>CM033740.1:28888623-29481912 GCA_019671005.1 Hibiscus mutabilis | reverse complement strand
AATTTAACTGACTTAAAAATACAGAAATTTAGGTTTTACAATATAATCATTTTTAATAGTTCCTAGTCAATTATATGAACTCCTAAAATAATATTAAAACTTTTTTACCGTACTTTTTGTAAAGGTATTAGACGAGCAGGTCGTAATGGGCCTTATAATGGAGCCGTTGGAATTTTAACTGAGTAAAATATACAAAAATTGAGGTTTTTCTATAGAATCGTGTTGAATAGCTTGAAATAAATTTTATTAACACCAAAAATTTGATTAAAACATCTTTTACAGTCATCTTTGAAGAGGTTTTAGAGGAACAAGTCTAAATGTGCCCTACAACGGACCCGTTGGAAATTTAACTGAGTAAGAAGTACATAAATTGAGGTTTTGCAATATAATCGTGTTAAATAGATCCTAATCAATTATATGAACTCCTAAAATAAGATTAAAACTATTTTTGGTACTTTTTGTAATGGTATTAGACGAGCATGTCTAAATAGGCCAGAAAATGGGTCCGTTGGAATTTTAACTGAGTATAAAGTACAGAAATGAAGGTTTTGCAATATAATCATGTTGGATAGCTTGAAATCAATTATATGAACACCAAAAATTTAATTAAAACCTCTTTTGCGATACTTTTTGTAATGGTTTCAGACGAGCAAGTCTAAATGAGCCTTATAATGGACCCGTAGGAATTTTGACTGAGTAAAAAGTATAGAAATTGAGGTTTTGCAATATATTCATGTTGAATAGCTCGTATTCAATTATAGGTACACCAAAAATTTGATTAAAACTTCTTTTACGGTCATCTTTGAAGAGGTTTCAGTCGAGCAGGTCTAATTGTGCAATACAACGGACCTTTGGAAATTTAACTTAGTAAAAAGTACATAAATGGAGGTTTTGCAATATAATCATATTGAATAGGTCGAAATCAATTATATAAACTCCTAAAATAAGATTAAAACTTTTTTACGGTACTTTTTGTTAAGGTATTAGACGAGCAGGTCTAAATGGGCCTTAGAATGGACCCGTTAGAATTTTAACGGAGTAAAATGTACAAAAATTGTGCTTTTGCAATATAATCATGTTGAGTAGCTCAAAATCAATTATATGAACACCAAAAATTTAATTAAAACCTCTTTTGTGGTACATTTTTCAAAGGTTTTAGACGAGCAGGTCTAAAGAGGCCTTATAATGGACTCCTTGGAATTTTAGCAGAGTAAAAAGTAAAAAGATTTGCGGCTTTGCAATATAATCGTGTTGAGCTGCTCGTAACCAATCATATGTACACCAAAAATTTGATTAAAACTTATTTTGCGGTCATCTTTGAAGTGGTTTTAGACGAGTAGGTCTAAATGTGCCTTAAAACCGACCCGTTGGAAATTTAACTGAAAAAAGTATAGAAACTTAGGTTGTGCTATTTGAATAGCTCCTTATAAATTATACGAATTCCTAAAATAAGATAAAAAAATTTACGGTACTTTTTGTAAAGGTATTAGACGAGCAGGTCTAAATGAGTCTAACGATGGACCTTTTGGAATTTTAACTGCGTAAAATGTACAAAAATTGAAGTTTTTCAATATAATCATGTTGAATATCTCGTAATTAATTATATGTACATGAAAAATTTGTTTAAAACTTCTTTTGTGTCTTTGAAGAGGTTTTAGACGAGCATGTCTAAATCTGCCTTACAACGGACCCGTTGGAAATTTAACTGACTTAAAAGTACATATCTTGAGGTTTTACAATATAATCATTTTGAATAGTTCCTAGTCAATTATATGAACTCCTAAAATAATATTAAAACTTTTTACGGTACTTTTTGTAAAGGTATCAGACGAGCAGGTCGCAATGGGCCTTATAATGGAGCCGTTGGAATTTTAACTGAGTAAAATATACAGAAATTGAGGTTTTTCTATAGAATCATGTTGAATAGCTTGAAATAAATTTTATTAACACCAAAAATTTGATTAAAACATCTTTTACGGTCATCTTTGAAGAGGTTTTAGAGGAGCAGGTCTAAATGTGCCCTACAACAGATCCGTTGGAAATTTAACCAAGTAAAAAGTAAAGAAACTGAGATTTTGCAATATAATCATGTTGAATAGATCCTAATCAATTAAATAAACTCCTAAAATAAGATTTAAACTATATTCAATACTTTTTGAAATGGTATTATACGAGCATGTCTAAATGGGCCAGTTGGAATTTTAACGGAGTAAAAAGAATAGAAATGGAGGTTTTGCAATATAATCATTTTGAATAGCTCGAAATCAATTATATGAACACCAAAAATTTAATAAAAACCTCTTTTGCGATACTTTTTGTAATGGTTTTAGACAAGTAAGTCTAAATGGGCCTTATAATGGACCCGTAGGAATTTTGACTGAGTAAAAAGTATTGAAATTGAGGTTTTACAAAATATTCGTGTTGAATAGCTCGTAATCAATTATATGTACACCAAAATTTTGATTAAAACTTCTTTTACGGTCATCTTTGAAGAGGTTTCATCGAGCAGGTCTAATTATGCAATACCACAGACCGTTTGGAAATTTAACTGAGTAAAAAGTACATAAATGTAGGTTTTGCAATATAATCATGTTGAATAGCTCGAAATCAATTATATAAACTTCTAAATTAAGATTAAAACTTTTTTACAATACTTTTTGTTAAGGTATTAGACGAGCAGGTCTAAATGGGCCTTAGAATGGACCCATTAGAATTTTAACAGAGTAAAATGTACAAAAATTGCGGTTTGCAATATAATCATTTTGAGTAGCTCGAAATCAATTATATGAACACCAATAATTTAATTAAAACTTCTTTTGCGGTACATTTTTTAAAGGTTTTAGACGAGCAGGTCTAAAGGGGACTTATAATGGACTCCTTGGAATTTTAACTGAGTAAAAACTAAAAAAATGTGGTTTTGCAATATAATCGTGTTGAATTGCTCATAATCAATCATATGTACACCAAAAATTTGACTAAAACTTATTTTGCGGTCATCTTTGAAGAGGTTTAGACGAGTAGATCTAAATGTTCCTTACAACGGATCCGTTGGAAATTTATGAATAGCTCCTAATAAATTATAAAAATCCTAAAATAAGATAAATATTTTTTACTGTACATTTTTTAAAGGTATTAGATGAGCACGTCTAAATGGGCCTTACAATGGACCCGTTGGAATTTTAACTGAGTACAATGTACAAAAATTGATGTTTTTCAATACAATCGTGTTGAATATCTGGCAATCAATTATATGTACACCAAAAATTTGATTAAAATTTATTTTGCGGTCATCTTTGAAGAGGTTTTAGATGAGCAGGTCTAAATCTGCCTTACAACGGACCCGTTGGAAATTTAACTGACTTAAATGTACATATTTTGAGGTTTTACAATATAATCATTTTGAATAGTTCCTAGTCAATTATATGAACTCCTAAAATAATATTAAAACTTTTTTACCGTACTTTAGTAAAGGTATTAGACGAGCAGGTCGTAATGGGCCTTATAATGGAGCTGTTGGAATTTTAACTGACTAAAATATACAGAAATTGAGGTTTTTCAATATAATCATGTTGAATAGCTCGTAATCAATTTTATTAACACCAAAAATTTGATTAAAACATCTTTTGCGGTCATCTTTGAAGTGGTTTTAGAGGAACATGTCTAAATGTGCCCTACAACGGACCCTTTGGAAATTTAACTGAGTAAGAAGTCCAGAAATTGAGGTTTTGCAATATAATTGTGTTGAATAGATCCTAATCAATTATATGAACTCCTAAAATAAGATTAAAACTATTTTCGGTACTTTTTATAATGGTATTTGACGAGCATGTCTAAATGGGCCAGAAAATGGGCCCGTTGGAATTTTAACTGAGTATAAAGTACAGAAATGGAGGTTTTGCAATATAATCATGTTGAATAGCTCGAAATAAATTATATGAACACCAAAAATTTAATTAAAACCTCTTTTGCGATACTTTTTTGTAATGGTTTCAGATGTGCAGGTCTAAATGGGCCTTATAATGGACATGTAGGAATTTTGACTGAGTAAAAAGTATAGAAATTGAGGTTTTGCAATATATTCGTGTTGAATAGATCGTATTCAATTATATGTACACCAAAAATTTGATTAAAACGTCTTTTACGGTCATCTTTGAAAAGGTTTCAGTCGAGCAGGTCTAATTGTGCAATTCAATGGACCGTTGGAAATTTAACTGAGTAAAAAGTACAGAAATTGAGGTTTCGAAATATAATCATGTTGAATAGCTCGAAATCAATTATATAAACTCCTAAAATAATATTAAAACTTTTTATTGTACTTTTTGTTAAGGTATTAGACGAGCAGGTCTAAATGGACCTTAGAATGGACCCGTTGGAATTTTAATTGAGTAAAATGTACAAAAATTAAGTTTTTGCAATATAACCATGTTTAGTAGCTCAAATCAATTATATAACAAAATTTTAATTAAAACTTATTTTGCGGTACCTTTTTAAAGGTTTTAGACGAGCAGGTATAAATGGGCCTTATAATGGACTCCTTGGAATTTTAACTGAGTAAAAAGTAAAAAAAATTGCAGCTTTTGAATATAATCGTGTTGAATTGCTCGTAACCAATCATATGTACTCCAAAAATTTGATTAAAACTTATTTTGCGGTCATCTTTGAAGAGGTTTTAGACGAGTAGGTCTAAATGTACCTTACAATGGATCCGTTGGAAATTTAACTAAATAAAAGTATAGAAACTTAGGTTGTGCAATACAATTTGAATAGCACCTTATAAATTATACCAAATCATAAAATAAGATAAAAACCATGTTTACGGTACTTTTTGTAAAGGTATTAGACGACCAGGTCTAAATGGGCCTTACAATGGACCCTTTGGAATTTTAACTGAGTAAAATGTACAAAAATTGATGTTTTCAATATAATCGTGTTGAATATCTCGTATTCAATTATATGTACACCAAAAATTTGTTTAAAACTTCTTTTACGGTCATCTTTGAAGAGGTTTTAGTCGAGCAGGTCTAATTGTGTAATACAACGGATAGTTGGAAATTTAACGGAGTAAAAAGTACATAAGTGGAGGTTTTACAATATAATCATATTGAATAGCTCAAAATCAATTATATAAACTCCTAAAATAAGATTAAAACTTTTTTACGGTACTTTTTGTTAAGGTATTAGACGAGTAGGTCTAAATGGGCCTTATAATGGACCCGTTAGAATTTTAACGGAGTAAAATGTACAAAAATTGAGCTTTTGCAATATAATCATATTGAGTAGCTTGAAATCCATTATATGAACACCAAAAATTTAATTAAAACCTCTTTTGTGGTACATTTTTCAAAGGTTTTAGACGAGCAGGCCTCTAGGGGCCTTATAATGGGCTCTTGGAATTTTAACGGAGTAAAAAGTAAAATAATTGTGGCTTTGCAATATAATCGTGTTGAATTGCTCGTAATCAATCATATGTACACCAAAAATTTGATTAAAACTTATTTTGTGGTCATATTTGAAGAGGTTTTAGACAAGTAGGTCTAAATGTGCCTTACAAAGGATCCGTTTGAAATTTAAGTGAATAAAAGTATAGAAACTTAGGTTGTGCAATAATATTTGAATAGCTCCTTATAAATTATACGAATTCCTAAAATAAGATAAAAAAAATTTTACGGTACTTTTTGTATAGGTATTAGACGAGCAGGTCTAAATGAGCCTAACAATAGACACTTTGGAATTTTAACTGAGTAAAATGTACAAAAATTGAAGTTTTTCAATATAATCAAGTTGAATATCTCGTAATCAATTATATGTACACGAAAAATTTGTTTAAAACTTCTTTTGTTGTCATCTTTGAAGAGGTTTTAGACGAGCATGTCTAAATATGCCTTACAATGGACCCGTTGGAAATTTAACTGACTTAAAAGTACATAATTTTAGGTTTTACAATATAATCATTTTGAATAGTTCCTAGTCAATTATATGAACTCCTAAAATAATATTAAAACTTTTTACGGTACTTTTTGTAAAGGTATCAGATGAGCAGATCGTAATGGGCCTTATAATGGAGCCGTTGGAATTTTAATTGAGTAAAATAAACAGAAATTGAGGTTTTTCTATAGAATCATGTTGAATAGCTTGAAATAAATTTTATTAACACCAAAAATTTGATTAAAACATCTTTTACGGTCATCTTTGAAGAGGTTTTAGAGGAGTAGGTCTAAATGTTCCCTACAACGGACCCGTTAGAAATTTAACTGAGTAAGAAGTACATAAATTAAGGTTTTGAAATATAATCGCATTGAATTGCTCATAATCAATCATATGTACACCAAAAATTTGATTAAAACTTATTTTGCGATCATCTTTGAAGAGGTTTTAGACGAGTAGGTCTAAATGTGCCTTACAACGGATCCGTTGGAAATTTAACTGAATAAAAGTATAGAAACTTAGGTTTTGCAATATAATCGCGTTGAATAGATCCTAATCAATTATATAAACTCCTAAAATAAGATTAAAACAATTTTTGGTTCTTTTTGTAATGGTATTAGACGAGCATGTCTAAATGGGCTAGAAAATGGGTCCGTTGAAATTTTAACTGAGTAAAAAGTACAGAAATGGTAGTTTTGCAATATAATCATGTTGAATAGGTCGAAATCAATTATATGAACACCAAAAATTTAATTAAACCCTCTTTTGCGATACTTTTTGCAATGGTTTAGACGAGCAGGTCTAAATGGGCCTTATAATGGACCCGTAGGAATTTTGACTAAGTAAAAGGTATAGAAATTGAGGTTTTGCAATATATTCATGTTGAATAGCTCGTATTCAATTATATGTACACCAAAAATTTGATTAAAACTTCTTTTATGGTCATCTTTGAAGAGGTTTCAGTCGAGCAGGTCTAATTGTGCAATACAACGGACCGTTGGAATTTTAACTGAGTAAAAAGTACAGAAATAGAGGTTTTGCAATATAATCATGTTTAATAGCTCGAAATCAATTATATAAACTCCTAAAATAAGATTAAAACTTTTTTACGGTACTTTTTGTTAAGGTATTAGACAAGCAGGTCTAAATGGGCTTTAGAATGGACTAGTGGAATTTTAACTGAGTAAAATGTACAAAAATTGAGCTTTTACAACATAATCATGTTGAGTAGCTCGAAATCAATTATATGAACACCAAAAATTTAATCAAAACTTCTTTTGTGGTACATTTTTAAAGGTTTTAGACGAGCAGGTCTAAAGGGAGCTTATAATGGACTCCTTGGAATTTTAATTGAGTAAAAAGTAAAAAAATTGTGACTTTGCAATATAATCATGTTTAATTGCTCGTAATCAATCATATGTACACCAAAAATTTGATTAAAACTTATTTTGCGGTCATCCTTGAAGAGGTTTTAGACTAGTAGGTCTAAATGTGCCTTATAACGGATCCGTTGGAAATTTAATTGAGTAAAAACTAAAGAAATTGAGGTTGAATAGATCCTAATCAATTAAATAAACTCCTAAAATAAGATTAAAACTATATTCAGTACTTTTTGTAATGGTATTAGACGAGCATGTCTAAATGTGCTAGAAAATGGGCCCGTTGGAATTTTAACTGACTAAAAAGAATAGAAATGTAGGTTTTGCAATATAATCATTTTGAATAGCTCGAAATCAATTATATGAACACCAAAAATTTAATTAAAACCTCTTTTGTGATACTTTTTGTAATGGTTTCAGACGAGCAAGTCTAAATGGGCCTTATAATGGACCCGTAGGAATTTTGACTGAGTAAAAAGTTTAGAAATTAAGGTTTTACAAAATATTCATGTTGAATAGCTCGTAATCAATTATATGTACACCAAAAATTTGATTAAAACTTCTTTTACGGTCATCTTTGAAGAGGTTTCAGTCGAGCAGGTCTAATTATGCAATACAACGGATCGTTTGGAAATTTAACTAAGTAAAAAGTACAAAAATGGAGGTTTTGCAATATAATCATGTTGAATAGCTCGAAATCAATTATATAAACTTCTAAATTAAGATTAAAACTTTTTTACGATACTTTTTGTTAAGGTATTAGACGAGCAGGTCTAAATGGGCCTTAGAATGGATCCATTGGAATTTTAATAGAGTAAAATGTACAAAAATTGAGGTTTGCAATATAATCATGTTGAGCAGCTCGAAATCAATTATATGAACACCAATAATTTAATTAAAACTTCTTTTGCGGTACATTTTTTAAAGGTTTTAGACGAGTAGGTCTAAAGGGGACTTATAATGGACTCCTTGGAATTTTAACCGAGTAAAAAGTAAAAAAATTATGGTTTTGCAATATAATCGTGTTGAATTGATCATAATCAATCATATGTACACAAAAAATTTGATTAAAACTTATTTTGCGGTCATCTTTGAAGAGGTTTTAGACGTGTAGACCTAAATGTGCCTTGCAACGGATCCGTTGGAAATTTATGAATAGCTCCTAATAAATTATACAAAATCCTAAAATAAGATAAAATCTTCTTTACGGTACTTTTTAAAGGTATTAGACGAGCACGTCTAAATGGGCCTTACAATGGACCCGTTGGAATTTTAACAGAGTAAAATGTACAAAAATTGATGTTTTTCAATACAATCGTGTTGAATATCTTGTAATCAATTATATGTACACCAAAAATTTGATTAAAATTTCTTTTGCTGTCATCTTTGAAGAGGTTTTAGACGAGCATGTCTAAATCTGCCTCACAACGGACCCGTTGGAAATTTAACTGACTTAAAAGTGCAAAAATTGAGTTTTACAATAAAATGGTGTTGAATAGTTCCAAGTCAATTATATGAACTCTTAAAATAATATTAAAAAAATTTTACGATACTTTTGTAATGGTATTAGATGAGCAGGTCGTAATGGGCCTTATAATGGAGCCGTTGGAAATTTAACTAAGTAAAAAGTACAGAAATTGAGGTTCTGCAATAAAATCGTGTTGAATAGATCCTAATCAATTATATGAACTCGTAAAACAAGATTAAAACTATTTTTGGTACTTTTTTTAATGGAGGTTTTACAATATATTCGGGTTAAATAGCTCGTAATCAATTATATGTACACCAAAAATTTGATTAAAACTTCTTTTACGGTCATCTTTGACGAGGTTTCAGTCGAGCAAGTCTAATTTTGCAATACAACGGACTCGTTGGAGATTTAACTGAGTAAAAAGTACAGAAATGGAGGTTTTGCAATATAATCATGCTGAATAGCTCAAAATAAATTATATAAACTTCTAAATTAAGATTAAAACTTTTTTGCGATACTTTTTGTTAAGGTATTAGATGAGCAGGTCTAAATGGGACTTAGAATGGACCCGTTGAAATTTTAACTTAGTAAAATGTACAAAAATTTAGGTTTTACAATATAATCATGTTGAGTAGCTCGAAATCAAATATATGAACACAAAAAATTTAATTAAAACCCCTTTTGCGGTACATTTTTAATGGTTTTAGACGAGCAGGTCTGATGGGGCCTTATAATAGATTCCTTGGAATTTTAACAGAGTAAAAAGTAAAAAAATTGTGGCTTTGAAATATAATCGTGTTGAATTGATCATAATCAATCATATGTACTCCAAAAATTTGATTAAAACTTATTTTGCGGCCATCTTTGAAGATGTTTTAGACGAGTAGGTCTAAATGTGCCTTACAACAAATCCGTTGGAAATTTAACTGAGTAAAAAGTGCAAAAATTAAGGTTTTGCAATATAATCACGTTTAATAGATCCTAATCAATTATATAAACTCCTAAAATAAGATTAAAACTATTTTCGGTACTTTTGTAATGGTATTAGACGAGCATGTCTAAATTGGCTAGAAAATGGGCCCGTTGGAATTTTAACCGAGTAAAAAGAATAGAAATGGAGGTTTTGAAATATAATCATGTTAATAGCTCGAAACCAATTATATGAACACCCAAAATTTAATTAAAACCTCTTTTGCAATACTTTTTGTAATGGTTTCAGACGAGCAAGTCTAAATGAGCCTTATAATGGACCCGTAGGAATTTTGACTCAGTAAAAAATATAGAAATTGAGGTTTTACAAAATATTCATGTTGAATAGCTCGTAATCAATTATATGTACACCAAAAATTTGATTAAAACTTCTTTTACGGTCATCTTTGAAGAGGTTTTAGTCGAGCAGGTCTAATTATGCAATACAGCGGACCGTTTGGAAATTTAACTGAGTAAAAAGTACAGAAATGGAGGTTTTGCAATATAATCATGTTGAATAGCTCGAAATAAATTATATAAACTCTTAAAAAGATTAAAACTTTTTTACGATACTTTTTGTTAAGGTATTAGATGAGCAGGTCTAAATGGGCCATAGAACGAACCCGTTGGAATTTTAACTGAGAAAAATGTACAAAAATTAAGGTTTTACAATATAATCATGTTGAGCAGCTCGAAATCAAATATATGAACACCAAAATTTTAATTAAAACCTCTTTTGTGGTACATTTTTAAAGGTTTTAGACGAGCAGGACTAAAGGGACCTTATAATGGACTCCTTGGAATTTTAACGGAGTAAAAAGTAAACAAATATTGGCTTTGCAATATAATCGTGTTATGTTGCTCGTAATCAATCATATATACACCAAAATTTTGATTAAAACTTATTTTGCAGTCTTCCTTGAAGAGGTTTTAGATGAGTAGATCTAAATGTGCCTTACAACGGATCCGTTGGAAATTTAACTGAGTAAAAAGTAAAGAAATTGAGGTTTTGTAATATAATCATGTTGAATAGATCCTAATCAATTATATAAACTCCTAAAATAAGATTAAAACTATTTTTGGTACTTTTGTAATGGTATTAGACGAGCATGTCTAAATGGGCCAGAAAATGGGCCCGTTGAAATTTTAACTGCGTAAAAAGAATAGAATTGGAGGTTTTGCAATATAATCATGTTGAATAGCTTGAAATCAATTATATGAACACCAAAAATTTAATTAAAACCTCTTTTGAGATACTTTTTGTAATGGTTTCAGACGAGCAAGTCTAAATTGGCCTTATAATGGACCCGTAGGAATTTTGACTGAGTAAAAGTATAGAAATTGAGGTTTTACAAAATATTCGTGTTGAATAGCTCGTAATCAATTATATGTACACCAAAAATTTGATTAAAACTTCTTTTACGATCATCTTTGAAGAGGTTTCAGTCGAGCAAGTCTAATTCTTTAATACAACGGACCGTTTGGAAATTTAACTGAGAAAAAAGTACAGAAATGGAGGTTTTGCTATATATTCATGTTGAATAGCTCGAAATAAATTATATAAACTTCTAAATTAAGATGAAAACTTTTTTACGGTACTTTTTGTTAAGGTATTAGACGAGTATGTCTAAATGGGCCTTAGAATAGGCCCGTTGGAATTTTAACTGAGTAAAATAAATAAAAATTGAGGTTTTACAATACAATCATGTTGAGTAGTGTTGCGCGTAATTAGTGCTACGCAATTGTTCAAGTATACACGTTGCAAGTATAGTATAAAAGATATCGTCTCCACAGGGATTGGTGCCACTTCAAGAATCTAGTCTCTTGCACTGTAAAAAGTAAAAACACAAATAGAAGATTATAGGAGTTTAACTAATAACTAAACTAGAAGGCAATAAAGTAAAAGGAGATGTAATTAAATGAGAGAGATAGGCCAGGTTATCGTGAGTTGAGGTGTGATAGCCGATTGGATCGTCTTGGTAAAAGAGTGCACGGGCAACTCAGTTACCGTGGCAACTTGCACAACGGGGTTGCCTTGGCAACTAATCGATGGTTGCCTGGGCGACTAGTTGGGCAACTACTTGGGCGTCTGGGCAGCAACCTTCAAGGTTCGGCAGAGCGTTCTTTAATGGTTTCTTCTTATCCCTAAGTCGAAACTCTAGCTACTTGTGCATGCCTTGATAATACACCCCTGCGTGAATCAAGGGTGAACAACAAGCAATCTTGCGCTCCTCCTAGCATGAACCTAATTGAACAAGAAAGAAAAAGATGAAGAATGAAGCTTGTCGAAACCTCCTTGCCCTAGATGCTTGTCAAAAATTCTCTCCTCTCTCTCCTTGCAGTTGTCGAAATTCCTCTAGTTTATAGGGCTAGATCAAAGTCCTTCTTTGAGGAGGAAGTTAAGTTGGAATTAAATTATCTTTAAAGAATATAATTCTTTATTATAATTATATTCCTTCTAGAACTTCTCCTATCTTCTTGGAATTTAATTATTATTTAATCTCTTCATGGAAATCAAACTCCTTTGGGATTTAGCTTTGCTCCACGTCATCTTGGGCATGTATAGTCATCAATTTCGACTACCATATCACCTTGTTCTTTGTCGACAATTGCCCTGGCAACTGGCTCGGCGTCTCCTTCATGTATTGCCCTGGCAACTAGCTCGGCATCTCCTTCATGTATTGCCCTGGCAACTAGCTCTAGCCTTGCTTTGGCAAGTGATCCTGCACATACACACAAAAAACACCAAAGCAACATCTTTTCCCACAAAAACTACCAAGTTATGTAATCAAGCTCAACGATGGAAAGAAACATGGATTAATGCATGAATGGCTAATTATGCAACTAATATGAGTGTAAGTCTAACAATAATATGAGTAAAAAGGGTAATAAAAATAGTACTTTTGAGCACTTATCACACCCCAAACTCGAACTATTGCTTGTCCTCAAGCAATGCAAACTAATAATTACCTGCCAAGACTTCAATTTTCACAAACTTAGCTTTGAACTTGATTTCAATTCTCAAAACCGGGGCACAAAGTATGATTGGCTTTTCATTTTTCGGAAAACTTAGGAGTTACTCGGAATCAAACTATAATGCTTGTGAGTGTGTGCGGAGTTGTGTGCAAGTTGATTTTTTTGGATTCTATGCAAACAAGAGGTTTTCAAATTACTTCATTGGGTTCTTTTTAACATGTTTTAACTAGAGCCAGTTTTGGGCACCTCTAGTGTTTTGTTTTTAGTTTTCTTAAGTTAATTTATTCGACTAGAGCCGGTTTCGGGCACCTCTAGCGATCAATTTTTTAGCACATACTAGAGCCAGTTTCAGGCACCTCTAGCATTCATCCAATTTTTATTCTAATCCCCCAATTTGTTTAATTATCAACCTAAGTTTAATAGAATTCCTTAAATCAATCAAACCACAACAGTGTTTCATCAAATTTAGCATCATAGTAAAATTCTAAGTTTTTCCATGGTTATCATAGAATAAAAATTCTATCAATTAAGTGCATTGGCAAAGTCATCATTGGATATTCATCAAATCTAAGCAATTCTTGTTCCAACTAAAGGCATGGCAAGCAATTTATGTATCCTAAATGTAATACTTAAGATGAATGTAACTAAACATGGTAACTACTAATAACAATCCCCCCAAACTCGAGTGAGGCATTGTCCTCAATGTATGCATTAAATAAAATTAACGAAAAATAAAATGCAAATGGGGACTTACTCCGAGAGTTCGTCATCGTGGATGATTAGTTTCCTTTTGGTCGGTATCTTGATTCTCTTACTTGAACGCGATGGTTGTTTCCTTGTTGCCGGTGGTGGAATCGATCCTCATACGGGGTTGTCCTCATCATCCTCTTCATCAATGTCATTGGTTTTTCGCTTGGAGGATTCAATTGGTGTGGTCTTTGTTGGTGCAATGGAGGACTCGTCCAAATTTGAAAAATCAGAAAATCATTCCATAGGAGTTGATTCGGGCATATATGCTTTACCTTTGTCTTTTGCAGTGGTTGTCGGGATGTCTTTAGCTTTGGTTGTCGTGGCATCTTTAGGGTTGGTTGCCGTGGCATCTGCTTGTGCAGGCACGATGTAGGTTGTCGCGGTATCATCTGTTGCGGTTGCCGTGGCGATTGCTTCATTGGTTGCCGGGGCAAGTATCTCGGCAGGAAAGATTGGGAATGGCACGCGATTGTCTGGGTACTTTTCTAGGATGACTTGGGTGATGGCATTGTTGTGCTCCTTCATGTACCGCATGAACATTATTTTCCGGTCTTCAATTTGCCTTAGGTGGCTCACCAATGGTTGAAAGAGTGCTTCAAAGTGTCCCGGGGTTGATGGCTGAGTTGCCCGGGCGTTAGGTGCTTGGGCATTAGGGATTGCTGGGGCGGCAGGAGTTGCCGCGGCAATTGGAGGCCTTGAGGATTTTTTTGGTGCCTCTCCCATTAGCTTTCAGATTTGTGCTTGATTCCAACCAGACTTTTGTAGGGCCTTTTCATCGGTGGACTCAGTTGGGACATGCATCTCCTTGCAAAGATTAGAAATTAAGCAAGGGAAGAAAAGAGAACCCTTATCTTTTGAGCTACATACAAAAATCTCATCACAAATAATTTTTCCAATGTTAATGATGCGATTATGCAAAATAGAATGTATGAGCAAAAGACGTGGTATATCAACGGTAGTATTGTGTGTGGTAAAGAAGTTTTAACAAACTTATTCCATAGTTTTGCCTCGGGTTTAAGCCGAAGGCGATTTACCGTGCCCTTGTATTTACCGTCGTTCCAATGAGTTCCCGGTTGAGTGAGTTCTTGAAGCACCTTGTCGAGTTGCTTGGGCGTGATTTGATCAACGAAGGCTTGATGCTCGTCCTTCTCAATGTAAAGCCTATAAAAGGTGTTGACATTTTCGGGGCTTATGAGTATGGCCTTGTCACGAACAAAAACATAAGGATTATCCGGGTTAGGTGAGTGAGCATAGAATTCTCTTACCCATGAGATGTTACCCGATTCCGATTGATGGCAAAAGATTTGCCACTTTTTATGTGCAATCCTCTTGAAGATGAATGGTTCAAGGCCAAAATCTTGATGAGAGTTGGAGTATTCAAAGCATTGTTCTTCGTAAATCTTCCGGCTTTCGAACTTGGAGTGAAATCTTTCTTGAACCACCGGTGTAGCAAACTTCTTGTATCTTGGTTCTTTGGAGTAACTTGGATGAACTAAAAATTTAATTTTGGATGCCATGGATGATCTTGGTTGTGAGTTTTCTAAAAACAAAGAAAATAAAATAAAAGAAACTAAAGAGTTGCAAGATGAAAAGTAGGAATAGGTTTCTTGGAAGTTAAGGGTGATGGGTTATATAGAAAATATAGGTAGTAAATATGGTGGGTGGGATTAGGGGAAGAAGAAAAAGAGGGTTTTAGTTTAGGGGAAGGGTGACGGCAAGGGGGTTTAATTAGGGTAAGTTGGAGGCTTTATATAAGCCTTAGATTCAGCCCATTAATTTCCTTGTTGAAGATGTTTTCCTTCTTGGATCAAAATTCCTCTTTATCTTGAACTCTTTTCCTACAATTCAAAGACAAATCAAATAAGGATTAAAATTAAAGGTAAACTAATAAAAGAAAATAAATAAAGATGTATAAAAGATATTAGCTGCATAGTTAGCCATTCATGCATTAATCCATGTTTCCTTCAATCGCTGAGCTTGATTACATAACTTGGTGATTTTTGTGAAATAGATGCTGCTTTGGTGTGTTTTTTTGTGTGTATGTGCAGGATCACTTGCCAAAGCAATGCCGAGCTAGTTGCCGTGGCAATGCATGAAGGATATGCCGAGCTAGTTGCCGTGGCAGTGCATGAAGGAGACGCTGAGCCAGTTGCCATGGCATTTGTCGACAAAGACCAAAAGCAATATGGATGTCGAAATTCATGATTTTACAAGCCCAAGATGACATGGAGCAAGGTCCAAGCCCAAAGGAATTTGATTGCCATGCAGAGATTAAAGAAGAATTAAATTCCAAGTGGATAGGAGAAGTTCTAATAGGAATAAAATTATAATAAAGAATTATATTCTTTAAAGATAATTTAATTCCAACTCAAACTCCTCCTCAAAGAAGGACTTTGGCCTAGCCCTATAAATAGCAAGAGATTTCGACAATTCAAGAGAGAGAGCAAGAGGGAAATTTCGCAAGTCCAAGTAGGGCAAAGAGGAGAGAATTTTCGACAAGCATCAAGGGCAAGGAGGATTTGACAAGCCTCTTCCTTCATCTTTGTTCGATTGGGTTCATGCTAGGGATTAATTATCTTGTGTTTCTTTGGAACCTAGCCATGAACTAAATTTACTTGGCTATGGTTATTGTGTTTTGTGGTTGTGAGAAACTATTGGTTTTTGTTTAGGTAATAAGAGTTTGCACTTTTCTATTTCAAGGTTTATTCATTCTTGGTTCCTATTATTGTTTATGCAGTGAATTGGGAGAGGATCTCGTGATTTCATCCATTTATCTAATATCGGGAGAGTTAGATTCAAGAAACGAATGAATATGATCTTTATGCAATCCAATGATGGTGAAGATTAATCCGCTTAGGAATAAGTTAAGGATTTCAACGGCTAAGAGGAGCGCAAGATTGGTTGTTGTTCACCCTTGATTCACGCAGGATGTATTATCAAGGCATGCACAAGTAGCTAGAGTTTCGACTTAGGATAAGAAGAAACCATTGAAGAACGCCCGCCGAACCTTGAAGTTGCTGCCCGGGCCGCCCAAGTAGTTGCCCAACTAGTCGCCCAAGCAACCATCAATTAGTTGCCAAGGCAACCCACAGTAAGTCGCCACGGCAACCGAGTTGCCCATGCACTCTTTTACCAAGACAATCCAATCGGCTATCACACCTCAACTCACGATAACCTAGCCTATCTCTCTCAATTGAATTCATCTTTTATTTTATTTTATTTTATTGCTTTCTAGATTAGTAATTAGTTAAAACTTCGATAATCCTTTACTTGTGTTTTTACTTTTACAAAGTGCAAGAGACTAGATTCTTGAAGTGGCACCAATCTCGTGGAGACGATATCTTTTATACTATAACTTATGACGTGTATACTTGCACATTTGCGTAGCACTTATTACGCAACAAGTTTTTGGCGCCGTTCGGGATTGGCAATAGCAACTTTGTTTTTATTTTCTTGCACTTTCTTTTTATTTTTCTTGTTTAAAATTCAAAGGGCTAACAAACTTTGGTTTTGCATTGGTATATGACCAGGGCAAGACCGACTTCACCGTAATATCCCTTTGATCCGTAAATCGAACGAACCTTACAAAGACTTAGACGAAGGATAAGAGAAGCAATGGCAAATCAAGACGGCAATATTAATCAAGATGTTCGAGCGGGAGGAGGAGTGATTCTTGCACTAAAAATGTAACTATTCGAGACTATCTTGAAGAAGATCTTGATGGACTTAACCCGTGAGTTGTCGCACCGAAATTGAAGCCGACCACTTTGAGTTGAAACCGTAATGTTTAATATGATCAACACAATAGGTCAATTTGGCGGCTCAAGAATGAAGATGCACGACAACATCTGAAATCTTTCCTCGAGATTTGCAACTCGCGTTCAAGATACACGGAGTCACCCCGATGTCTTACGATTAAGATTATTCCCCTATTCACCGAGGGATAGGCGAAAGCATGGCTAAATAGCATTCTGCCGGATCCATAGCATCTTGGACTGATCTTTGTCGTGATTTCCTTGCTAGATTTAATCCTACAAATTTAATCGATAAGCTTTCAGAACGACATTACTTCTTTTCGGCAAAGTGATGATGAATCCATGTACGAGGCTTGGGAGCGATATAGAGAACTTCTACATAAATGCCCTCTACACGGATTCCGGTGTGGACTCAAGTGACAATGTTTTACAATGCCGTGAATACACCAACAAGGATGATGCTAGACGCCTCGGCAAACGGCATACTCCTAGATAAGTCACCGGAAGAAGCAATGCAAATTTTAAAAGGCTGGCCAAGAATGATTATCAATTCCCATCTACTAGAAGAGGAGGAGTTAGACGCCAAGCCACAATACATGAACTAGGATCATCGATTCAATTTCGCACAATTGGCCGCTTTAACCAAGATGGTCCGTAACATGCAAAACCAAACAACACACATGAAGTCAAGGTAATGGATTCTTTTTGTGAGTTATGTGGTGATAACCATAATTCTTCTGAATGTATGCAGAATCCGAATCTAGCTTCTATGTGGGGAATTACAATCGGAGCAACAACATGATGTCAAATACATACAATCCAGCTTGGAAGAAGCACCGAATTTTTCATGGAGTAATCCCAACAATGCTCTAAAACAGAACAATCAGAATGCACAAGCATCGATTCCAAAGCAAAATATGCCACGGCAAACAGATGCCGCAAAGAACAACCGACAACATCTAGTTCTTTGGAAAATTCTCTAAATGCTTTTATGATGAAAACTGAATCTTATATGGCTGAGAATAGTAATTTCATAAAAAGAACTGATGCTTTTATTAACAGGACCGAGATGAGATTGCAAAACCAAGAGGCGGCAATCAAATCATTGGAAAATCAAGTCGGACAATTTGCTCAAAATGAACACTAGACCACAAGGAGGTTTACCTAGCGATACTGAAGTCGCAAGAGGAACTGGCCATGAGCAATGTAAGGCAATCACCACCAGAAGTGGCCAACAACTTAGAGAGGTTCAAACCCGCTCGTCAAACAAAACTCCACAAAAAGATCAAGACGAACCTAGCGGCAAAGCCTCAGATGTTGAACCAGGAATTGCCGCGGCAACCGCAATAAACATGCCTCGGCAGCCCGATGACGACGCTCGGCATCTTGCGATAAGCACGCCTCAGCAACCCCGGATTGATAACACATCGGCAACTCCGGATGTCCCCGCAATGCCAATCAATCAGGTTTCAAACCAATGAAAAGATAGAAGATATCCGACTTCCACCACCATTCCCACAAAGATTGAAGCGACAAAAGCAAGAATACCAATTCAAGAAGTTTCTTGATATCCTAAAGCAAGTCCACATCAACTTGCCATTGGTGGAAGCAATTGAACAAATGCCAAACTATGCCAAGTTTCTTAAAGACATTGTGTCCAAGAGAACAAGGCTAGGAGAGTTTGAAACAATTGCCATGACAGAGGGATGCATGGCAATGTTGCACAATCGTATGCCGCCCAACGTTGAAGGATCCCGGAAGTTTCACAATACCTGTTCTATTGGAAATCACTATGTCGGGAAAGCACTATGCGACCTAGGGGCTAGCATAAACTTGATGCCTAAATCGGTTTTCCGTAAACTAGGAATCGGGAAGGCAAGACCTACAACATTATGCTGCAGCTAGCCGACAGATCCTATGTGCATCCAGAGGGAAAAATTGAGGACATCTTGGTAAAAGTTGATAAATTTATTTTTCCCGCTGACTTTATTGTTTTAGATTGTGAAGCAGATGAGCATGCGCCTATCATTCTCGGAAGACCATTCCTAGCTTATTGGGAGAACTTTGATTGATGTTGAAAAGGAGAACTCACAATGAGGGTGAATGACCAGCAGGTAAAACTAAATGTGTTCCAAACACTAAGGCATGCCGATGATCCGTAAGAATGCCAACTACTTCATGCCACGGCAGAGTTTAACCGATGATGAGGAATTTAGTTGCCTCGGCAACTACATTGCCGATCAAGAGGAACCCGAGGAGTATGAAGAACCGGTCGATGAGGAACAACCAGAAGAGGTAAATTGGCTAGTCAATCGACCAGGTACATACTTTGAACCACTGGACTACTCGGGTAAGGAAGGTAAGATCGAAAAACCCTCATCGAAAATCCACCAATTCTTGAGTTGAAACAATTGCCGAGCAATCAAATATGTATACTTAGGGATCGATAATACATTACCCGTAATTATTTCTTCTAAGTTACAGCTGAGCAGAAAAGAAGCTGATCAACATGTTGAAGCTACATAAAAAAGGCAATAGGGTGGACAATTGCCGACTTGAAGGGAATTAGCCGGCGGTGTGCATGCACAAGATCTTGTTGGAAGATGATCACAAACCTTCAATTGAGGCCCGGAGGAGACTGAATCATGCCATGAAAGGGGTTGTAATGAAAGAAATCATCAAGTGGCTTGACGCGGCATTATATACCCTATCTCCGATAGTACGTGGGTAAGTCCCGTACAATGTGTGCCGAAAAAGGGGAGGTATAACAGTGGTGAGTAATGAAAATAATGAACTTATCCCAACCAGGGTGTGACCGGTTGGAGGGTTTGTATGGACTATCGAAAGCTAAACAAAGCCACTAGGAAAGATCACTTCCCATTACCCTTTATTGATCAAATGCTTGACCGTCTTGCGGGTAACCCTTTTTCTGTTTTCTTGATGGTTATTCAGGTTACAATCAGATTGCCATAGCACGTAAGATCAAGAAAAGACAACCTTCACATGCCCCTACGGTACTTATGCCTTCCGAAGGATGCCGTTCGGATTTGTGTAACGCCCGCAACCTTCCAAAGATGCATGATGGCGCTCTTTTCGGACATGGTCGAAGACTTCCTTGAGATCTTCATGGATGATTTTTCGGTTTTTGGTAATGACTTCGACGGCTGTCTCGGCAATTTAGAGAGGGTGTTGGCAAGATGCGAAGAAACAGATTTAGTCCTCAATTGGGAGAAATGTCACTTTATGGTAGATGAAGGAATAGTGCTCGCCACAAGATTTCATCCAAGGAATTGAAGTAGACAAAGCCAAGGTGGACGTGATCGAGAGATTACCCCACCAAATTCGGTTAAAGGAATTGAAGTTTTCTCGGACATGCGAGTTTTTTGAAGGTTCATTCATAACTTTTCTAAAATCACTAAACCCTTGTGTAATCTGCTTGAACAGGATAAAGTCTTCGATTTTGATGATTCTTGCACTCAAGCATTTGAAACCCTAAAGAAAAAGCTTGCCTCGGCACCCATTGTTGTTCCACCCAGATTGACGCTACCTTTTGAGCTCATGTGTGATGCAAGTGATTTGCGGTAGGAGCAGTCCTAGGCCAACGCAGGTAAGACCTTCCATGTGATATACTACGCTAGTAAAACTCTTAACGATGCTCAAGTGAATTACACAACAACGGAGAAAGAGTTACTAGTCTGTAGTTTTCGCATTTGACAAGTTCGATCCTATTTAATTGGTACAAAGGTAATTGTTCATACGGACCATTCGGCAATCAAATACTTATTTGCTAAAAAGGATGCTAAACCTCGTTTGATTCGTTGGATATTACTTTTACAAGAATTTGATATTGAAATTAAGGACAGGAAAGGAACAGAAAATCAAGTGGCCGATCACTTATCACGTTTGGAACGCAATAGGGAAGAGGACGCGGATCTAGAGATATGCGATGCATTCCCGGATGAACAAATTCTAATCGCCTCGGCAACCCTTGATGCCTCGACAGCCCATGACGACGCAACCATGGAAGCACACGCCTCGGCAACTCTCGACGCCGCAGCGGTCTTTGACGAGCACGCCTCGGCAATTTTGGGAGCGAACACTACGGCAAAGACATGCCCGCAATACCCTGGTACGCAGATTTAGTTAACTTCCTTGTTTGTGGTATTTTTCCGTATGGCATTACTCACCAAGGGAAGAAGCGGTTCCGCCATGATGCTAAGCATTACTTTTGGGACGAGCCTCTTTTGTTTAAACAATGTGCAGATCGGGTTATACGTCGATGTGTCCCAAGAAGAAGAGCAACAGAATGTACTCGGCAATGCCATTCTTCACCCTATGGAGGACATTTTGGAGGAACTCGCATCATGCCAAAGTCTTGCAATCCGGTTTGTATTGGCCAACATTGTACAAAGATGCCCAAGACTTTTACAAGCAATGTGATCGTTGCGGAGGAAGGGCAATATCTCTAGGCGACATGAGATGCCACTCCCGAACATCATCGAGGTGGAAGCTGTTCGATGTATGGGGATCGATTTTATGGGACCTTTCCATCTTCATTCGGCAACCTCTACATCTTACTCGCCGTCGACTATGTGTCTAAATGGGTAGAGGTTTGCAGTTCCCAACGAGCGATTCCAAGACCGTGCAACGATTCTGCAGAAAAATATATTTACGGTTTGGGATGCCGAGAGCAATTATCAGCGACGGGGCAAGCATTTTGACAATAGACTAATTGCCAGCATGTTGCAACGCGGCATATCACACAAGATCGCCACGGCATATCACCCACAAACCAACGGGCAAGCAGAAATTTCCAACCGGGAGTTGAAGGGAATACTCGAGAAAGTTGTAAATCCCTCAAGGAAGGATTGGTCATTAAGACTAGATGACGACTTTGGGCATATCGCACTGCATTCAAAACACCATTAGGTATGTCCCCTTCCGGCTTGTCTATGGTAAAACATGTCATCTACCGGTGGAAATTGAGCACAAGGCGTCTTTGGGCAATCAAGACCGTGAATATGGATTGGGAAAGTGCGGACAAAAGCGATTGATGGATCTCAATGAGATAGAAGAATTTCGTGCGCTCGCCTATAACAAATGCACAAATCTACAAGGAGAAAACAAAGCGATGGCACGACAAGAAACTATTGCCACGCACAATTCACGCCAGGGCAACTAGTTCTCCTATTCAATTCTCGGCTAAAACTTTTCCCGGGAAAGCTGAAATCAAGATGGTCGGGACCATTTCAAAGTAAATCAAACCATTCTCCCATGGTCTTTGTGATAATCAAGTCCATCTCGACAACCATGAATTCAAAGTTAATGGACAAAGATTGAAGCACTACAATGGTGCCCATGTGGAACGTAACAAGGAAGTGGTCAACTTAGGAGATGCATGAGCATGCTCTCCTCTCCATTTATTTCCTTTTTCTTTTTATTTTTATTTTTATTTTTAGGAGATATTTTATTTTTTCTTCATTATCTTTAGTTTTCAGGTTTTCTTTATTTTCTTTTTCACAACAAGACTCACAACTACTATGCTAAGGAAATTTACTGCCAAGATCCTTGCCCCGGCAACCAATGAAGAAGATGCCGCGGCAACTTACTTCATGCATGCACAAGCTGATGCCACAAGCAAGAAAATCAAGACGCCAACTAGAAGGAAACTAATCATCTACGATGACGAACTCTCGGAGTAAGTCCTCGTATGCATTTTTATTTTTATTGTTATTTTTCGTTATTTTTATGCATGCATTGAAGACAATGCCTCACTCGAGTTTGGGGGGGATTGTTATTAGTAATTACCATGTTTAGTTACATTAATCTTAAGCATTACATTTAGGATACATAAATTGCTTGCCATGCCTTTAAATTGGAACAAGAATTGCTTAGATTTGATGAATATTCAATGATGACTTTACCAATGCACTTAATTGATAGAATTTTTATTCTAGGATAACCATGAAAAACTTAGAATTGTACTATGATGCTAAATTTGATGGCTCTTTGTTGTGGTTTGATTGATTTAAGGAGTTCTAGTAAACTTAGGTTGATAATTAACTAATTGGGGATTAGAATAAAAATTGGATGAATGCTAGAGGTGCCCAAATTGGCTCTAGCATATGCTAAAAAAATTGATCACTAGAGGTGCCCAAACTGGCTCTAGGAGGCGTTAAAATTTTATTCGGTTAACTAGAGGTGCGAAACCGGCTCTAGTCGATTAAATTAACTTAAGAAAACTAAAAATAAAACACTAGAGGTGCCCAAATTGGCTCTAGTTAAAACATGTTAAAAAGAACCCAATGAAGTAATTTGAAAACCTATTGTTTGCATAGAATCCGAAAAATCAACTTGCACACAACTCCGCACACACTCACAAGCATTATAGTTTGATTCCGAGTAATTCATCAGTTTTCGAAAAATAAAAAGCCAATCATACTTTTGTGCCCAGTTGTTCGGAGAATTGAAATCAAGTTCAAAGCTAAGTTTGTGAAAATTTGAAGTCTTGGTAGGTAATTATGAGTTTGCATTGCTTGAGGACAAGCAATAGTTCGAGTTTGGGGTGTGATAAGTGTTCAAAAGTACTATTTTTCTTACCCTTTTACTCATATTATTGTTAGACTTAGGCTCATATTAGTTGCATAGTTAGCCATTCATGCATTAATCCATGTTTCCTTCAATCGTTGAGCTTGATTACATAACTTGGTGATTTTTGTGGAAATAGATGCTGCTTTGGTGTGTTTTTGTGTGTATGTGCAGGATCACTTGCCAAAGCAATGCCGAGCTAGTTGCCAGGGCAATGCATGAAGGATATGCCGAGCTAGTTGCCAGGGCAGTGCATGAAGGAGACGCCGAGCCAGTTGCCATGGCATTTGTCGACAAAGACCAAAAGCAATATGGATGTCGAAATTCATGATTTTACAAGCCCAAGATGACATGGAGCAAGGTCCAAGCCCAAAGGAATTTGATTGCCATGCAGAGATTAAAGAAGAATTAAATTCCAAGTGGATATGAGAAGTTCTAATAGGAATAAAATTATAATAAAGAATTATATTCTTTAAAGATAATTTAATTCCAACTCAAACTCCTCCTCAAAGAAGGACTTTGGCCTAGCCCTATAAATAGCAAGAGATTTCGACAATTCAAGAGGGGAGAGCAAGAGGGAAATTTCGGCAAGTCCAAGTAGGGCAAGAGGAGAGAATTTTCGACAAGCATCAAGGGCAAGGAGGATTTCGACAAGCCTCTTCCTTCATCTTTGTTCGATTGGGTTCATGCTAGGGATTAATTATCTTGTGTTTCTTTGGAACCTAGCCATGAACTAAATTTACTTGGCTATGGTTATTGTGTTTTGTGGTTGTGAGAAACTATTGGTTTTTGTTTAGGTAATAAGAGTTTGCACTTTTCTATTTCAAGGTTTATTCATTCTTGATTCTTATTATTGTTTGCGAGTGAATTGGGAGAGGATCTCGTGATTTCATCCATTTATCTAATATCGGAGAGTTAGATTCAAGAAACGAATGAATATGATCTTTATTCAATCCAATGATGGTGAAGATTAATCCGGCTTAGGAATAAGTTAAGGATTTCAACGGCTAAGAGGAGCGCAAGATTGGTTGTTGTTCACCCTTGATTCACGCAGGATGTATTATCAAGGCATGCACAAGTAGCTAGAGTTTCGACTTAGGGATAAGAAGAAACCATTGAAGAACGCTCCGCCCGAACCTTGAAGTTGCTGCCCGATCGCCCAAGTAGTTGCCCAACTAGTCGCCCAAGCAACCATCAATTAGTTGCCAAGGCAACCCCGTTGTGCAAGTCGCCACGGCAACTGAGTTGCCGTGCACTCTTTTACCAAGACAATCCAATCGGCTATCACACCTCAACTCACGATAACCTAGCCTATCTCTCTCATTCGAATTCATCTTTTCTTTTACTTAATTGCTTTCTAGATTAGTTATTAGTTAAAACTTCTATAATCCTTCACTTGTGTTTTTACTTTTTACAGTGCAAGAGACTAGATTCTTGAAGTGGCACCAATCCCTGTGGAGACGATATCTTTTATACTATAACTTGCGACGTGTATACTTGCACAATTGCGTAGCACTTATTACGCGCAACAATTTCTATAGATAAAACTTATGCTTTTAATTCCCCCTTTAGGGTTCGAAACTAAGAGGCTTTGTTTTACAATTTCAGGCTTTAAGTTCAACTTTTCAATCAAGGTTGAGCATATAAAAGAATGAGTGGATCTCGAGTCTATTAAAGCATAAACAGGAGTCGAATTTAACTCAACGGTACCTGCTGTAACTTTAGGTGATTCTTCATATTATTTTCCTCGTATATGATAGATTCGAGCAGGAGCCTGAGATTCCTGGTGAGTAGGGGAATTTGAATGTCGTCCTTTGCCTTTCCCTTGATTTCCAGACTGAGCTTGTCTGGGACCTTGTTTCGAATGGAAGGAGCTGAGCTAGCATTTGAAGGAGTTCGATCAGAACCTTGTTAGGATTCTGAGAACAATCCCTGATATAGTGATCAGAGGCTCCACATAAGTAACATAGATTCTATTGAGTTCTACACTGACTAGTATGGTGTTTCTGGCAAAACTTGCAAGTAGGATACTGAACAGCTTTACCGGAATTCCCTATACTATCAACAGAGATGATCAGGGCTGAAGGCTTGGTTACCGATTGGGGTCTCGGTGTGAAGTTGCTTTTCTATGTAGGAGTGTAATTCGAAGAGTGATCCTTAGAATATTTGGACTTCTTTGACTGCCAGTGAGGCTTGTCATCATTCCTTGATCGTTTGTCTTTCCAGGAGTTTCCGCTTTTGCATTTCTCAAAGGCTTTCATCTTCGCCTCGGTTGCAATGGCCCGGTTCACCAAATTCTGGAAGTCAGTGATAGCCAGGGTAGTGAATATTGGACTTAATTCATCGTTCAATCCATCGATAAACATTCTACACTTGTTAGCATCAGTCTTGATGTATTCCGACCCGTTTTTGCAATACTTGCAGAAGTCACTCACGTACTGTTTGATTGGTCGGCCACCTTGCTTGAGGTACAAGAAAAGCTTTTGACGCTCGGCCAGGTATTGTTCACTAATGTATTTCTTCTTGAATTCACCGAGGAAGAATTTCCAAGTTACAGCTTCAGCAGGAGTAGTCAGGGTAGTGGTTTCCCACCAGCTCAGAGCTTCGTCTGTCAACAGGGCTTTTGTGTTCATCAGAATAGGGTATTTGTTTGGTCCGGATTCGAGTAGTGGCCTCTAACCAATACACAGTTACTTCGGGATTGGTTCATTAGTACCAGTGAAGGTATAAGCTCGATGTTGAGCCAGTTTGTCAATAGGGGCTCTAGTTGGAGTAGGAACCGGAGGAGGAATAGAATGGTCCCGTTTCAAGGTAGTTACAAGATGATCAAACGTCTCCTTCATGCTTAGGAGACACTCCTGCTGCACATGATTTATAACATGAGCTTCTTGTTGAGCAGCAGCATGGGCTTGGGGTTGAGCTTGCGTTCTAGGTTCAGCTCGTTGTTGTGGAGGATTCTGCTCCATCCTCACACTATCCTCTTCATTTGAGGAACCTATGGGATTTTCATTATCCTGAGCGAGCCTTGTTTCAGAATTCTACGTTCAAAGAGAATAATTAGGGGTTCGGTTTAGTTAAGCAAAGAACCAAGCTATACAATACAAGTCTCCTAGGTGGCACAAGTATCCTATATGATGCAAGAGAACATAGTTTAGTCCTAGAAACGACTAAAAAGCTCTAATTACCAATAAAATGTAACACCCCTACCCCGGGTTGGCAGTAAACCGGTTCGGGAGCGTTACCAAGTACAATACAAGCATGAACAAGCAAGAATAGGCTAACTCATCCCTGTTAGATGAGTTACTTAACAAACAAGTAACCAAACATACATTACATAACATGTAAGTAATCTTAATTACATAAATTATAGGTTACCAAAAATTTCAATTAACATTATCATACAATCATCATCATTCGAATAGCTTAAAGACATTCATGCTTTCCATTTCATTTCATTGTTTCTTAATTTAATACATGTAACATTCAATTGTACATACCTTGTCTCCAAGCAAGCAATATGCCAACCTTAACATTCGACATTTACCATTCAAGATTATAAAATACTTATATAACATGTTATGATCATACAAGACTATCTTAACTCACAAGACATTCGATTGGCATAAGGCTTGATCAATTACTTTGATAAAATCAATACATACATAACCATATGCGCAACAAATACTTCAATACATAGAATTTAAGTTCTTTACTTGATTTATATTAATAACCAAGTTCACAAAATAGTAGGCCCATTCAAGATCATATACATATATACAAGATCAAGTATTCAAAATGCATGCACTAGACATTATATACAACTAAGTTCCACCAACTAGGGAGTACAAAACAAGTATGTCCATACTTTAGCTATGCTTGTGTCTTGCTTCCAGCTCAAGAATTCAAGCCTCAGGATCAAGCAACGATCGAATCCCTTAACTTTGTGGTTGGGAAGAATGGAACGAGAGTGATAAGTACAAGAATGTACTTAGTGAGGTAGTAACTAGTTATAACCAATTGTTAAGACATGTATCAATTAACTAAGTTTGAGCCTAGTCAAAGTTGGAAGCAGTTCGAATTCAAGCTTTAAAAGCATACTTATCATTTTCAAACTTAGTGACATATCATTTCAATTAAACCATTAGGCACACATCGATGCAAGAAGGATTATAAACCATTCAAGTAGCAATTCAAGTATTAATAATTCAAGTATCAAGGCATTCAAGTGTCAAGTAATTCAAGTATCATGTAATTCAAGTATCAAGTAGTTCATATATCAAGAAACTCAAGTATCATGTAATTCAAGTATCAAGTAGTTCATATATCAAGAAACTCAAGTATCATGTAAGCTTTACTCTTTAATTATTTCTCATTTGATTTCTTTAGTTTAAGCTTTTGGTATTTAGTTGTCCAGGTAATCGAGTCTCCAACCAACTATCGCCACAAGATGTACCGTAGTATGCAAGATCTACCATAGTACTGGTCAACCCTCCCATTGTCGCCAAAGACCACACATACGTACCCTCTGTCTGTCGCCAATTAGGGGCCTTAGCCCTGGACCGTAGTCCACCCTGACACAATGAGCTCTAGACTCTAAGACATGCCCTTCTACCTATGACCACTAAGAACCAAGGCTTTGTTCAATTAGGAATTGCTTATTCAAGTATTACATGTTTAAGTCAAGCAATAGATTATTCATGGATAAATTCAACTGATACATTGCAAGATCATGTTCATATACACAGCCCTTAGGCCAATTGAGCCTTAGCTCTACACTTTACAATTTAATCTTGTCATTCAAGCAAGCAATTAACATATGCCATCTCTTAGGCATCGAGCAAGATCTTTAATTCATGATTTATATCATGTTAACACACAATTAGATCATAAAATTACATTTAGGCACTCATTTGAAATGATCACAATCAAGGCATCAAGGTTCAAACATTTGTTTTCACTTTTCTTCCTAGATAATTTAACAACATACATGATACTATTAGATCCCAGGTTTTAGCTTAAACCATTCTTCCACTTTTTCGTCACAACTAAGATTATATCAAGTATATTAAAATGGCATGAAATAACAAGAAATAAACATGCATCTTTGGTTAGGAGCTAAGTCCCAACCCCATATTAAGCTACACTCATAATACTCCAAGCTTAGCTAATCTTGGATCCAAATCCCTTTGTGTTTGCCACTAGCTTGGCCACTCCTTTCTTCCTCCACAAGTTTCACTCCTTGCTCTATCAATTCATACAATTAAATCAAGTTCAAGACAAAGTACATTCATTTCTTCAAAACAAGGCAACAATACATAATTCATTCATTTCAAAACATCAAGGGTGCTGCTGCAACTGCCTGGCAGCCTGTGCACTGCTTACTAAAATATGCATAACTTTCATTCTGTACGTCAGAATTTCAATTGGTTTACACCGTTGGAAAGATAAATTAATTTTCCTTCTAACCATACAGGCCTTGCATTTTAATTCTTTGCGAATTAATACATTTTTTGTTTAAAGACAATCAATTTACAACACTGGACAATTTGCACTATCCCTAGTGTTTCATTTCTACAATCTGTTTTACAATCCAGAATTCAGTTCTGTTTTCTCCTAATGAATTTAGACATGTTAAGGCATTTTCCATAAAATATCCAGCCTTAAATTCTCTTTGTACAATTTATGGTGATTTTTCAAAGTTACTGCCCAGAATAGAGTATTTTGGGCAGATTACTCTAGGTTAAGTTTTAGCCTCATATTCATTCAAGAAAAGATTCTAACACTATAATTCAACTTATATAATTATTTATACAAGCTTAGATAAGTCAAATTCACCTAGCAACGTGATCAAAATAGGGCATTTTATAATATCATCATTAAATTCCAATCTATCAAAATAATATCCATCGTGTTTACCTATATACATAGTGTTGGAATGGATTAAGCCTTCCATAACATTGATTTTCTTCTTCGCGATTTATGTAATTATCAATCAAGTTACCACATTTCGATTATTCTATATACCCGAACACAATTAACCAATCCTTCTAACAATCTTACAATTTCTTTGTCTAATTCACTCATGCATGTATCAAGAAGAAAATTAAAGCTTCATGACATGTATACAACAACCAATATAATAGTAGATTCACAAGAAAACAAGAAAATGAATTACCTTCTAGCAGTCTATTATTTGAACTAAGCTCTTAGATAACTTAAATTAGCCAGCAATGGCTTTCTCTCAAACTCACACTCACTCGGCCAAAAGAGAGAACAAGGAAGAAGGAAGATGGCTTAATTAAATTTTCATTCTTTCTAAGGCCTAATGTCGTGATTCAATTCGACTTCTTCAGGTTCAAGAACAAGGGATGGGTCAGATTGATATCTTCAGAGCATGGAAACATGGAAGACAATGTGGATCTTATCAAATTCACTAGGAAGAGCTAATCGATAGGCCACTGGCTCTATCTTTTCAATGATTTCGAATAGACCAATGAATCGGGGACTAAGTTTCCCTTTTCTTCCAAACTGAAAGACTTTCTTCCAAGGGGACACTTTGAGGAAGTATTTGTCTCCAACATTGTACTGGATGTCTTTCCTTTTCAAGTCTGCATAGGCTTTTTGTCTATCAAAAGCTTGCTTCAATCGATCATGTATGATTTGAACTTGTTCTTCGATTTCTTTGAGCAATTGAGGTCCCAAAACCTTGTTTTCTCCCAAGTCAGACCAGCACAAGGGAGTTCTACATTTCCTTCTGCATAGAGCTTCGAAGGGAGCCATCTGGATAGATGTCTAGTAGCTATTGTTGTAAGCAAACTCTACCAGGGGTAGAGATTTCTTCTAGTTCTTTTCGAAGCCTATAACACAAGCACGTAGCATGTCTTCAAGTACTTGGATGATTCTTTCAGATTGGCCACACTTTGTGGATGAAAAGCTGTGCTCAAATGTACTTTGCTTCCCAGTGCTTTTTGCAATGATTTCCAGAATGGGGAAGCAAATCTGGGGTCTCGATCGGAGATTATAGTTGTAGGTACACCATGTAATTGAATCACTTCACAGATGTATAGCTCAGCTAAGTTTTCCAAGCTTATGTTCATTCGAACAAGGATGAAATGAGTAGACTTTGTGAATCTATCAGCAATCACCCATACATCATCATTCTTTCTTTGAGTGGAAGGAAGACCAGTAACAAAGACCATTGTAATCCGATCCTATTTCCACTGAGGGAATTCGATTGGTTAGAGTAATCCAGTATGGACTTGATGCTCGGCTTTGACCCTCTGAAAAGTTAAGCACTTTGAAACAAAGTTTATGATAGCCGATTTCATGTTGGCCACTAGTATAGTGGCTTTAGGTCCTTGTACATCTTAACCAATCTAGGGTGAATCGAGAAAGAGCTTTGGTGAGCTTCTTGTAACATCTCGTGTCTTAGTTCTTCATTGTTAGGAACACATACTCTATCTTTGAAATAGAGGAGTCCATTCGACTTGAGGGAAAAGTCAGAATTAGACTTAGAGTCTAGCTTGGACATGATCTTCTGAAGATCTAGATCAATTTTTAGAGTTCTTTGATTCTCGAGATTAGACTAGATTGAACTTGAAGTTCAGACAAGAATTTCCATCCTTTGGATAAATGGAAATGAGCATTGATAGCCAATGAAGCTATAAATGAATGGAAAAGATCATTAAGGAGGATTTTCGAATAGTTACTTGTAAGTTAAGAAAAGTCTAATTTGATTATTTACTTGCAAGTCAAGAAAGGTCTAATTCGAAAGGATTATTCTAGGATTTAGAATTAAGGGTTTACCCGAGTATGGTCTGCGGCTAAGGGCTTCAGCAACCACGTTTGCTTTCCCCGGATGGTAGTCGATAACCAAATCGTAGTCTTTAAGTAACTCTAGCCGTCTCCTTTGCCTCAAGTTTAAGTCTTTTTGTGTTGTGAGGTATTGAAGACTCTTGTGATCTGTGAACAAGTTGGATTTCTCCCCGAACAAGTAATGTCTCCAAACTTTGAGTGCGAACAAGATAGCTGCCAATTCTAGATCGTATGTAAGGTAGTTTGACTCGTATGGTTTTAGTTGTCTTGAAGCGTAAGCTACCACGTTTCCATCTTGCATTAGGACACATCCTAGTCCGAAATGAGATGCATCACTGTAAACAGTGTACTCCTTGCTCGATACTGGTTGGATGAGAATCGGAGCATGAGACAGGGCTTTTTTAAACTGATCGAAGCTTTGTTGTTGGTTCTCTGACCAAACAAAAGGTGTATCATTGCGAGTTAGCTTAGTCAAACTTGCGGCAATGGATGAGATCCCTTGACAAAATGTCGATAATACCCAGCTAAATCGAGAATGCTTCTAACCTCACCAACATTCCTCGGAGGTCTCCAATCTAGGATAGATTTAATCTTCCTTTGATCTACTTTAATCCCTTCTCCCGAGATAAAATGTCCAAGAAACGACACTTCCAATAGCCAAAATTCGCATTTAGAGAACTTTGTAGACAATTGACGTTCTCGAAGAGTTTGCAATACGATTCGAAGGTGTTTGGAATGTTCTTCCTTATTCTGAGAATACACCAAAATGTCATCAATAAAAACGACCACGAACTTGTCAATATAGGGCTTGAATACACTATTTATGAGATCCATTAAAGCAGCTAGTGCATTCGTTAATTCGAATGGCATTACAAGGAATTCAAAATGGCCATATCGAGTACGAAAGGCTGTCTTGGGTACATCTTCTTCTTTTACCCTCATTTGGTAGTATCTCGATCGTAGATCGAACTTTGAGAATACTGTAGCATCCTTGAGTTGATCGAAAAGATCTTTAATCCTTGGGAGAGGATATCGATTCTTGATAGTAAGCTTGTTCAATTGTCTGTAGTCAATACAGAGTCGCATAGTCCCGTCTTTCTTCTTTACGAATAAGACTGGAGCACCCTAGGGAGATGAGCTAGGCCTAATGAAACCATTGTCTTGTAGCTCTTGGACTTGCTTCTTGAGTTCTTTCAACTCAATAGGTGTCATTCGATAAGGTGTGATGGACACTAGAGTTGTTCCAGGTTGAACATCGATCCATAACTTTACTTCTCTGGTTGGAGGGAAACTAGGGAGTTCCTCAGGAAAAACATCGAGATATTCAGATACAATAGGCACACTAGGTAAGCCGAATTCAAGTTCATCTTGTAAGACCGTAGTAGCAAAGATTGAGGTCGGTTTCTTGTCAATTACAAGAATTGATTCCTTTCCTAAACCCTGGAGGTAAAGTCTCCTATTTATGCAATCTACCCAGGCTTTATGCTTACTTAACCAATCTAGTCCCAGTACTAGATCGAATTCACAAGTTGGTAGTACATATAGATCAACAAGAAATGGTACATTTCGAATGAATAGGGGACAGTTTCTACAGATAAAACTTATGTTTGTAATTCCCCCTTTAGGTTTTGAAACTAAGAGGCTTTGTTTTAGAATTTCAGGCTTTAAGTTTAACTTTTCAATCAAGGTTGAGCATACAAAAGAATGAGTAGATCCTGAGTCTATTAAAGCATAAACAGGAGTCGAATTTAACTCAACGGTACTTGCTATAACGTTGGGTGATTCTTCATCTTCTTTTCCCTGTATGTGATAGATTCGAGCAGGAGCCTGAAATTCCTGGTGAGTAGGGGCATTCGAATGTTGTCCTATGGCTTTCCCTTGATTTCCAGACTGAGCTTGTCTGGGACCTTTGTTTCGAATGGAAGGAGCTGAGCTAGCACTTGCAGAAGTTTGATTTGGAACCTTGTTAGGATTCTGAGGACAATCCCTGATATAGTGATCGGAGGCTCCACATAAGTAACATAGATTCTGTTGAGTTCTACACTGACCAGTATGGTGTTTCTGGCAAAACTTGCAAGTAGGATACTAAACAGCTTTACCAGAATTCCCTGTACTATCAACAAAGATGATCGGGACTGAAGGCTTGGTTACCAATTGGGGTCTCAGTATGAAGTTGCTTTTCTGAGCAGGAGTGTAATTCGAAGAGTGATCCTTAGAATATTTGGACTTCTTTGGCTAACAGTGAGGCTTGTCATCATTCCTTGATTGTTTGTCTTTCCAGGAGTTCCCTCTTTTGCGTTTCTCAGAGGCTTTCATCTTCGCCTCGGTTGCAATGGCCTGGTTCACCAAATTCATGAAGTCAGTGATACCTAGGGCAGTGAATATTGGACTTAATTCATCGTTCAATCCATCGATAAACATCCTACACTTGTCAGCATCAGCCATGATGTATTCAGACCCGTATTTGGAATACTTGCAGAAGTCACTCACATACTATTCGATAGGTCAACCACCTTGCTTGAGGTATAAGAAACACTTCCAACGCTTGGCCAGTTATTGTTCACTAATGTATTTCTTCTTGAATTCATCGAGGAAGAATTTCCAAGTTACAGCTTCAGCAGGAGCAGTCAGGGTAATGCCTTCCCACCAGCTCAGAGCTTCGTCTGTCAATAGGGCTATAGCACATTCGAGTTTGTGTTCATCAGAACAAGGTAGTTGTTTGGTCAGGATTCAAGTAGTGGCCTCTAATCAATACTCAGATACTTCGGGATTGGTTTCATCAGTACCGGTGAAGGTATAAGCCTGATGTTGAGCCAGTTTGTCAATAGGGGCTCTAGTTGGAGTAGGAACCGGATGAGGAATAGAATGGTCTCGTTTCAAGGTAGTTACGATGATCGAACATGTCCTTCATGCTCATGAGACATTCCTGCTGCACATGATTTATAGCAGGAGCTTCTTGTTGAGCAGCAGCTTGGGCTTGGGGTTGAGCTTGCGCTCTAGGTTCAGCTCGTTGTTGTGGAGGATTCTACTCCATCCTCACACTATCCTCTTCATTTGAGGAGCCTACGGGGCTTTCATCATCCCGAGCGAACCTTGTTTCAGACATTCTACGTTCAAAGAGAATAATTAGGGGTTTGATTTTGTTAAGCAAAGACACAAGCTATACAATACAAGTCTCCTAGGTGCCACAAGTATCGTATATGATGCAAGAGAGCTCGGTTTAGTCCTAGAACCGACTAAAAAGCTCTGATTACCAATAAAATGTAACACCCCTACCTCGGGTTGGAAGCAAACTATTTCGGGAGCGTTACCAAGTACAATACAAGCATGAACAAGCAAGAATAGGCTAACTCATCCCTATTAGATGAGTTACTTAACTAACAAGTAACCAAACACACATTACTTAACATGTAAGCAATCTTAATTACATATATTATAGGTTACCAAAAATTTCAATTAACATTGTCATACAATCATCATCATTCAAATAGCTTAAAGACAATCATGCTTCCATTTCATTTCATTGTTTCTTAACTTAATACATGTAACATTCAATTGTACATACCTTCCCTCAAAGCGAGCAATATGCCAACCTTACTATTTAGAATTTACCATTCAAGATTATAAAATACTTATATAACATGCCATGATCATACAAGACTATCTTAACTCATAAGACATTCGATTAGCACAAGACTAGATCAATTACTTTGATAAAATCAATACATACATAACCATATGCACAGCAAATACTTCAATACATAGAATTTAAGTTCTTTACTTGATTTATATTAATAACCAAGTTCACAAAATAGTAAGCCCATTCAAGATCATATACATATATACAAGATCAAGTACTCAAAATGCATGCAGTAGACATTATATACAACTAAGTGTCACCAACTAGGGAAGTACAAAACAAGTATGTCCATACTTTAGCTATGCTCGTGTCTTGCTTCCAGCTCAAGAATTAATGCTTCAGGATCAAGCAACGATCGAATCCTTTAACTTGTGGTTGGGAAGAATGGAAACCAGAGTGATAAGTACAAGAGTGTACTTAGTGAGGTAGTAACTAGTTCTAACCAATTGTTAAGACATGTATCAATTAACTAAGTTTGAGCCTAGTCAAAGTTGGAACCAGTTCGAATTCAAGCTTTAAATGCATACTTATCATTTTCAAACTTAGTGACATATCATTTCAAGCAAATCATTAGGCACACATCGATGCAAGAAGGATTATAAACCATTCAAGTAGCAATTCAAGTATTAAGTAATTCAAGTATCAAGGCATTCAAGTGTCAAGTAATTCAAGTATCATGTAATTCAAGTATCATGTAATTCAAGTATCAAGTAGTTCATATATCAAGAAACTCAAGTATCATGTAATTCAAGTATCAAGTAGTTCATATATCAAGAAACTCAAGTATCATGTAAGCTTTACTCTTTAATTATTTCTCATTTGCTTTCTTTAGTTTAGGCCTTTGGTATTTAGTTGTCCAGGTAATTGAGTCTCCAACCAACTGTCACCACAAGATTTACCGTAGTACGCAAGATGTACCGTAGTACTGGTCAACCCTCCTACTTTCGCCAAAGACCACACATACATACCCTTCGTCTATCGCCAATTAGGGGCCTTAGCCCTGGACCGTAGTCCACCCTGACACAATGAGCTCGAGACTCTAAGGCATGCCCTTCTACCTATGACCACTAAGAACCAAGGCTTTGTTCAATTATGAATTGCTTATTCAAGTATTACATGTTTATATCAAGCAATAGCTTATTCAAGGATCAATTCAAGTGATACATTGCAAGCTCATGTTCATATACACGGCCCTTAGGCCAATTGAGCCTTAGCTCTACACTTTAAATTTTATCTTGTCATTCAAGCAAGCAATTAACATATGCCATATCTTAGGCATTGAGCAAGATCTTTAATTCATGATTTATATCATGTTAACAAGTAATTAGATCATAAAATTATATTTAGGCACTCATTCGAAATGATCACAATCAAGGCATCCAGGTTCAAACATTTGTTTTCACTTTTCTTCCTAGATAATTTAACAACATACATGTTACTATTAGATCCCAAATTTTAGCTTAAACCATTCTTCCATTTTTTCATCACAACTAAGCTTAAATCAAGTATATTAACATGGCATGAAATAACAAAAAATAAACATGCATCTTTGGTTAGGACCTAAGTCCCAACCCTATATTAAACTACACTCACAATACTCCAAGCTTAGGTACTCTTGGATCCAAATTCCTTTGTGTTTGCCACTAGCTTGGCCACTCCTTTCTTCCTCCACAAGTTTCACTCCTTGCTCTATCAATTCATACAATTAAATCAAGGTCAAGACAAAGTACATTCATTTCTTCAAAACAAACCAACAATACATAATTCATTCATTTCAAAACATCAAGGGTGATGCTGCTACTGCCTAGCAGCTTGTGCAATGCTTACTAAAATATGCATAACTTTCATTCCGTACGTTGGAATTTCAATCGGTTTACACAATTGGAAAGCTAACTTAATTTTCCTTCTAACCATATAGGCATTTCATTTTAATTCTTTTCTAATTAATATAGTTTTATGTTTAAAGACAAGCAATTTACAACACTGGACAGTTTGCACTGTCCTTAGTGTTTCATTTCTACAATCTGTTTTACAATCCAGAATTCAGTTCTGTTTTCTCCTAATGAATTTACACATGTTAAGGGATTGTCCATAAAATTTCCAGCCTTAAATTCTCTTTGTACAATTTATGGTGATTTTTCAAAGTTACTGCCCAGAACAGAGTATTCTGGGCAGATTACTCTAGGTTAAGTTTTAGCCTCATATTCATTCAAGCAAGGATTCTAACACTATAATTCAACGTATATACTTATTTCTACAAGCTTAGATCAGTCCAATTCACCTAGCAACGTGATAAAAAAAGGGCATTTTATAATATCATCATTAAATTCCAATCTACCAAAATAATATCCATCATGTTTACCTATATACATAGTGTTCGAATGGATTAAGCCTTCCATAACATTGATTTTCTTATTCGCGATTTAAGTAATTATCATTCAAGTTACCACATTTCGGTTATTCTATGTACCCAAACACAATTAACCAATCCTTCTAACAATCTTACAATTTCTTTGTCTAATTCACTCATGCATGTATCAAGAAGAAAATTAAAGCTTCATGACATGTATACAGCAACCAATATAATAGTAGATTCACAAGAAAAAAAGAAAAGGAATTACCTTCTAGTAGTCTATTATTCGAACTAATCTCTTAGATAACTTAAATTAGCCAATAATGGCTTTCTCTCAAACTCACACTCACTCGGCCAAAAGAGAGAACAAGGAAGAAGGAAGATGGCTTAATTAAATTTTCATTCTTTCTAAGGCCTAATGCCGTGAACCCCTCCCTCCAATTCCACCTTGTTGCTTTCGGTAGCTACAAGTGTCCAGGCCATTGCTTTAATGTTTCTTTACATGCAATCCTATGACATTACCCTTAATTCAATTTGGTCCCTCCTAAATTAGCCATGCACTTACCCATCTATATCAATGTGGTCACCACTCACTAATGGTTAACAATTTCTTTATATTTAATTTGTGATCACATTGATACAAATTCCTAAGCCTACATTTGGGATATTACACTTTGAATTACATCGAATTAAAGTCAAATTTGTAGGCTAAACTTTGGGGTATTATAGAGTAGATTCAAAATTAGCAAAGCCTCTCTCGATGGTCATTGCCCTAAATTGATCATGTAAAAACCCCTATACCTCTATAGTGCATGCTTTTAAATAAACCAATTTGATTAAGATCCAATCTATACTCCTAAGGGGTAGATTTCACTCCCAAAGTAAGTTCATATACTTGAACGACTTCTCTCGAAGCTTCTCTCCTTAGTATTCAACAACTTGATCGTTGCCACCCCAAGTCTGTTAAGATATTGAGGAGCAATAGGCCAACAGTGCCAGCTCTCGCTTGGCATAGCATTTAGGAAATAGTAAAGTATGCCGAATCGATAAAACATTGCCATGGAAGATTTATTATTAAAAACTAAAACATAAAATAGCGTTCAATGCAAACATCCCCCACCAACTATGAAATTAGTTCATGGTGAGGGACTTAACCAAAAAAACCAAAAATGTTTCCCAAGTACATCATCATTTAAAACAAAATAAAATAACTTGAAAGAGAAAATGGGCTAGAAGGGGTCTCTCGATACAGCCCTTCAAGATCCAGGCTTCTCGGCCAAGCTGGTCGAACCACCCTTCCAAGGTGCAGCCAGTTGTCAATCGTTGCACACCAACTCCTCACTCCGATCATCTATCAATTGCCCCTAGATCCTCCTTGGTTGGTTTTTAAATAGGCGTGCAAGGAAGGGATAGGATAAGGTCCTCATTTGAATTTTAAATGCTGAAGGGATAAAGATAATCATCTTATCCCAATTTGAGTGAGAGCTGATCAGGTTAGTGCTGACGTCATACTGCCAACACTGCCTTGGCATCCAAGCTTGGAATGAATCTGCCAACCAATCTTGGCACCTTCTTATCCTCTATTTTTTGGAGATTGATCCAATTGCTATCTTTTCAGAGCCTGATCTTATCATATTTTTTTGGGGTCCCACAACCTCTTAGCATGGCATCAAGTTTATTTCTCTACCAACCTGTGCTTGGCATTGTCTGGTCCATCTGTGCCAATAGCACTTGGCATTCTCTTTGGCATTCCTTCCTGTGTTGCTTTCTAGGCCAAATAATCTGCCAAACCTGCAAAATTGCCAACAAAACAACCCTTCACACTGGTATAGACATAATTCTAAACTCCCTATGCAAATGCATGGTTTTAACATCCTAATGCAACTAAATGTACCTAAAAACAAGCAAAAGCATTGTAAAATTGGCATTAAAAATAGTACTTTTGGAGAGGTAACAGTACCGCTTAGCCACCGTATCAGTACGCCTTAAGGAAAATTATACACTAGTGTCAATACACGGGTTAGCATACCAAAATGATCCCTTCAATTTTAACAAGCCATATCGATACGCAGGGTACCGTATCGGTACGAGCTTTAGCTACTGGAATTTCGAGTTTTGAGATATCAAAGAGGGGATCGGTATAAGGTCAAGGCCGTATCGGTAAGGGTTGGTCAATACATTGTATCAATACAGTTATACATGTATCAATACGGTTAGCCGTTTTGTTAGTTAGTTGTATCGGTACGGGTTTGCCTGTATCGGTACGCGATGCTTTCGTGTAATCCTATTGCTGAAGTTTAGAAATCTTACAAACTAGTCCCTAAATGTTATGTATGCAATTGAATGAGGTTGGATGGTTATTTTTGAATTGGAATTTAACCTGTGAGCATGGAATTGAATTAATTATGGTTGGGTAATCTTAATTATGATGGAAACCCTATAACTTGCAAAAATTACATTTTGGTCCCTAATATGAATTGATGAGCAATTGAATCTTGTTTTGCAATATTTTGTTAATTAGACATTCCTGTTGAAGCATGTTCACATAGGACAATATTAAAATGTCTTTAGGCAAGATAAAAATGAAAAAAATGGGCTATGTTTAGGTTATTAGTTCGGGTTTGCTTTGGCAAACCTAATATAACCATTTTAGTACAATTTTGGCTAGGCCGGACTAAGGGGGTTATAAATACCCTTTGTAAATTTTACCCGTATCGATATGGGAAGGTAGTGTACTGGTATGTAGGTTGTTATTTCTGGTAAAATACTTCATGGAGTTTAAATTTTTGCAGTTTAGTCCCTATTTCATAATCATGCAATTAAATAAGTTTGGATGATTATTTTGAGTTGAGGTTTAACCAGTACGCATGGAAGATGATTAGTTAAGGATTGGTAACTTTTGATTTAAGTAAGTCCTTGTAATTTTTAGAAATTGCAACTTGGTCCCTAAAGTGCAATCTTGTTCAATTGGATGTCAATTCGACGCCCAATTAAGTTGTAAATTTCACTGTTGCTAGCATGATCACCTTAGGACTTAATTATGTATTTAGATAAGATAAAATAAAATGGACCGTTTTCTAAGTAATTCTTTCAGATTTGTCTCGGTAAACCTAATGTAGCTCGCTCGGTTTGATCTGGCGTCTAGGTTTGGTCAAGGGGGTTATATTTAGTGGTATCAGAGCCAGGTTATGATTGTTGGGAGGTGGGTTATTCTTGCTTGATGTATTGTTGATGGATGAATTTGTTAAACAACATGCTCGTTGTTTGATTTTGTGTGATTATGTTTGAAATGTAATATGATGAGGCAAAAGCTTGGGGACACATTGCCTTACTACTATAAATGCAAAATGGTTTTTGTTTTGAAACATGTGTGACTTGGATTCTTGCTACAAGATGGCCTAATTATTTTATTTTGTTGAATTATCATGCCTTAGACTCATATTTTCAAGAAATGGGACCGAGACGAGAGACGAGAGCTTATATGGGAAGTGTTGCGGGTGGAAATAATGATGAGTTACCTCCTTCTCCACCGATTTCTCCTGTTGGTGCTAGAGTTGAGGGTGGTGTACCTCAAGCACCGCAAGGACCAGCTTTTGGGGATATAAAATAGTTGATCCAGATGATGATTGGAGCGTTTCAGGCAGCTATAGCTGGAATGCAAGTACCTACACCAGCACCTACAGCAGCTACGAACACAAGGCTTCTATTAGATCATTTGTGTAGCTTGGGAGGTACTGAGTTTAAGGGTCTAGCTCCAGAGGCAGTTGAGGAGTGGTTCATTAGTATATAGAGGATTCTTGGATAGATGAAGTGTACGAATGTTCGTAAGTTAGGCTGCGTAGTGTCCTTGCTTCAGGGTGATGCTTATAGCTAGTGGGCAACTTCTATCGCGGGTATAGAACCTGCAGATGTAACATGGGAGTTCTTTTCTGCTGCATTCCAAAAGAAGTATCTGGGTTTCTAATATCAGGATAAAAAGAAGTAGGAGCTCATGGCATTGGTTCAGGGTAGCATGTTTGTGTTAGAATATGAGGTTTAATTTGTTCAATTGAGTCAGTATGCTCTTTAGTTGGTTACCGATGAGCGTCAGTGATGTGATTATTTCTGATATGGACTGGTTAAAAAATCAGAGACCTATATGTTGGCTACAAATTACATCGATTTTGATGTTTTAGTTTCTCTAGCTAAGGACATAGAGTAGAATTTGGGGTTATCCTCGTATTTAGGGAGTTCTTCTATTGGAAAGAGGATTGTTGAGTCAGATGTTAGTAGAGATCAGTACAAGAAGCATCCGTATAAGAGGTATCATCCTGATCAGAGATGTCCAGAACACCTATGTTCGAGCACCTGAGTGTGGATGGTGTGGTAAGCGACATTCGGGGGAGTATTGGGGTATCCTTGGTACATGTTGGAGCTGTGGTTTGTGAGATCACATTAGGCGTGATTTTTCGCAGCTAGCTAGAGAAGGGCAGGCTCCTGCACCTGATGTTGTACCATAGAGAGCTCGTGGGTACGGTCGAGGTGATTTTCAGTGTAGGAAGGAAGGACAAAGGATAGTTGCACATGCCGTGGCAGTTCAACCTGAGGGTGGTAGACCAGCGAGGATCTATGCGTAATGTGAGGGAAGGAATGATATAGATGTGATTACAGGTACTTTTACTTTGCAATCCATATCATTACGTTCTTTTATAGATTCTGGTTCTACACATTCATACATCTTACGTGAACATGTACATTTGCTTGATATACCTGTAGAAGTGTTAGATTTGAGTATACGAGTAACTAGTTCTTTTGGAGAGACAGTAGTTGCTAGGAGATTATTTAGAAGATGTCATTTGATGGTTCAAGGTCACGTGTTTGCAGCTGATTTGATGGAGTTGTTGTTTCATGGTTTTCATGTAATTTTGAGGATGGATTGGTTGTCTGAACATAGGGTTGTGGTTTATTTTAAGACCAAGCGAGTTTTGCTGAAACATGCTGAGGATTATAAAGTGGTGGTTGTGGGCGAGAATGTTAAATTCTTGTCCAATATGGTTTCGGCTTTGGAAGCACGGAAGTTGATGGAGTCTAGGGGTCAGGCATATCTAGCTTACGTCATGAACTCAGATATAAAAGAGGTGCATGCCCAGGATATCTACACTGTTTGTGATTTTCCAAGGGTGTTTCCAAAAGAGTTACCTAGATTGCCACCGGATAGGGAGATAGAGTTTTGCATTGAGATGTATGCAGATACAGCTCTGGTGTCAATTTCACTGTATCGCATGGCACCAAAGGAGTTGAAGGAGCTGAAGACATAGCTTCAGGAGTTATTGGATCGTGGTTTCATCTGACCTGGTGTGTCATTCTGAGGAGCACCGATGTTGTTTGTGAAAAAGAAAGATGGCACGATGAGAATGTGCGTTGATTATCGGCAACTGAATAAGTTGATGATTAAGCATAAGTATCATTTTCCGAGGATTAATGATTTGTTTGATCAGTTTTAGAGTGTTACGGTGTTTTCCAAGATTGACAGAGATTTGGGTATTATCAGTTAAAGGTGAAGGATAGAGACGTGCCAAAGATAGTTTTTCGTACGTGTTACAAGCATTATGAGTTCTTAGTGATGCCATTTGGGTTGACTAATGCACCTACAACTTTCATGGACATGATGAATCGGGTGTTCCATGAATTCTTGGATCAATCTGTGGTAGTGTTCATGGATGACATTCTCGTGTACTCTCGTATAGAGGAAGATCATGATCGACACCTACGGATTAAACAAGTATGAGTTTTAGATTAAACAAATGGTTTTTCTTGGTCATTTTGTTTCAGCGGAAGGTATTCGGGTGGATCCGCAGAAGATTGAGGCAGTTGTGAAGTGGAAGCAACCTAAGTCGGTCTTAGAGGTTTATAGTTTCTTGGGGTTAACAGGGTATTATCATCGCTTTGTGGATGGTTTCTCGAAGATTGCTGCTCCTTTGACGAATTTGTTGCAGAATGATGTAAGTTTTGAGTGGACAAAGAGTAAACAACAAGCTTTTGATAAGTTGAAGGAAGCTTTGATGCAAGCTCTGATCTTGATTCAACCTGAGCTGGGGAAAAAGTTTATGGTTTATAGTGATGCATCCTATGATGGTTTGGGGTGTGTGTTGGTGCAAAGGTGTAAATTTGTGGCTTATGCATCTGGCAGTTGAAGGTGCACGAGCGCAACCATCCTACGCACGATATAGAGCTTGCTGCAGTGGCATTTGCGTTGAAGATCTAGAGGTATTATCTTTATGGTGAGAAGTATATGGTGTATACAGATCAAAAGAGTTTGAAATATCTAATATTGCAAAAGGAGTTGAATCTTAGGCAACAAAGATGGTTGGAGTTGCTCAAGGATTATGATTTGACGATAGAGTATCATCTGGGTAAAGCTAATGTGGTAACAGACTCTTTGAGTATGAAGGTTGCAGTAGAGTTAAGAGCAATGTTTGCTCGGTTGAGTGTGACGCGTGATGGTGGTTTGCTGGCCGAGTTGCAAGTAAAGCCATCATTTTTGTAGTTAATTAAGGAGAAGCAACTATATGATGATTCTTTGGTACCGCATGTTAAGGATATTATGGATGGCAATCAGACGGATTTTTGTTTTAGTGAGGAAGGTTTTTTGTGCTTTAAGATTTAGGTGGTTGTGCCAACAGATGAGGAGTTAAGGCACACTATCTTGACTGAGGCTCATTCGAGCCCTTTTTCTATGCATCCGGGGATTACAAAGATGTATCAGGACTTGAAGAAGGAATATTTTGGGTTAGTTTGAAGGAGTTGGAAGAGTTTGTTTCTCATTGTATAGTATGTCAACATGTTAAAGCTGAGCATCAGTTTCCTTTCGGGTTGTTGCAACTGTTAAAGATTCCATAATGGAAATGGAAGAGAATTACCATGGATTTTGTAACAGGATTGCCTTTGACACCATCGAGGAAGAATTCTGTGTGGGTGATTGTGGATAGGTTTACAAAGTGTGCGCATTTCTTAGCTGTGCACATGGCCTATACTTTGGATAAGTTGGCAGATATGTTTTCCATGTATCAATGCTTCGTAGGTATAGATCGGACCTATCGCATGTGATGCCTGTTGAGGAGATTGAGTTGAATATGGATTTGACCTTTTATGAGGAGTCGATGAAAATTCTGTATTCTAGCAACAAGGTTCTTCGTTGAAAGACCATAGAGTTGGTAAAGGTGTTGTGGCTACATCGTGGTGTAGAAGAAGCCACATAGGAAAGTAAGAAGGACATGAAGAAGTAGTTTCTTACCTTTTTCCGTTAGGTAAATTACAAGGAAACAAATTCTTAAGGGGGAAGAGTTGTAACGCCCTGAATTTGGACCTAGATATTAGATAGATCGATTAGATGGTTCGAGAAAACTGGATTAGGCTATTTGAGCTAGTTTCGGGAATTAACTCTTAATAAAATGTTTGCGGCTAAAATAAAATATGGAAAATAGTAAAAAAAAGTTTAATTAATATTCTAAGGGTTTTTTGAAACTCGATTTGAAGGAATAAAATCGGATTTTGGGACATTTTGGTCTGGTGACTAAAATGTAAAGTTTTCAAAACTGTTTTGGTGACTAAATTGTAAAAGAGTCGAAACTTAGAATCTTTAAGGAACTAATTTACCAAAGTTTTTAATCATATTTTCCCCTTAATTTAGGCTATTTTTAAAAGGAATTTAAATAACTAATTTTATTTTCTTAAATAACTATTTTTGCTCTCAACTTTCTCAGCAGCCAAACTATCAGTTTCACTTTAAAATTCTCAGGAATCATTCTCTTTTGATTTCCTATTTGATTCCTTTGATTTCTACATCAAATCCTAGTTTTTTTCTTGAAGCTTTCATTCAAATCTTGCCAATTAAGGGACAAATTAACAATTAGAGGTGATTTTCATTTCTCTCCTCTAATTAAAGGTTCTTTAATAAAATTCTCAAGTTCTTGATCCTTTACAACTGATTTTTTAAATTGAGTTTAAATTGATTAAATCATGATTATAGTGTTTAAATTGAGTTTTGATGAGAAAATTGATGAATCTTGATATGGATCTGGTTTTGTGTTGATCCTAATTGATTTAGATCATTTATAAGATATGTTTTAATATTATGAGAAGAGATTAATAAACGAAATCCCGAAACTAAGTGAATTACTATATTTCTAGGTTGTTTATAGCTAGATTTTCAAGTGATTTTGGTGTTGAAAGGTTTCTGGAGATATAAAGTTGTTATAAAGATGTTTTGGATGTTAATTTAAGTTGTTAAGATGTTAAAATCAATAGGTTATGGCTGGGCTTTGTTTAGGTTGAGTTTGGTGATCATTTTAGTTGTTTAAAGGAAGTGTTTGATGGTTTTTAGGGAGGCAAAGTTGAGATTAATGGTTGCTGGAAATTAAAGATGCATGAGAACCGCAGCGGTCAAGGGATCAAGAGTGTGTCAATTCTCCCTCTGGTGGATTTATACATCATAACCATTGAGGACTGCTTCGATTCGAGGATGTATGTGAAGTGGTCGAAGGAACCACTTGGGAAATTCTTGTATCCGATGTATTTTATAAAATAGAATGGAATTGGTTTTGAGTCACTTGAATGCTAATATATGATATAATGTATCATGAGAAATGGATTATGTTTTGTATAATGTGGTTTATACATGAGGTGCTCTTTAAGCTTGCTATTTTGAGATTTTAACTTGTGAAGGCTTAAATTGAGGTTTATGATAGAAATCCATGATACATGTGTTGCAAATGTTTTAAATGTGCATATTTGGAAGATTATAGAAGCAAGAGATCATTTTGGCTTGAGCTTTATATACTTGATTTGAAACAAAATGGTTTTAAATGCATTGATGAGTGTTTTAGAGATTCCCTCACTAAGCTTATATGCTTACGCTCTCCTTTCTCATCAATGTAGAGAAATAAGCATTTTTCGATGAGTAAGCAAGGGTTGATCCAAGGATGAAGCAATTTTAGTATGGTTTTATAAATACTTAGTAGTAATAAGAGGCAATGTGACCAAGTTGTAAATGGGAGGTTTGTTTTGGTTACTCCCTATTTGTACAAGTTTCATTTGATGATTTGAACTTGTATGATGCTTTATATCTTGCTTTGAGGGGTTGGGATATGTTTTGCATGCTTGGGTAGAGATCACCTTAAGACTTAATTATGCATTTAGATAAAATAAAATAAAAATGGAACGCTTTCTAAGTAATTCTTTCGGGTTTGTCTCGGCAAACCCAATGTAGTTCGCTCGGTTCGGTCTGGCGTCTAGGCCGAGTCAAGGGGGATACACTCTCTAACCTCTAACACCCAAATCAACCACAAACATCAAATTTAAGCACACAAAGCAATCAAATTTATAATGCCTATGATGGCATGGGAGGTAGTAGTGTACTAAACTTCTTCCAAAGCTGAAAATGTAACCCCCAAGCTCCAACTTCAAGCTTTCTCCTTTTCTTGCTCTTTGGAAGGACCTCCAAGCTCTTTCATTACACAAGAAGTTGCAAATTCGGATTACAATTGTAACACCCTAAACCGGGCCTAGGAAGGTTACCATTATCTAAGCTATTGACTAACTGAGTCATGTGCTAATCAAATTGAAAGAATTAGGAGTATGTAATATGGAGCTATTAGTTAAATTGTTATAGAATTACCCTTATTAGACTAATTAAGTCTAGGATCAAATTGAAATAAAAGGAAGAAAATATAGCTAATGACTAAAGGACTAAAATGTTATAGCTAACAAGTTAGAGTGCCAAATTAAAAGGACCAAATTGAAACAAGAGTGAAACAACAAACTTGCATGTGTAATTAGACCATTATTCTATAATTGAATACATGTGGCAAGGATTATATACATGTGTCAATTAAGTAAGAATAACAGCCGGCCATGTTGGTGAATGAAAGAGAAAAACAAAATCATCTTCTTCCTTCATCCTCCATAGTCGATTCTTGAGAGAATAGTGAGAGAGAGTTGCTTGTTTGATCAAATTTGCTTAATTGAAGGAGTTATTTTGAATAGCTTCTTCTTAGGAAGGTAAAATGCTTGATTCTTCACTTTAATTTCATGTTAAATCTTGAATTTGTGATGTTCTTAATGCCTAGTTTGAATAGGATAATTGTAATATGTGTACAAACAAGCTTGCTGTCTAGATTTGAATTCGTGTATTTATATATATATATATATATATATATGTATGTATGTATGTATGTATATTGATTGTAGAATGTGTATGGTTGCTGGAAAATTTACTTGGAAGTTGCTGGAAAATTTAGGTACTAAATTGGTATGACTTGAATGTAACATGGCATGAAAACTGTTTTGATCACATTGCTAGTGAAAATTGTGTAAACATGCTTGATTATATAAAATTATCTGTTTTGATCACATTGGTAGGTGAATAAAACTGACCTAGACTTGTATGAGTATGTATATAAGTTGAATTAACATGTTAGAAGTACCATCCAAGTGATTAAAGAAGCTAGAAACTCAAACTAGTGTAATCTGCCCAAAATACTCTATCATGGGCAGTAACTTTGAAACATTGCCATAAATTGTACAAAGAGAATTTAAGGCTGGAAATTTTATGGATAATTCCTTTATATGTCTAAATTCATTAGGAGAAAACAGAATTGAATTCTGGAGTGTAGAATGAAATGTAGAGAAGAAACACTAAGGACAGTGCAAACTGTCCAGTGTTGTAAATTGCCCTGTCTTTAAACTAAAAACTGTATTAATTGGCAAAGAATTAAAATGCAAGTCCTATATGGTTAAAAAGATAATTAAGTTAGCTTTCCAAAGGTGTAAACCAATTGAAATTCCGACGTATGGAATAAAATATATGAATGTTTAAGCAAGTAATGCACATGCTGCCAGGCAGTAGCAACAGCCTTGATGTTTTGAAATGAATGAATTATGTGTATTGTTGCCCTGTTTTGAAGAAATGAATGTACCTTATTTAACATGTGTTCACTTGTATGAATTGATAAAGCAAGTATTAAACCTTGTGGAAGAAGAAAGGAGTGGCCAAGCTAGTGGCAAACACAAAGAGTTTGGATCCATGACTAGCTAAGCTTGGAGTATTGTGAGTGTAGTTTAATATAGGGTTAGGACTTAGGTCCTAACCAAAGATGCATGTTTACTTCTTGTTATTTTATGCTATGTTAATATACTTTTTTTAAGCTTGGTTGTGATGAAAAAGGGGAAGAATGGATTAAGCTAAAAAAAACTTGAGATCTAATAGTAATATGTTTGTTGTTATACCATCTAGGAAGAAAAGTGAAAATAAATGCTTGAACCTTGATGCCTTGATTGTGATCATTTCGAATGAGTGCTTAAATGTACTTTTATGATATAATTACTTGTTAACATGATATAAATCATGAATTAAAGATCTTTCTTGATGCCTAAGAGATGGCATATGTTAATTGCTTGCTTGAATGACAAGATGAAATTGCAAAGTGTAGAGCTAATGCTCAATTGGCCTAAAGGCTGTGTATATGAACATGATCTTGCAATGTATCACTTGAATTGATCCTTGGATAAGCTATTGCTTGACATAAATATGTAATACTTGAATAAGTGATTCATAATTGAACAAATCCTTGGTTGTTAGTGGTCATAGGTAGAAGGGCATGCCTTAGGGTCTAGAGCTCATTGTGTAATGGTGGACTACGGTCCAGTGCTAAGGCCCCTAATTGGCGACAGACGAAGGGTACGATTGTGTGGTCTTTGGCGACACTAGGAGGGTTGACCAGTACTACGGTACATCTTGTGACGACAGTTGGTTGGAGACTCGATTACCTGGACAACTAATACCAAAGGCATAAACTAAAGAAAGCAAATGAGAAATAATTAAAGAATAAAGCTTACTTGATACTTGAAATCACATAATACTTGATTAAAGAGTAAAGCTTACTTGATACTTTAACATCTTGCTACATGAGTACTATTGTAAACTTGTCTTGAATGTTGAGCTTGAAAAGAAAAGTGGTTATATTTGACTTGAGATGTATATATATTGCTTGAATATGTAATTGTCTTGAATTGAAATGTGTATATTGCTTGAGCTTGTTACTTGACTTGAAATGAAGATTTAGCAAAGCTTGAGTTCGAATGATTTCAACCTTGATTAGGTTCAAACTTAGCTAATTGATTCAAGTCTTATATATTTGTTAGAACTAGTTACTACCTCACTAAGTACATTCTTGTACTTATCACTCTCGTTTCCACTCTTCCCAAACTACTGGTTAGTTGATTCGAAGCATTCTCCTGATTTTGAAGCTTCTTTCTTGCGCCCGACGCAAAGTACAAGCCAAGTTAAAGTATGGATCCACACCTATACTTCGTAAAGCTCCTAGTTGGTGGCACCTAGTCTTGTATATAGTTAAACTAGGTCATGCATTTTGCTACTTGAATGTTTGTATATATGACTGATTATGGCATCTAATGTTTTGAATGGGCTTATCATGCTATGAACTTGTTGGTTAATGTGAAACCAAACATTGAACTCTAATTGTATGTATTGGAAGTATTTTGCTGCGCATAATGATATATGTATATTGAATACCATTCGAATAACTTGTGAAATATGATAGTCTTGTATGATCATACCATGTGTATATGTATTTTTATAAGTTGAACGGTAAATTGTCGAATGGTATGGTTGGCATATTGCTTGCTTGGAATCAAGGTATTTTCAATTGAACATGTTTAATATATTATGTATCAAGATATGAAACAATGAAATGAATTGGAAGCATGTTGCTCTTAAGCTATTCGAATGATGATGTAAATTGAAATTTTTGGTAACCTATAATGTATGTAAAGGTAATTGTTTGCATGTTAAGTAATGAATGTTTGGTTACTTGTTAGATAAGTAACTCATCTAATAGGGATGAGTTAGCCTTGTTCTTGCTTATAATGTACTTGGTAACGCTCCCGAACCGATTTACTACTAACCCGGGGTAGGGGGTGTTACAACAAACTTGCTGAAGATAAGGGACCAACTAAAACATACACTTGGGGCTAAAAACGATATTAAAACCACCATTAACCCATTTCTCTTAAAAAAACCCACTACACCCATATTCTCTTCCACCACTAATCTTGTTGATTCTTACCTCAAAATATCAATCCTTGAGTGCTAAACAACTTATCTCAAATCCAAAATCTATGATTCACACTTCGAAACACAACGATTCCACCTTTAGCCTTTGGTTTTTGGGAAGGAGATGAGTCTGGATGAAGAGAGAAGATAAGGGACAAGATGATCTTACCCCAAAAGCTTTTTCTACAGAGAAATAAAGGATCTCTCTTCATTCTCCCTTTGAAACGAGTTAATTACCTCAATAACCCTCTATCATCCTCCCAACTCATCATCAAACCAAAAACCAAGCCCAACAACCAAAAATAAGCCCACTAAGTCTCTCAAAGGCCCTCCAAACTCTCGGTCCAAACGCGAAGCTCACGTTTTGGGTAAAACCGATGTCAGCCCCTCAAAAGTTCTACTTTTTACGTATATATTGTCATGCTATTGATTAACTTTGGGTACATATTTGTGCATTTAGCCATTAAATTCATGCATTTGCATTAAGGATTTAAGGAATGTGCAGTTTTCCTTGCCAGACTGAAGAAGTATTTTTTTGTTGTGGTAGGCAGGTTTGGTAGGAGTAGGATAGGAGAAGAAGGAGAAGAAGACAAATGATGAGTGCCATTGGAAAAAGTAGGGCAAAGATTGCCAAGCTCGGTTGGCAAAAGATTGACGACCGATGCCCTGTCAGTTAGTTGTTAGTTAGAGCCATGTCAGCCCTAAAATTCAAAAAGAGGATAATAAGCCTACAACGATGCGTAACAAACTTTAAAATCAAACCCTACCTAAGGTTTTCCACGAGCGCCTATATAAAAAAGACCATTGATTGAGCAAAGGAGGCTGCACTGTGAGGAAGAAAAAGGGTAGAGGGCAAATTGTGGTTCGACCAAGCTATGACCGAGAGCTCTGGATCCATTGAAGGGATGCATCTGTAATACCCCAAAATTTGGTAAGTGACCAAAATGACTAAAGTTAAAGTTTGATATCTAGAATAAAATGACTAAAATTAATTTTTATCTCATAAATAGATAGTTTACCCACGAGAAGTGGGTTGGAAATGAAATTACGAGGCTGATCCAGGATTTATATTGAAAGAAATTAATTGTTAAAGTTTTGGGAATTTTTGAATAATCATATCAAATAAAAAATTCAAGAATTAATTCTAGCCATTGGATTTGGTTCAAAGATGTCATGTTAAATCATTGGATTTAAGTTAAATTCTAGGATTGATATTAGTCATTGGATTAAAATGATGGATTATTGGAGGAATTTGAACCATTGGATTTAAGTTAAATTCCATGTTAAATCTTGGCCATTTGATTAAAAAGGGACAAGATGGAAATTTAATTTTCCTATAAGGGCAAAGTTGTAAACTATTAAGTCAAGATTAAATCTAAGCCATTAGATTTAAGATTGTGACATGTGATATGATAAGGATTCATTGGATCAATGGGCAAAATGGCCATTTGAATATTTGGAAGATATTTTACTACTTATTGATATTAAAAATGGTAAATGTCATAAAGGAAAAGAAAAGAAAAAAAACAAGATTGTTCATCTTTCTTCTCCAAAACGTGAGCTACCAAGGAACAAAGGTAAGAATTCTATTTTTTTATTTTTCCCTTAAATACTAGGATTTATGGTGAGCTTGTGAAATGCAAAGTTGTTCTTCATTAAATTCTCTTTCATTTGGTACCATTAATTCATAGTTTTGCATGAGATATGCTCTTGAATTTGAAGAGAGAAAGTTTAGGGTTATTATATCCAAATTGAATTATGGTTTGATTTTAAGGATTAAATGTTTGTATAGCCTTTTCATGCTTGATACAAGTTTATTTTCAAGTATGAAATGAAACCCCAATTTAACAAGTTAGTGTTAATTTAGGCTTATTAGATTCATGTTAAATTTTTGGTTTATCATGAAGGAATGCATGTTCTACATGGCTAAATATGTTGGTAAAAGTTTAGAAGAATGTTAGAATGACTAATGGATGCCAAAGAATGGATAATTGAAAATCAATCCCGAAATTCACACATTGGCAGTGAGTTTGGAAATTCACCAAATATTCCATAGAAATAATCAGAAAGTGAGCCATAAATCGTTGTAATTGTGAGTTTTTCTAGTTTCATTTGGGACAAATGATGACTGATTACAAGTTCTATATTAAAAGATGTGAATTTTTAAGAGATGAAAGCTCAGAAAACAGAGTAGCAGTCCGCACTAAACTTCAACACTGGAAATTAACTTTGAAAATTTGTCATAAATCGTATGAGCTGAAATTGGGCTATTAGTTTTTATGGTTTAAAAGCTTATTGAATCTATTTTAATCTAGAACTAGAAGAATCGAATTTTTAGTTGTAGAATATTTTATAGGAATATTCCTTGAAGGTAGTGCAGATTGTCAAATGGTAAAAGTGAGTGCCTAATTTGTGTGTTTCATTGTATGTGTTATGCTATTGATATGAATGAAGCACCAAAGCAAGTACAAAGGCAAGGCAATTTGAAAGCAAAGGAAAAAGATCGAGATTGAAGCTTTTCTCCTAAAACAAATAGGTTGGTAAAGCAATTGCGGTGAGTGCAATCTATTATACTCATTTGTGTTAAGTTATGAAATATTGGTTGTGATAAACCAATATATAAGTTCCTATGACATGAGGTGATTCTTGAATTCTACATGATGCAATGATGCATGACTTTAAATTGGTGTGTATTTAGAGGAATTTTGGAATGATTAAAGAAGTTAAAGAGTGAGCTTATTGAAATCTGCCCAGAATTTTCATATTGGTAAAAAGTATAGAAATTCACAAATAATTCTACAAAAATAATTAGAAAGTGAGACTTATATCGTTGAAACCGTGTCAGTCTAGTTTTCTTTAGGATGAACGGTGATTAAATCTGAGGTTTGTAAAAAAAGATATGAATTTTTGACCAATGAAAGGTCATGGAAACATGGCAGTAGAATTTTCTGAGTCATAATTAGTAGTGCCTTTAGAAAATCGCCATAAATCGTATAAATAAAATAAAATCAGTGAGTTATATGGTTAAAGTTGTGAGTGATATAGTTTTTGTTAGAACAAATATGATTGAATTCTCACTTGTAGACTGCTTTATAAAAATAATTCCTTGAAGGTAGCTCGTGCTGCCCATTTACAAATGTAAGTACATAACATATGTATTTGATATATGTGCATAAAGGGAAGGCTTGTGATAAGCCAACCTTAAATCTTATTACATGATATTGCATGGGAAAATATATAACATATTCTTTATATGTCCAATACTAAATGGTAAGTATTTGGTTAACATGTTTAGTTCATGTTCTTTGTTAAATGATAAAAGTATTTATAGCATGTTCATATCATGCTTACTAGTAAATATGGGTTATTATTAGCATGTTCATGACATATATTCATGCTATGATATAATATGATGTTTAGGGTATGAACGGCCCAAATAAAATTTCATTTATGAAAAAATATTTATATTGCCCAAGTATGTTTGTTGTGAATTATAGGTATAGTTGGCATGACATGAGTCTTACTAGTAGTATTATTGGTGCTGCTAGTAGTGATAGTATTATTGGCTACTATATTCTAGTATTATTGGCTACTATATTCTAGTATTAATGGTGCTAGCATTTGATAGTACTTTGGTACGTGTATATATATTAGTATACAAAGGTACTAACATTTATAACACTTCGTTGTTGACTCGCATACCTTGTTCTCTCTTTGTTATACCTTGGACTATCAAACATCTAGAACTACCTGCGTGTGCACAACCAAACACATGCTAAGTACGAACTTAGTGAGGTAATAATCAAGATTAATAACAACGAAATAAGCTTATTAAACTTTTTGGCTACATAATTATATAAATAACATGATGCATTGCAATACCATCTAGTTTTCATACTTATTCATTTGCCATAATATGTTATCTATGCATGAATAGATATAGCATGATATAGCTAATGGTTATGCTTGTTCAATTCCTTTAGTACCATATTAATACTTACCATTAATGTTAAGCTTTCCAACTTAATTTTCTTACCATTTATTGCCATTGCAACAACCATATATTACGCAAATGCTAATTGGTTGCACTTAGTCATTTTCCATTAATGTGTCAATTGTTGTTTTGGGAGGGTTGTTTGCTAAACTCCCTATTCATGCAAGTTTTGAATGTTGTTTTGGATTTGTAGAAGGCCTTAAATGCTTGATATGTGTTTGGATTTATGTTTTGGATGTTGAGTAGGAAGCATGCCTATAGATGATGTGAATGGTTGTGTTAGGCTTGTTACGTTTGCTTAAAATGTTGGTATGTTGATGTCAAGCATTCTTTTGATGTTATATAATGTTTAGGAGATGTTTAAAGTTGATTGAAGTGAACCAAAGAGTCATATGTTGGACCTAGAGGTCATTATAGGCCTTTGTATACTGGTACGAGTACTTAGGGATCGGTACGCAGGGTCTGAAACGTCTTTATTTTAAGTGTAAAATGCAAAGGGGTACTGGTACTGCTAGCTGAGTATCGGTACACCCCTTGAGTTTTGTGCATCATAATCGATACATAGGTTTGCGTACTGGTACACTCCTACTTTTTTAAAGAACCGTACCAATACGTGGGGTACCATATCGGTACACGAATTGGTTACTGGAATCCTTGGTTTTGAGAAATCACAAGCGGGATCGGTACGGGGTCAAGACCGTATTGGTATGGGTGGGTCAACACACCGTATCAATATAGTGGTTCGTGTATTGGTATGTGTAGTGGTTATGGTCGTTAGGCCATATCAGTACTGGCTTGCCCGTATCAGTATGCCCTGTTGCTTTTGTGCATATCAGCATGCTGAAGTTTGGAAATTGTGCAATTTGGTCCTTGAATGTTATATATGCAATTACTTGAGCTTGGATGATTATTTTGAGCTGAAATTTAACATGTGAGCATGAAATTGGACTAATGAAGGATTGGTAATCCTAATTTCAAATTAGAACCTATAATTTGTGGAACTTACGTTTTGGTCCTTAATATGTGCGCTTGAGCAATTAAACCCTATTTTGAAATCTGATTTCAATGTAACATTTTCGTTGATGTGTGTTGAACTTAGGAATTAAATTGATGCATTTAGACAAGATAAAAGATAAAAGAAATGGACATGTTTAGGTTATTAGCTCGGGTTTGCTTCGACAAACCTAATGTGATCCTTTTAACTCATTTCGGCTAAGCCGGGTTAAGGGGTTTACATTTATAATGACTTATACACAAAATCAGATCTCCTTTACTTTCAAAAAATAAATAGACTATTTGATAAGTAACGGACGATGAACTAAAATAGATAAAATTATCATATTTATACATGCCACTAAAATAAATTAAAAACCTCAAGCAGGATGTCATTATTGTGATAGCTTAGTGAATTTTTCTAAATTCGATGCCACGCCTTACTTACTCCAAAACATCATCCAATGCATTTTAAAACCTGTTTATTCCAAAACCTTTCACATACGTCTTATTACAAAAACCATCATGCCTTACTTTCAAAATATGCATTTAACCTTTTCCAAACCTCGCATATTAAACCATATGCAACACGTATCATAGATATAACAGCATAGTCCCTTATATAACCCTCAATTTAAGCCTTCTCCTGCATAACATCTCATATGCAAAGCTTAAAGAGTATTCACATTTATAAATCGCATTATGCAAAGCAATCCATCATCATGATACATCAATTCATTATATTGGCTTACAAGTGATCCTTTCCCAAATCTCACTACTTTCATCAAACCACATAGGATACACAGATTTCCCAAGTGATATCCCAATCACTTACAGCTCAATGGCATGGAGTAAATGCAACACATGCAATACCTCTACACTACCAAGGCCCATCCTCCAATTTGGAGTAGACATTTCCAACTCATCACCTCTACGGTCGCAGCCGAAGTAAACACCATTGAAGTATTACCTTAACAATATTGGGGTTCACATGGTCGGCGTAAATACTTTCAATACATCACATCTTCAAACCACGGCGACTTATTATTGTGCATTTTAAATCCTATGGCCGGCCAACTATATTCGAGAGAGAATTCATCCTTTACTTACTTGTTAAAGTTTAAGGAATTTTTGGATAATCATATCGAATAAAAAATTCAAGAATTAATTCTAGCCATTGGATTTGGGCAAAGATGAAATGTTAAATCATTGGATTTAAGTTAAATTCTAGGATTAATATTAGCCATTGGATTAAGATGATGGATTATTGGAGGAATTTGAACCATTAGATTTAAGTTAAATGCCATGTTAAATCTTGGTCATTAGATTAAAAAGGGACAAGATGGGAATTTAATTTTCCCACAAGGGCAAAGTTGTAAACTACTAACTCAAGATTAAATCTAAGTCATTAGATTTAAGATTGTGACATGCGATATGATATGGATTCATTAGATCAATGGGAAAATGGCCATTTGAATATTTGGAATATATTTTACTATTTATGGAAATTAAAAATGACAAATGTCATAAAGGAAAAAAAAAGAAAAATACAAAATTCTTCATCTTTCTTCTTCAAAACGTGAGCTACCAAGGAACAAAGGTAAGAATTCTAATTTTTTTATTTTCTCCCTTAAATACTAGGATTTAGGGTGAGCTTGTGAAATGCAAAGTTGTTCTTCATTGAATTCTCTTTCATTTGGTACCTTTAATTCATAGTTTTGCATGAGATATGCTCTTGAATTTGAAGAGAGAAAGTTTAGGGTTATTATATCCAAATTGAATTAGGGTTTGATTTTAAGGATTAAATGTTTGTATAGCCTTTTCATGCTTGATACAAGTTTATTTTCAAGTATGAAATGAAACCCCAATTTAACAAATTAGTGTTAATTTAGGATTATTGGATTCAAGTTAAATTTGGGGTTTATCATGAAGGAATGCGTGCTCTACATGACTAAATATGTTGGTAAAAGTTTAGAAGAATGTTGGAATGACTAATGGATGCCAAAGAATGGATTATTGAAAATCAATCCCAAATTTCACACATTGGCAGTGAGTTCGAAAATTCACCAGATATTCCATAGAAATAATCAGAAAGCGAGCCATATATCATTGTAATTGTGAATTTTTTGGTTTCATTTGGGACAAACAGTGATTGATTTCGAGTTCTATATAAAAAGATATGAATTTTTAAGTGATGAAAGCTCAGAAAACAAAGTAGCAGTCCACACTGAATTTCAACACTGGGAATTGACTTTGAAAATCTGTCATAAATCGTATGAGCTAAAATTGGGCTATTAGTTTTTATATTTTAAAAGCTTATTGAATCTATTTTAATCTAGAACAAGCGTAATCAAATTTCTACTTGTAGAATATTTTGAAGGAATATTTCTTGAAGGTGGTGCAGATTGTCAAATGGTAAAAGTGAGTGCCTAATTTGTGTGTTTCATATGTGTTATGTTATTGATATGAATGAAGCACCAGAGCAAGTACAAAGGCAAGGAAATTTGAATGCAAATGTAACACCCTCAACCCGGTTTTAGAAGAAAATCGAAATTGAAGAAGTTACAGCAAGAATTTTTGTGGAACACGTAAACAAGAACTAAAAATTTCAAAGTAATACGGAATAGGCTATTTTTTTATCATTCGTTAACCATATAACTTAAACTGATACATACAAAACCAAAACTTGCAAAATTCTGGATACACTGAAATCTATTATCTTATTCAAAACTAAACATAATTGATATTTCAGAAATCTTTATCATAATCGATTTACTTATTATTGTTTTATCGTACTATTAAGAGTATTCATAAAGATCACATAATAAGCATTTGTAATAATAATAATACATATAACCATCATATTGTATCGACTCCAAGCATCAAGACATGCAAATGGTCAAGATATCAAGGAAACATGTGTGTGACCCAATAAACATTTTCCAAACATTACATAGATTTTACAACACAAACAAGAGTAGCCTTACATCAAGGACCGAAAGAGATCAATGCCATTTAAACAAGTGGTCATACCTTTCCGTGGATAATTCAAAACAGGCATACACACATACATAACTACTCATTCAAAGCATATATAAACATATGAGTACTCAACATAGCATTTTCATATATATATATAACTGTTAGAATATATCTTATACCTATCATACATGGGTATTTGATTAGGCATATCTATTCACTCAATTAGTTACTCAAAAATTTATAGAAAGATATTACTAGCTAAGAAATACTTACAATGATTTATTACTTTGATTTATAAACCTTCTTGGTTTCTTTTTATCATATATTTTCATACATAAAATCTTAACACACAATTATCTAACTTGGCCTATCATAACACTAGTTCCTTGTAAAGTAAGATATCAACAAAGCATATGTCTTCTTCCAAACGGTATTTATGAAATTCATTTAATACATTATGCTTATCATACAAATTATTTTCAAGTAAACATATATAAGTGTTCTATTAAGCATATAATTGATCAATCCCAAAGTCAAACAAACTTTTAAACCCTTACGTGAGTTTCATACAAACCATCTAGTTATCACATTCAAGCATACAAATCTCATTCGAACCACTTAGTTAGTTCATACATACTTCTATGATATTCACTCAATAATTAACCAAAGTGATCAACAAATAACAACTATTTAAACATTGGCAAGAAAATAAATAAACAAATTACAAATTTTGCAGTATCAAAATCAATACTACAACAATTTAATTAATACACTTCTTTACAATTGTTATGCCACCAACTATGGAGTTTCATCTAAGGGAAAAATCTAAACTCTACTTAGAAATTTAAGTAGTGACTTGCAACACTTGACCACGATTGAAATACACAAGCTTTAAACAACCTGCAGAGGCATGAACAATGAATGCATTAGGCTGATATAGCCTAAGTGAGGTAGTGACATTACAATGATAAAGTGTAGCGATGTCTTTCCTTTCGCTAAAAAAACAACGTGATTTCGAAGGTGTTTGTGATTTTTTGGATATAAAATATTTATTCCGTGGGATTTTAAAAAAAACGCATTTTTTTTAAAAAAATGGAGTCGCCACCGGCCACTTAGGTAGGCCGGACACCATAAAACCAGAGATTCAAAAGCTATTGGGTTCGGGAGTCGGTTACGGATGGGGAAGGATTAGCACCCCCACACCGCCCAAAATTGGTACTTTAATAATTACCGCTTTATTAATATTGGGTTTTCCGGGTTAAGGTGACGATTATTTTAAAATTCGGTCATAATTGCGAATAAATTTTAAGGGCCCCGTTATCCGAGAGTAAACGCCCAACCACTATCACTACGCCTGATACTGGCCCCATTTACGCTCGGATAAAAGGGCACCGCATTAACAATTTATATCTCGATATGCAATCTTAGTGGCAAAAATATAAAACATGGCAGATAATTTAAAGACAGTAAATATTCACATAACAAAATACTAATCTAACATAGATAAAATACGTAATTAAAACACACATATACATATTAAGCTTAATAGTAGATAAAAGCAAATTTAACATGTCACAATAACAAGACAGGAATAAATACGTGTGTAGACGAACATATATTTCAAGAAGACATACATACTAAAAATAAAACATATTTCAACATATATGGAACAATATATTATACATAAAAAGAAAATACACTAACATGTAACCTAAAAAGCCAAGAGAACATACACACATACAAAAATACAAAACATGCCGTGTACGAGTCAACTAGAACATAATATGCTTAATACGAATAACCGAACAAAAAGATACATAATCATTATAAACTTAACACACATATACATGTAAACATAAAAATACAAGGCATATACGAGGGATATATAATAAGACAAAAGACTACATTAACATATACGATTATAATACGAACATGAATATTTACATAGAAACAGGACTGAAATGAAAAGAAATAAAAGTCAGTGGCAGAAATTAAAGGACAATAATATGTAATTTAAGGACGAAAATGCATAACAAACAGAACCTAAAAGGATCAAAACTGTAATTGGACCAAGGGGCAGACCCGAAATGAAAAATTCAAAAATGCGGGATGGTTAAAGGGGTAATTTTACAATTTAAAAACTGATTCGGTGTAATTTAGGGACTGGATTGCAAGATTTTTAAATACAAGGGGGACCAGAGTTGTAAATATACCATGCGGCGAGACAGAAGTGAAAATTTCAAAAACGCGGGGGGATTTATTACGTAATTTCCCCATTTCAAGAAATAATAACAGCTATAAAAACCCCCTTTTTAGGCCGGAACCAAATTTTTGGCCATTTGTTCATTTTTTCAATTTTATAACATCTTTCGTTCTTCATTTTCTCTCAAACTCATCCTATAAACCCAGAATTCGTCGGCCGCCGCTAGCCGGTGCCGGCGACCCCCAAATAATACACCAAAATGACCCTTCCTTTACCCTCGACACGAATCCGAGGTTGGATTCAGAGAAAAAGGTTTCATTTGTCCTAGATCTAGGAAATACGAAACGAAAAAAAACCCCTCTTTTTTGTTTTCAACCCAAAACAAAGCCACAAAGGGGTCTCCCACTCCTTTCAGATCACCACGTTCGGCTTGGGAAAGCCGAAAAGGCTTATCACTGGTGAGGGGAGACCCACCTACGACGATGGTACGACTTCCTACCCTCGTTTTTTATTTTACTGCCTATCTTTTTGTGTATGCATGCAACAAAAAGAATAAGAAAGGAGACGAGTATTTACCACTGGACTGACTTTTTTCTATTTTTTTCGTTCGATTTCAACTTTTCTTGTTTCGATTACAACTCTTGCCTCTTTCGATTACCACTTGTTGTTTTTATAAAATGATTTTTTATACATATATCCCTATCTTTGGTTTGGTACAAGTAATATAATATTTGCTTCCTTTTCAGATCTGGACAGATTACTGACATATTTCTTTTCTTGCTTTCTTTGACATGTCTGAGCGCGGTGGTTGAAGATCGGCATGGTGCAGCATGGTGGCGGTGTGGGGCTTCTGCCTTTGGCCAGAGGTGTTCTCGGCTATTAGATCAGATCTGATCTAACGGTCGGGCTGGCTTGAGGGACGAACGGCCTAGATGAAGCCTCGATTGGTGAAACGGCTCCAGATCGTGCCACGTGGGGCTCAGCAGTCGAGGGGTCAGAGCGCTTGGGGCTCACGCACGCGTGGGATATCAAAGAGTCTGCGCGTGGACTGCGCGTGGACTGCACGCGCGCGTGGCATTCGAACGGTCCAGACGTGATGTGCACGAGGCTGACAGATATTTTGTCTTAGCTAGATCGTGGCCGTTGGATCAGATCTTGATCCAACGGCCCATAGTCACCTGCACACAAAATAAATGTAATTAAATAGGGTTTGGGTTTGGGCTAACCGAGCCTTGTAATAGTATTAGATTTGTAATTGGACTTGGACTGTAATTTATTTATTTGGTTTAATATATTTTTTTGGATTTCATTTTATATATTAGCCCAATAATAATATTAATAGTATAATTATAACAGCAATACACATACATACGTATATACCTATGCAAACATTAATTATAACATACCAGTATTCATACATATATAATCACACACATAATTAACATAACATCTACACACATTAAACAAATACGCTCGTACTAACTATAGATACATGCGTGACACACGTACTGTTAATACGTATACATACATAGTTTATAATATACATGCACACACCACACCTTATATATATATTAGTAACACTCATGTAGATAATAAACATATAATACAATGTATACATGCAACACTAATATACTATTAATTATACTAATATGTATTTACAGACCAGATAAAAATGAGTGATTACAGATGCCCTTCTTTGCTTGTTCTCATGGAATGGGAAACAAAGCAAAGATTCATAAGCACTCATTTTTATCAGACTTCCCTGTTTGTAGCTTTGGAAACACGTGTTCTTTTGGAAATCTCCGTTCTTCTTTAGTTGAATCTTCAGGCTCGTAAGTTCTTCCTATATAGAGCTTCGCCACCTTCCGATCTTAGAGCTACAGGCTCTTCCTATATAGAACCCTTCACTCTGAAGCCTCGAGTTTGGAGTCCCTCCTATATAGAACTTTTCACTTTGAGACAGTAAAGCTTGGAGTCCTTCCTATATAGAACTCTTCGCCTTTAACGCTGGTTTCTCCTATATAAAACCTTTTGCGCCGCTGATGGATTCTTCCGACTGGGAGTTCCTCCTATATAGAACTGCTAGTCTTCAAACCCTGGAGCCGTCAGTCCTTCCTATATAGAACTTTTGGCGACTGAAATCTCAGAGCTACGGGTTCTTCCTATATAGAACCTTTCACTCTAAGACAGTGAAGCTCAGAGTCTTTCTTATATAAGACTCTTCTCTTTCAACACAACAGGTTTCCTATATAACCTTGTGTGTCATAGGTGAATTCCTTCGACTGGGAGTTCTTCCTATATAGAACTGTGAGTCTTCCTTGGAGCCGTCGGTCCTTCCTATATAGAACTTTTGGCGTCTGAAATCTTGGAGCTATAGATTCTTCCTATATAGAATCTTTTACTCTAAGACATTGAAGCTCGGAGCCCTTCCTATATAGAACTCTTCGCTTTCGACACAGCAGGATTTCCTATATAATCTTGTGTGTCATGGGTAAATTCCTTCGACTGGGAGTTCTTCCTATATAGAACTGCTAGTCTTCACCCTGGAGCTGTCAGTCCTTCCTATATAGAACTTTCAGCTTCTGAAGCCTCGGAGCGGAGGATTCTTCCTATATAGAACCTCTCTCTAGAGCTTAGAAACATATGCCTTTTGTATGTCAAACCGCTGTCTTCTCATTCGGGATTCACACCATGATGGCCATCGATGTCTCTTTGAATCCGCAGATACCTGTCTGAGATAAAACAAAATGCTATGACAAATGAATTAACATGCTCCTAATCCTAGTGATGTCTGACTATTCATGATGCATGAGTTTCAATATCTTGGTGAGCTTGTTTTGGTCCTTATTCGATCTCGTTGTTCACTTTCTCTTTTCTCACGGGCATCGATACCCCACTTCACTGTCAGGATCAACCATTCCAACCTTTCTTTTTTCTCCATTTACGACTTGGAATTCTAAAGTGCCCTTTCGGGTTTTCACTTTAGCGAGAGTTTTTTTTAGGGGTGCCCTTCTGGGTTTTCACCCAAGAGATCTCACTTGTTATCTCGCATGCTTTCCTTGAATAGACAGGACGTACGCCATTGGTCATCCTATCCGGTTGTTTGAAGCTTTCCGCCTTCCCTATCAACAGCCATTATACAGGGAACTAGAGGGCGGAGTTAACATCATTTTCTTTGATCACCTGCATTTTTAAGGTTAGATCACAGTAATGTTCCGAAATCTCTTGTTTCACTATAAGCTTATGTTAACTTATTTGACTGAAATTAACAAGAAGGCAAGGAATGGATGCTCAAAAACACGGTTTTATTACGATTAAGGGCTTGGGACATCTTAAAAAAGAAAGGTATGACACACATAAGAAAAAAGAAAAGTTAAGTATGAAATACAAGATCCCTCATTATCTTCGATATGAATGATACATGATCCTGTCAACCGGTGTAGAATTTTTTTGTCGGAAGCCTCATCTTCATGATGTTCATGGGGATACCCTTCTCTTCGGATATTCAACTTTTCAATTTACCCGAGTCGCCCTTTACGGGTTTTCAACTCGGGTCCTCCCTTTGCTTCAAGACGCCCGATTTCAGGTTTTCACCCTGAGCTCTCCATTTTTGTTCTCTTTTTTATTATTTTTTCTTTTTTTTTCTTTTTTTTCAAAGATAGTATTTCTTAACGGCATCAAAATTTACAGGGTTTTTCAGCTCGTCTCCATCCATTTTTGTTAGGATCAGAGATCCTCCTGAGAAGGCCTTTTTTATGATGTACGGTCCTTCCCAGTTGGGCATCCACTTTCCTCGAGAATCTTTCTGGATAGGGAGGATTTTCTTGAGCACCAAATCCCCTTCTTTGAATTCTCTCGGGCGCACCTTTTTGTTGTATGCCTGCATCATCCGCTTTTGGTACATCTGACCATGACAAATGGCCTTTAGTCTCTTTTCGTCAATGAGATTTAGCTGGTCGAGTCTGGCCTGCACCCATTCAGCTTCTTCCAATTTTACTTCGTTTAAGACCTGGAAAGACAGGATCTCTACCTCGACGGGGAGTACTGCTTCGGTACCATACACAAAGGAGTAGGGTGTTGCCCCCGTTGATGTGCGAATGGACGTCCTATAGGCGAAAAGGGCAAACGGCAACTTCTCATGCCAATCCCTGTAGGTATCAGTCATCTTTGCTATGATCTTCTTTATGTTCTTGTTTGCTGCTTCCACTGCTCCATTCATTTTAGGATGATAGACTGTGGAATTATGGTACGTTATCTTGAATTGAGTGCACACGTCCGTCATCATTTTGTTATTCAGATTGGAAGCGTTGTCGGTGATGACCCTTTCTGGCAATCTGTATCGACAAATAATCTCCTTCTTTAAGAACTTACATATTGTAGTCCTTGTGATGTTGGCGTAAGACGCTGCCTCTACCCATTTAGTGAAGTAGTCTATGGCGACCAAAATGAAATGGTGTCCATTGGAAGCTTTCGGATGGATCTGCCTGATGACGTCTATGCCCTACGCCGCAAAAGGCCACGGAGAATTCATGGTGTGTAAAGGTGATGGGGGTGCGTGAATTTTGTCAGCGTAGATTTGGCATTTGTGGCATTTTCTAGCGTAATCGATGCAATCTCCCTCCATGGTCAACCAGAAATAACCATATCTCATAATTTTCCGGGCTATAGACAGCCCGTTGGCGTGCGTTCCACAAAGCCCGTCATGTACTTCGGCTAAAATCTCATTCGCCTCCCGGGCATCCACACATCTTAGCAATGTCTGATCATGACTTCTCCTATATAGGATCTCCTCATCTAGGACATATCTTGTTGCCATTTTTCTGAGTGTCTTTCTGTCATTGTCGTTTGCCCCTTCTGGATACTTCCGAAGCTTGACATATTGCAAGATGTCATAGTACCATGGGTTTCCATCAATCTCTTCCTGTACATTACAATAATGAGCTTCATTTCTGGATACCACAGTCGGGCTGGCTTGAGGGACGAACGGCCCAGATGAAGCCTCGATTGGTGAAACAGCTCCAGATCGTGCCACGTGGGGCTCAGCAGTCGAGGGGTCAGAGCGCGTGGGGCTCACGCACGCGTGGGATATCAAAGAGTCTGCGCTGGACTGCACGCGCGCGTGGCATTCGAACGGTCCAGACGTGATGTGCACGCGGCTGGCAGATATTTTGTCTTAGTTGGATCGTGGCCGTTGGATCAGATCTTGATCCAACGGCCCATAGTCACCTGCACACAAAATAAATGTAATTAAATAGGGTTTGGGTTTGGGCCAACCGGGCCTTGTAATAGTATTAGATTTGTAATTGGACTTGGACTGTAATTTATTTATTTGGTTTAATATATTTTTTTGGATTTCATTTTATATATTAGCCCAATAATAATATTAATAGTATAATTATAACAGCAATATACATACATACGTATATACCTATGCAAACATTAATTATAACATACCAGTATTTATACATATATAATCACACACATAATTAACATAACATCTACACACATTAAACAAATACGCTCGTACTAACTATAGATACATGCGTGACACACGTACTGTTAATACGTATACATACATAGTTTATAATATACATGCACACACCACACCTTATATATATATTAGTAACACTCATGCACATAATAAACATATAATACAATGTATACATGCAACACTAATATACTATTAATTATACTAATATGTATTTACAGACCAGATAAAAATGAGTGATTACATAAAGCATAAAACAAATGATATTGAGTGGAACATTTAAAGAATACAAGTATAAGATAGCAATTAATAATTATATCTTAGCCTTAACTTAACATGGTTTTATTTATTAGAAGCTTTATCAGAGTTCATAATCTTTCAAATTTTAATCGAATTTCTTTCAGAGTTTTTAACTGAGTTTCTTTGAATTTCTTATCGAACTTATCAAAGTTCATAACTTATCTTATTGAATTTTTATCAAAATTTATCAAAGTATTTGTCAAAGCTTTTAAAGTTCTTATCAAATTTTATCAAAGTCCTTATCAGAGCTTATCAAAGTTCTTAACAGATTTCTTACCAAATTTATGTCTTTTAAAATCGTTTACCTTGGATCACTTTTGGGCGCGGATAGCATTGGTCCATGTTTGACCGTATTGGTCTAAATTACACATAGCTCAAAGCACATAGCAATGGCTAGTGTCAGAACATAACAAACCTAACTTCTCATCTATCCAGCCAACTGTCGCCAATCTCCTTATCATATCTCGTTACCTCCTACTGTCGTTAATATATCACATATATAAGGTCGTCACCCTTGAGCTAGATGATATTGCAATCATCATGTTATTTATATAATTATGTAGCCAAAAAGTTTAATAAGCTTATTTCGTTGTTATTAAACTTGATTATTACCTCACTAAGTTTGTACTTAGCGTGTGTTTGTTGTACACACGTAGGTAGTTCGAGACGTTGGAGCAAGCAAGGCGATGCATCGAGTTTAGAAAATTCACCAAGCTATTACAGTAATGACATCCTACTTGAGGTTTTTAATTTATTTTAGTGGCATGTATACATGTGATAATTTTGTCTATTTTGGTTCATCGTCCGTTATTTATCGAATAGTCAAATTTATTTTTTAAAAGTAAATGAGCTCTGATTTTGTGTATAAGTCAATATAAATATTTTTCAAGGGTTTATATTTTATAGTATTTTTGAATAATTTTTTATTTGTACTGTATTAGTTTTGTGACATTCCCGACTCAACTCTGATGATCGGAGTCGAGAAGGGGGTGTTACAACATCGGCAGATCTCCTTCTTTGTCTATTTCTCTTAGTTTTATTTCTAATTTGATAGTGATATTCAAAAACGATATGGTTTTGATAGTTTCCCCAGCCATGAACTAATTCTTTAAAGTTGGCTAGTGGTGTTTTGTGATGAACGTTTAGCTTTTAGGTTTTTATTAAATTGATGCCTTGGCATTTTTATCTATTTTGCTTGAGCTTAATTTTATCATATTTTATGTCATACGACAATTGCCATTGGATGCTTATTATCCCTTAATATCTTAATAGACTTAGGAGATAAGGATTACTTGCCCAATACTAAGGAGAGAAACTTCGACAGAAGATGTTCAAGTAGATGAACTTACTTCGGAAGTGAATCTACCCCTTAGGAGTAAAGATTAAAACTTTGTCAGGTTAATTATTTGAGAACATCACTATAGACATAGTTGTTAAAGGCAATTAACTTTGGGTATTGCCATCGACAGAGGCAATACCAATCTAAAATCTACTCGACAATAAAACTAAAGCTGAAAGTTATTAATCGTTGTCTTCGCTAGCATGAAATCCAAGCATCTCTTGCCAATGCCAATCAATCTTTTGGATACATTTGTTTTCCATTCTGCCTGAATTCTCATTTCATTTTCCCTTAGTCATTTTTCTTAATTAAAATCCGATCTCAATTTCCAACTTATTCATTCCATTTCACAAGTAATTATCGTGGCATTTAATTCCTGAACAAACCCTGTAGATACGATACTCAGCTTACTGGTGTATTACTTACTGAACGTGTATACTTGCTCGCAAAAAGACCTAATCATGGCAATATTTACTTGCACTAATACACTAAATTGTCGATCTTCTGCGAAGCGTTAGTCGGTCGACAACCGACCCTTGGATTCTAAAATTTGGGTCATTACATAGAGACTTAAGGAGTGTTTAATCATTGGTCGTGGGTTCAAATCCCATAAGTTAAGGAGTGTTTAAACCAAAAATACTTAAGCCAACTAACTATAACTTTAAATTTTTGGACCAAAATATTCACCTTTCAAATGTACAAAGACTAAAATGTGTCTTTTTTATAGTAGATAGACTAAAATTAACTTTTAAGTATGGTATAGAGATTAAATTTTTTTTTTTATAGTAAAGAGGCTAAAATAAACTTTTAATATAGTACATGAACTTTTGATAAACTTTAACCGATATTAAGCCTACATAGTTTAACCGGTCTTGCTTTAACCCAAGATTATAATATTGACATTCCATCTATCTATTAAATATAAAATTCCTCAAAGAAAGGACTTTGATCAAATGAAAAGGTTTCTATTTTTCGAAGCAGCTGGCACAATTCCTATTAAAACTAAAAAAAGGTCCTTTCTTTGTGGCATTAATCACCAAATTTGAACCGCTTTCAACGCTTTATTCACACTTTAATGCTTTTAATATTAACAGTACAACGTTCAGCTATAAATTACTAAAGCATTTAATAATAATTATTAAATTTTTAAAGAAATACTATAGCATATGATCAGATAGACTCAAGTTCAACCGAACAGATTTTTTAGTGCACCGAACAAACTTGCATTTCTTTAGGCATCATTTCGAAAAATATCAAAACTTTATTATGAAATAGTGATACCTTATCTTGAAACAACGTTCTCTTTGATCAAAGATCATCTCGAGTTTTTGTGAGCATAAAAATAACAATGACAAGAACGGATTGTTTCAAAAGCAGCAATAATTCACTTTTAAATTGTTGGAAATACTGCTGCAAAATGAGACGTTAGCACTGATTGAAAAATAATGAAATAACTAAACGAAATAAATTTGTGTCGTGGTATTAACTACTGCCTTAGAAGCAAATTAGCCCTGATGTGTGTAATTACTACAATAGACGAACGACCCCTGAGATTAGCACGACTTTTCAAATTTTGTACACCCGAAAGATGAAGTAGACTTTGATGGTACTGTTCTTCTCTCAATTCAAAACAACACTCAGAAAATGTTTATGAAAACCAAAGAGTGTTTTAAACCAAATAGTGAGAGCAAAATCGTCATTTCCTAAGCACATTTTAATTTTATTTATAATAGAATTAAATAGTCATAAAATATAAAATTAATGAGCATTAACAACAATAATCTCTTTGAAAAAAAATTTAATTCAAAGCGAACAGGACACCTAGAAGAAATTGATAAATGTTTGTATATAATTCTGTTTCAGGATTTATTCATGTCGATTCAACAAAATTTACGAGATTTATTTTTTCCAAACAGAGATCAATTGAATAAATCTGCTTTAGAAATTTATTCTCGTCGATCAATAGATTCTATTCAAACGAAAAACAAGATGAGCAAATATGTTTCAGGAGTTTAATCATGTCATTCAACAGAATTTGTTAGTGAAAGTAACATTGGTTACTGACTCTATTTTAAAATTTTAGTTCTAACTAAATTCTGTTGGTTAACATAATTAAAGAGTTGAATAAACAATAATTAAAATTTAGATTATATTGAAATTATTGATAATTATGTTTTGTTTCTGAAATCTTAACAGAAAATGGAAACTTTCACGAATTCACCCAATTCGCAATCTAGAACCTTGATTCTGAATCAGGTCTCGAATCAAAATTTAAATGATTACCAAGGCATAGAGCACCATTACTTTTATGTCATTCCTAAAGCCTTATCTGATGCACATTGTGAATTTTGGCTAAAAAATTTTGACTATAAGTCGTAATAAAAAACTAACGAAATTCATTAGAGAGAATTTCAAAATGTAACAATAGAAGATGTTGCTCTATTTGATCATGTTGAAATTAACCAAATATTGAAAGATAATCCTCATATTGTTAGAAAAGATAAAATAGATATTGTTACCGCCTTTAAATATTGCTAAAACAAATATTAATAAGATAAATATTGCTAAACCTAATGTTGCTAAAACAATAAAGGTGCGACTAAAGCTTAACCTAATGCCAAGACAAATGTGGTAAAAGTCAATAAGGACTTCAAGAAATAATCTGCATAATAAATTTTATCTGAGATAAAAAAAATGATATGTTCAAGAAGTAAAATTTTATGAGAAATGCTTTAATTGCCATAAGATGAAGAATAAATTTTCGGACTGTAAATTTTTAAAGAAAGTCGAAACAAACAATGTCAATATTATAATAAAATATTGTCAAAATAATTGACATGATAAACTATTGTTTGGGTGAATAAATTTAATACCTTCATTAAGGATAAAATAAATTAGTGTTATGTGTATTTACTTAAAAGTAAAAATGAAACTATGGAGAAATTGTTATATATATATTTAGTTTTTCTTTATTTTATTATTTTTTATTATATTTTTATTTTATTTTAAATGTTTTTTTATTTTATTTTCTTATAAATTCCACCAACATATTATTCAAAAAATATATATAACGGATTAAATACATTCCATAGTATAATACAAGAACTTAATACTTTTTATCACCCTAACTCGTTTGAAAACAAGGGGGTCATTCTGTTTCACATCACATGAGTGAGTGAGAGATAAAGATGAGAAAAATATTGATGATTGTTAAAAAGCAGATTATTCTCTGTCATGGGCCACCATTAACATCATCCCAGACATCTCCTCATTCTTGTTTTCCAAACATTTCATCATTGTCCTGCTTTTGTTTCACATACAGCAGGGGTGAAATTAAGATTGAACTATGAGAGGGCAAGTTAATTAATTTTAAAATAAATAGAGTTTTAAAAAATAATTAAATCATAAAATTTAAAGAAATTAATATTTAATTTTATTGATTTTAAAATTGAAGGGTCTTAAAAAGTAATTAAACTAGAAAAATGAGAGGTCAAAGCTTAATTTCATTAATTTTAATTTAAAAGGTCTTAAAAATAATAAACTAATTTTTTTTTTGGAAGGACAAAAACTTAATTGCAAAGGTTTTAAAATTATCAATAGCCTAAAAATAATTAACTCATTCAAAATTAGGTCGAGGGCAATTGCCCATCCCATCCTCCATTTGGCTCCGTCCCATGATAAGCGTATATGATAGTCCTATGTTTACATCCTTCTTCAAGCTTTCAAAACGACACACAGATTGTTTAACCCCAAATTCTCTCTCTTCTCATTCATTTAATAGCCAACAACCATCCACGTATAATGATTTGTCCCTTTTAGTGTATATTCCAATGAGTAGGGTTTAGGGGATCTACCATGTGAGGTAAAATCTAGGACAACCAATCCATATATGAAAAAAAACTAATCATCAACTTTTAGGATGATATGTATGAGTATTATAATCGAATCCAATGAGTAATTTCAATCAGGGTCGTCTCAGATATTTTCGAGACTCTGTGCGAAACTAAAAAATGAATTCCTATAAACAAAAACATATCTCATTATTTTCAACAATTAATTTGATATTTCATTAATAAATCATAGAAATATGATTAAACTTTGGCAAATACATTTTCTTCATTGCTTTGTTAAGAAAATTTAAAGGAATTGGATTCTTTTTTTGTTTAACCACTAGTATCCAACTCATTGTCTGACTAATCCGGATCGTGCATTGCAGACGCATTATGGAGGCGACCCTCCCAATCCTATTTGCTTCATTTGCAACGTCAAGATTCAAGCCTCTGATATTGCTTAAGAGATCCAATTGGTTGCTGATAATTATTTTTTATTGTTAGATTAAATAATTTATTTAATAAATCAAAAAAGTAAATTTTAAAAATAAGAATAATTATTTTTAGGGGCCTAGACTGATTGGGAGCTTTGAGCGGTCGTTCGTTGTGCTCCCCTATTAGCCGACCGTGTTTCCAATAGAAAAATCAATTGATGTTCATTCTAGAAGACTCATATTTGAACTGTTTTGTTACAAAGTGTGTATGTCTTATCAAAAGATTAAGAAAAAAATATCACCTTAATGACGTTTAACTCGTTGGGTCTTATTTTATAGATTGTATCAAACGATTATTAACAACATCTAATGTTCATATGGATGAAATGGTCTGCCCCAAATTATGCTTCTTTTGTGCCCCACTTTAAAAAGGTGGGTTTATGGTTTAAGTTTATAAGGTTAGAGTGTAAAGAATTAGGGGTATGGTGTAATTTTTAGAATGTAAGGTTTAGGGTTTAGGATGTGGAATTTAAGGTTAAGATTTAAAATTTAATTTTTAATATTTTTTAATGTGAGGCATAAAAGGAATATAATTAGGGGCAGGAAATTTTTTTTCGTTGATATTGCCTTAAACACATTTATTAATAAATGGAATACTATACATGTCCATACGTATAGGATAATTATCCGATCCAATGAGGGTGAAGTTAAAAAATTTCAAAAAAAAAATTGTCACCAATCCACCAACAAATAAATATGACGTGTCCGTATGCCATATTAGTACATCAATTAACCATGTCATATTCTAAGGTTGTTTTTCCTTTTAATTAAATGAATAGTTTTACAAATTTCTTTATGTTTTCTTACGGAGAAAGTCACATGTTCACTTATGGACGGTTTAAATATTTAAAGGGATTTGTATAATTTAAATAAATTAAGTCTTCAGGAGAGAAAAATAAATGTTTATTGATTTATTATGTACATGGTAGAGTAATTTTTTTAATAAAAATAAGTATAATAAGATTCAAAATTTATGAAGTATAATTTCCTATATTTTTATCAACAATCCAATAATTAATCTTTTATTTTTAAATGTAAATATTTAACTTAATTTGTTTTGGGTAATTTTTTTCTAGGACCTTGTATATAGCACCTATTATACATGTTTAGAACCGCACCTACTTATATCGATTCTATATATGATTCAAGAAAGAAATAGTGGACCTTTAATTTCTAGATTTTATACAGATCGATTTTGGAATTTTTGATTCAAACAAAGGACAACGAAAGAAGATAACAACAATTAGTATTGAATTAATATATTAAATCAAAGACATTATTTGTTTTGACTTCTACTTTATGATTGCGGCAGGTAAGGATTCAATCCATCTTTCTTGCCACCGATTCAATCCATCTCTCCTCTATACCCCAATTCTCTTGAATTTCCTAAATATCTCTATAAACAGTTGTTTGATCTGGAGTATGTGGAACGGGTTGACACTCTTAAATCGAGTATGCGGTTTAGGGACACGATGATTGCGGCTGGGGCCTGTCCGCGAGTGGATGCTGCAACTGCCACGCATTGTGGGAGTGTCGTCTTGGCAGCCCCCACGGCATGGATGAATTAAACTCAACGCTGATGGCGCGGTTCATGTTGGTGACGGGAACGCTGCGGTTGGGGGAGTGATCAGGTCTAGTTCCGGTGAATGGTAGTTTGGTTTTAGCCGTAACATAGGTCGATGCTTGGTTATCAACGCTGAATTGTGGGCTATTGTAGATGGTTTTGGTCATGCTTGGAGTATGGGTGCTCATCGTGTTGAACTTGAATCCGACTGTTTACAGGCTAGTAAGGGTATTGAGCGTTTCCGTATGGGCCATATTGAAAATACGCTTTTCATTGTTATCCATGAGTTGCTGCGTCATGCTTGGGAGGTTAACTTGTCTCATGTGAATCGCAAGTGCAACATGATTGCGGATCGGCTAGCCATGATGATGCGAGGCCAGCGATTAGGGGAGGTGACTTTCGATCAACTGCCTATGGAGGTTCTTGATGCTTTCCAACAGGATCTTTTGGGTTCCTTTAGTTAGTTTATCTTTGGTTTTGTGATGGTCATTATGTGTATGTGCGGTAAGGGGTACGGTTGATTTGTTTCTTTTTTTTGTCGCTATTATCGCATGTACTCTTTTTTCTTCATTAAAATTAGTGAGGTTTTTTAATAAGGCATGTGATGTAGCTTTCCATTTCAATAAAAAAATTGATATCATCCATATTGATCTAACGGTTAAAGAAACTCATATTAGCTTATCTTGTATTAATTCAAATTTTGATAGAAAAATATAATATTTTTCTATTTAATAGGAAAATTATACCATCATGAATAGGGGAAACTTAGTTTATCATGCTAATTTTAGTGTCTATGTTTAATACCTTGAAAATTTTTAATTTCTCATAGCATATATAATTAAAAAATCTGTCCATATGTTTTTGTGTACTGGGGGTCCATGGTCCTATTAATTATAAGAAAGAGAAGAGGTTTAGGTTTAGGAGGACCATTCCGTTTTGAAATTTCAACTTTCAAGGTCAGGGGAGCATGATTTAAAAATTTTAACAGGCTTTTTGTTGACAGCATCCCACCCACCTCTTTATTTTCCCACGCTGGAGAGGGAGACCAGACAATGGTACGAGGAAGAAAAGCTTTTGCTTCTTCTGCTTTACTTTCCTTGTCATAATATATAGATGTTGCACTTGCACTTGCACTTGCACTTGAGTTCCTCAACCAAAATTTATTGACAACAACACAATAATAATGTAGAGAATTATTCTAAACAAGAATATAAATCAAATTAAATTGTTACACTACAGTAAGTGTTCAATCCAAAATAGAAGAAGAAAGACAATATCTGAGTATAGTATATAGATTGCATCATATATCCGAATGATGGAATTGAAAATATTCTTTGTTTTATATCTAAAATGAATATAAAAAAGGAATAAATTAAGGGGAGAGAACAGGAATAGGATTACTGATGCAAAGGCCTCTCCGCATTAAAACTTGTGTAGTTGTTCTGCATGACAAATTTGTGCACATCAATATATAAGTTGTAGTATGGTAATTTCTACTCTGCGGGACAAATCCATGAAACAACAGTACCTTCAGCTCTGGAAGAAGCGTTGTCCAACCCTTTTTCACGCGGGTTACCACTATTATCATAATTCCAATCTAAATCCCTCAAATGGTCTCGGTTCAATCCAAGACGTTCTAAGCCACCCAGGTCGGCATTGACCTGACCATGGCTCAACACCAGTTCATCAAGGGATGGGGCTGAACTTCCATGGGACTTGACCCAAGGGGGAAGGGGAGGAGGGTCTAGGAAGGACTGGAAAGGTAAAACGGGCCACTGGTTTTGCAAGTTCAACATTTTCTGAGGCTGCTTTACTAGGCTCAAATCAGAAGGAAGTTGGTAGTTACCTGGAATGGTGGTATTGGCAATTGGTTGGACCCTTTTAGCTGAGGGACGTAGAGGGTAGAGAGGTTCAAAATGACCGGACAGATTACCTGAGCCAGAGCCAAAAAGGTCGAGCCTTCGAGAATATGGTGATGAACCCGAAAACGGTGGTGCAGGGATTCCAGTGAATTCTTGCACCATTGCTCTAAAATTCGTTGTGTCGGTGGTGAGAACAGTAGTGGGTGCTCTCCTTGATGCCCTTGTTCGCTTCTTGGGGTTTTTTATCGATGATCTTACACCATTGTTGTCATGAGGTGGCCTTGTTTGAATCGACGATGAGCTTGGGAATGAATCACGGTTGAGTCCTTGGCTTGATGAAGACGAACCTGGTAGGTTACCAAATTCAGTGCAGTTGGAGTCAGATCTAAGGCTCCGTGGCCTAACCCCATTAAGATTAAGCAGTTGAGATTGAGAGAAAGGGCTATAGAGATAGTTGCGCGAAGGGTCAAAGAAAGTGGGTGGTTGGTGGTGTTGGTGCGAGCCAACCGATGGGGGTGGATATGATAAGCCACTAAAGTGAGCCGAAGTGTTCAGAAAAGCTGGGACTGACTCAGGCCTTGTTGAGTCATACTCTTCATCATCACCGCTTGAAGATTGTAAACTACTACTATTACCAGAATCCATGGCAAAAGCTTTCAAAACCTCGCAAAAGGTTGGGAACTGTATATGGCGTTGACAGTTCCTCGGTCCCCAAAAACAGAAACAAAGCTATAATCTGACTAGATAGCTTGGAAAAGCAATTCTGAAGACACTGCAAAAGGAAAGGACCCAAAGAAAGAAAGGAACTTAAAAAAAGTTTACCATATCCTCAAAAGCAAAAAGCTTTCCATTCATATCGATCGATCCTCTTGTAAACTAGTTTCTATAAAAAAGAAAGTTGTTCATTATCTTGTTGGTACCTCACCCTCTATGATATGAACTAGGTCTTTTTCTTTTGGAGGAGGAAAAGAGAGGAAAGAAAGGTTATTTGAGATTTGTTTAGCCCTAAAAAAGAGGAAGAAAGAGAGGGTATTTCTCTCATGATCTAGAGAGTGCGGGGTGGGGCAGTCATTGGAGTATAGAGAAAAGTAGTTGCCGGTGGCTGGCGACGGGTCAAACTCAAAGTGAATGAGAAAGAGAGAGGTTGGCTTGATATGTGAAAGCATGGAGATTAATTTAAAGTATATGGCAATTAGCAAATACCAAATCACATATATGGTTAATCAATACTTACATTATTTAAGAGAATATGAAAAAGGAAAAAATATAAAATATTAAATTACAAGTTCTATAATATAAAGTATCTAATGTCTATGGTAGCAATATGAAGTGAACAAAAAACATTACTTCCACCGCGATGGATCAGTATTTAAACTTTAAAGTTCCCACTAAAGCACTTATTTAATTTTTTTATTTTTTGAATTTAAGGAATGGTTTTAGACTCTCTATAATAAAGTATAACATGTTTTATTCAATTATTTGAATTTGATTAGTTTAATTTGTAAGTAAAAAGAAACTTTAGGGAAAAGAATGAGATTATTTTTAGTGAATCTAAAATTTATGACTTAAGTGAATACGAGAGAACAAAATAACCAATTTGGCCAACAAAATAAATATTATTTTGTATTAGAATAAAGTTAAAAAAATGCCTTTCCTTCTTTAATTTTCTTTTCTTTTTATTACTGATATATACTTTTCGTGAACAGTTTTATTCTTCACAAACTAAATTTCTAACATTCTAGATTGGAGATTTTAGTCCGTGACAAGATTTGGAAAATTATAAATTGATCTAGTAATTAATAATGGGTATTGTTTTAACTTTTGTTTCTGATTTTTTCAATCATGGTTTGCCTAGGGAAGAATATAACATTAAGACATTAAAATTTGGTTCTCTTGAATTTGCCAATTTGCTGCACGGAATATACGGTCGGTTATGTAATCTATACTGCAATAACCAATAATTGTACTCTATAGATTAAATTTTTATTTTTTTAATATTTTTAAATAATGATATCTAAATTTTATTAACTATCATAAAAAGTATTATAAGTACATTGCATCAAAAAGAGAAAAAAATACGAGTTCACTAAAAATCTCATGCAAATGTGTATAGAAGAGCAAACACTTTTATGGAGATTGACATACTATCAAAACTCAAAAATCTTCATGAAGCTTCTTATCTCTAGCCAAACAATACGTTTTATGGGACGAAAAAAAATGGTGAGCGAGCTAAACTGTTGGGCATATTATTCCTCTACACAGTTCTGATTACATCGATGTTGATAAGGCTACAAAGATGGTCAAATATAAGTAATATGAGTGGATCAAGGTACCTAATTAGGGGATGAGGTGGATGGATGAGTTGTTCCGGGGCTAAAATTAATGCAACCGCTTGTGTTGGATTAGGAGATGGGTCTGTAACGAGAGGATTTTACAATTGAGGAGCAACCTTAATTATTGGAGGAATCTCATCAAAATTCGTTGGTATGGTATACTTATTCAGACAGTTGGGCGCATGTGGAATATGATCCTACTTTAAATGTAAAATTTTTTATGTTGTAAATGAGAAAATACGTCAGCAAAAGGAAACCTATTTTCATAGAAAATAACATCTCTTGGTATAAAAATCTTTTGAGATATAGGATCAAAGCACTGATGACTGTGATGAGTATAAGAGAAGGCTAAGTAAACACATGGAGTAGATAGAGGTCCTAATTTATGTTTGGCATATGATCTCAACCAGGGATAACAAAGGCATCCAAAGGTATAAATGTTGTGTAATTAGGTGTTTCATTGAATAGTTTTTGATGCGGAGATTGATCATCTAAAGTTTTAGTTGGAAGCATGTTTATCAAGTAAGTGGCTTGGTGAAAAACAAATGATCAAAAGGGAGAAGGCAAGGAAGGTTGATGTAAAATTGTTTTGGCCATTTCAATTATGTGACGATATTTACGTTTAGCCAAGAAAACTCATTGAGGTATGTATGGTAGTGAAACAAGATATTCAATGCCCTTAATTTGAAGAAAGTATTCTAGACCTTCAAACTCGCCACTGCCATCAATGTAAAATGAAATTATTTTTGTCTGAAAATAATTTTCAATGAGAGGTTTAAATTTTGAAAGAACTAATTGAACCTCATTTTTCCATTGAAGCGTATAAAGCCATGTGTATCTAGTAAATTGATCAACAAAAATTACGTAATATAATTTTTATCAATTGATAAAACATGTGAAGGACCCCACAGATCATTGTAAATAAGTTGGAATTTTTTTGTTTACCAAAGTGTTTTGAGAAAAAGGGTTGTCGATGGCTTTTATTTGAAGCACATGAATTACAATGATTAAAACTTGTTGAAGCTGAAAATGGAATTGATAATGTTTGAAAAACAATTTCAATTACTCTTTTACTTGGGTGTCCTAATTTCTGATGTCATAGAATTTGAGATTCATCCTTGCTAATGTAGTAAGAGTGGTGGCTCAATTTACATAAACGAATCTCGGAGGGCACTTATATAATCCTTGCTTATTTTGATCGCATGCCAACAATGGCCCCGTGCGCAGATCCCTAACATGAAAACAAAAAGAAAAGAACTCAATTGAGGTTAGATTGTTGTGACAAAATTTTGAAACAAAGATAAGATTACGTTTAATGTCAGGAGCACACAAAGTATGAGAAAGTTGAAACTTTTTGTTTGATGCCTTTAAATGAACTAAACTAACAGAAGAAATGCGAATTTTGTTACCGTTACCCACTATGATTTCATTCGTTCATGTGTAGTCATGTAGATGTTGAATATTATCAGCACAGTTGTGACATGATGAGATGTTCCTAAGTCGACTATCCAATGCATAGATATATAATTGACTTGAACTTCCAGGTGGTTGTGAGAGCATGTGCGACAAATATTGGTCGTGTGGCCATGACGACTACAAAGTTGACAAACTATACGACTGCGCTACGTATTGACAAGTTGGCGTTGTTGTATGTATTGTGGCCTAGGATTTTGGGATCTCCATTAAGAATTAGATGATTGTCCTTTTTAGTTGCTTCGAGGAGCGTTGTTGTCAGATGGGGTGCGTTGAGCAACTGTAGTAGTGATGCGATGGGAGGATTTAGTTTGTTCTCTATGTGTAAGAAGAAGTTCCTTGTTGATGAGTTTGTCATAATGTTCATTGTATGAGATTGGGGACTCATGAGCCTGAATGACAACTGATATAGAATCATACCCAGGTTCTAGGAAAATAAGTATTTTAACTGCAAGTTTAGTAACTGACGTAGGAGCACCTGCAGCGGCAAGTTCATCTACCACATTTTTGATGTCTCGAAGATAGTCTGGACTGCTACGAGATTCTTTAGTGATTGAGGCTAAATAATTTTTAAAACTAAAGATTCTTTTGTAGGATTTATTCGTATATAGACTATGTAGCGTGTCCTAAGCTTCCTTTGATGTGACCCTCTTAACCCGGTCTAGTCGAAACTGAGCTAAAAGGGGTACATTAGGTTTGCCGAAACAGACCCGAACTAATAACCTAAACCATGTCCTTTTTTTCCTTTTTATCTTATCTAAATGCATTGATTTAGATCCTAAGTGAACATTCAATAGCAGATACGATGACATTACGATCAGATTACAAACGGAGTTCAATTGCTCAAACATGCGCTTTGGGACCAAAATGTAATTTCCACAAATTATAAGGACTTAACCAAATTTTAAGTTACCAATTCTTCATTAAACATATTTCATGCTCACATGTCAAATTCCAGCTTAAAACAAACTTTCGAACTCAGATAATTGTATACATAAGACTCGGGGACTAAAATGCACAATTTCAAACTTCAACAGGCAAAAGTCTAAAGAAACATCACTACGTACTGATACAGACAGGACCGTATCGATACGGCCTAACTAACAAAATAGCTCTGCGTACCGATACTTGCATTCTCGTATCAATACGGTGTATTAGGCAAACTCGTACTGATACGGTGCCACCCCGTACTGGTTTTAAGAAATATTTTCAAAATCCAGATTCCAGTGGCAAAAGAGCATACCGATGTGGTGGCTAGGCATAGCGATACCCTTTGTTTAATTTCACAGCTCAGAGCCTCTCTAGACCCCGCATACCAAAACCAGGGTACCTGTATCGGTACGCGAAGGCCTGTAATGACCTCTAGGTCCAATATATGACACTTTGGCTACTCTAAACATGTTCAAACCTTACATAAACATCATACATCATCAATGGCATACTTATCACAGTCATTCAAGCTTGTAAGGACACTCAACATGCAAAACTTGAATCACCAAAGCATCTATAGGCATATTTCCTACTCAAACATGCAAAACATGGTTTCAAGCCATTCACAAGCTTACAAATCCTCATACAAGTCCAAACAACATTTAAAACTTGCACAACTAGGGAGTTCACCAAAAACAACCCTCACAACATCAATTAACCACATTGCCTTAATTACTATAAGTCTATTGCAAAACCATATTTGAAAATGAGTAAGTCCTTGGAATCCCCATTTGCTTGCTCGCTGCCTCTCATGCTTGGTTCTCTGCATTGATGGATAAAAAGAGCGCAAGCACTCAAGGCTTAGTGAGCAGTGATCTAAAACAAACCACCATCAATGCATTTAAAACCAGTTATTCAATCCACTTTCAAAACCTCTTATAAAACATCTTTTAAAACATAATCATGCCTTACAAAACTATGCACTTAACTTTTCCAAAATATGCATATTAAACCACATGCAACATGTATCATGGATCCAACAACAAAATCCCATTTGATACACTCAATTTAAGCTTTCCCATGCATAACAACCCATATGCAAGGGTTAAATAGTAAAACATGTATAAACCAACATTATACAACATAATCCATCAACATGATACATCATCAATTATATTGGCTTACAAGTGATCATCAACCAAGTTCCACGTTACAAAATATTACATCAGATACACAAGGATTCAACAAGTGTCCTCTCAACACTTCATGTAATTTCAACCGGAATTCAAGGTACAATCACAACCTAATCATCGGTTAGATGCATAATCCACTAACAGGAGTTTTTGGTACCATATAACCCCTCGATCGTTAGGGTACTTAGATGGAGTTTTCGGTACACATAAACCCCTCAACATCTAAGGTGACTTTTAGTGCACTATCAATCTTATGGACAGTCAACTCTATCCGATAACATTTTAAACCACATCACTTGCTAATATAATTCATTTTAACCATGTAACTCATTGTTTTTATATGCATCAACAAAACCATTTACAATGCATCAACCATGCATTAACAAGTATATCACAATACTTCATGAACCATTTTCCAAATACATTCATCATCATTATAAGATCAAAACAATATAAAAAAATCTTTAAACCATGCATAAATAGTAGGTATCTTGTATTTCAAAAACAAGTGCATAAAACCAATTTCACCAACTGAAAATGAGGAAGAATTCTTTTTATACTTACTTACGAGTTTAAACCAGCGTTTCAAGCTTAATTTAAACTCCCATAACAACCTTTAAACCAATTCAAAGCTAAATTCCACATTCTCACCCACCGACAATGCAAAGCTTTATTTGCTAATGCGAGTTACTCCTCAAAAGCTTCTAGAACCCCTCCACAAGCTTGAGGATCAACTTCCCCTGTTTTAACCACAACACAACAAAGGATTTAATGCATCTAAATGCATCCATAAATCCATCAACATCAATTCACACAAATCCTCCTCAAACTCTAACCAAATTCCCTCCACAACAACTGAAAACAACATTAAACACCTTCCAAACTTAACCCAATCAAAACCTAAAGGTTTAATCCAACAATTATTATCAATTAACATCCAAAAACACATTTAAAACATCCTTATACCTCCAACTAGGGGTGTTCAAAAATACTCGACCCGGATGACGCAACCCGCCGACCCGACTATAAAAATTCGAGTATTTTTTTAAATTCATGTCCCGGGTCGGGAACCCAACCCACAATTTCTCGGGTCGAGCCCGGGTAGTAAAATCTAAAAATTTTGGGTACCTAGATACCCGACTACCCACATCGTATTTTATATATTTAATTATTTATATATTTAAATAAAATAAAATAAAATAATTAAAAATAATAAAAAATTACCCTTAGTCACTTACTCTACTCGACACGCTGAATGAAAAAGTTTTCCCCCAAATTTTGAAAGCTCTAAAACTAAAATTAGAAAACGTCCATCTGCAGTTCTACACCTCCATGCCCTCCAACTCTAGATCTTTGTTCTCGCGCTCGTCGGCGATCATCGTGGCCGACGTTCATCTCGGCTCCAAACCTTCGGTCGGCGCTCTTCTCGGCTCCAAACCTTTGGTCGTCGCTAGCTTCTCTCATTCTCTGTGTGGTAAGACTAAGAAACTAAGAATTGTTGGTTTTGCGCAGTGGTTTTGATTTCTTAATTTTCTTTTATGGCCATTTGTTTATAATGTAGCATTATAAACTTAAATCCCATGTTTATGAGTTAAGTTATATTTTGATTTTTGAAATACACCCCATGAGTAGAATTCTCATCCATGCAATGCAGAATAGAGTTGAAATGTTGGCTTTGCCAAGTAGAACAGTTGTGTTGCGTGTCTGTGCCATCAGTTTTGAAAGCCCTAAAACTAAAATTAGAAACTGCAAATTGATGTTATTGGTTTTGTGCAGTGGTTTTGAATCCTTAAGTCTAAAATCAGATTTGATTTCTTTTAGGGCTTTCAGAACTGCAGATGGATGTTTCAAAACTTCCAACCTATCGATTAAAGGCTTCTTTTTGGAATTAAACTCTAGAATATGAAATAAACACAAAACACTTAATAAGTATATAAAATTGTAGTTAGACAATAATAAGTTTTACATGATTAATTTATAAAAAACTGGTAATAAAAAATTGCATGTTGGTTCTTAATTTTTGGGGTTGTTGATAATAGTCTTACTTGAAGCATGTTAGAAAGCTTGGGATTTTTATGAATAGTATACGGTTAGACATCAATTGTGGTCCTTTGATTATGACATGAAATTAATGATTGATTTTTTTCTTCAGATTATGTCGATGATAGGTGAAAATATTGATGATATAGAGATGCAATCTTCCTCCTCAGCTGGCTCGTCTAAAAATTACGGAAAGACTAAAGTGGTTATAGAGACTTCAATTGATACAAAAAACAAAAGGAAGGGGAAAAAGATTGCTGGAGCTTCAACAACTAAAGGAGGCAAAAAGAAAAAAAGTTTCTTCTACTTGGGATCATTTTAAAACAATTGAGGGTGATAAAGAATATGTTGAATGCATTTATTGTGCTCGAAAAATATCTTGTGCATCTGCCAATAGAACTAATGCAATGAAGCGTCATATTGACCGGTGCAAGAAAGCCCCCTTTAACTTGGAAAAAACACAAACAATCTTAGATTTCGAGTCCAAGACGAAGTGCAACACTGATGGGACCATAAAAACTGTTAGTATTCCTAAACTATGGTTTTTTGATCAAGAGAAGATTAGAGAAGCACTCACTAAAATGGTGATTGTTGATGAGTTACCATTTAGCTTTGTTGAACGTGAATGATTCATATGTTCTGCAAGATCGCCATTCCTGATTTTATTTCTCCTTCACATGCTTTTATTACAAGAGATTGCTATGCTCTGTTTATCGAAAAAAGAAAGAGGTTGAAGGACTTTTTCAAGAATTTGTCCTCTAGGGTATGTCTTACCACATATACATGGACATCTGCTCAAAATTTGTCGTATATGTGTCTTACTACTCATTTCATATATTATACTTGGAAATTGCATAAGATGATCATCAATTTTTACCCAATTGCCAGTCATTCCGGGTAACTTATTGGTAGGGTAGTTGAAAAGTGTCTACTAGAATGGGGCCTTAAGAGAATCTTGACGGTAACGGTTGATAATGCTAGTTTGAATAACCTGGTGATCAAGTATTTGAAGCAAATTGTTAACTTGTGGGATGGGAGCATGTTGGATGCTCAATTTTTGCATATGATATGTGTTGCACATATTCTAAAATTTGGTTTTTAAAGATGGGCTAAAAGATTTTGATGATTCTGTTATGAAAGTTCGTGCTGCTGTGAAATATGTGAGGTCTTCTCCTGCAAGGCTACAAAAGTTTCGATCTTGTGTTAAAGAAGAAAATATAAATAGCAAATCACTTGTTTGCTTGGATATTGAAACAAGGTGGAATTCCACCTATTCCATGCTCAAAAGTGCTTTGGTGTTTAGGAAGGCATTCAAAAATATGAAAACGAAGTGCATTCCTTACACAAAAGAGATGAGGAAGGTTGGTGGTCCTCCTAATGATGAGGACTGGGACAAAGTCACTGCTTTCTTGCCTTTTCTTGAGATCTTTTATGAGGCTACATTGAGTTTCTCTGGATCAAGGTATGTGACTGGTAATAATTTTGTGGAAGACATATTTGATATTGGGTATACGATTAACCGTTATCTCAATGACTCGAATCTTGGGCTTAAGACCATGGCAAGTCAAATGAAAATGAAAATTGATAAGTATTGGGCGAAAGTTAAGAATGTGAACGTGTTGATGTTCATTGCTTTAGTTCTAGATCCTAGGCATAAATTAAGATATGTTGAGTGGATCGTTCGCCGTTCTTATGATCCTAGTAACTCTTATGTCTTGTGTCAATGAATTAAAGACACTTTGACACCGTTGTTTATTTTTATGCTTCTTCGCAACCTTCAGCCCCACAAATGAAATCTCGCTCTATGGATGTTGTTGGTCATGGTGATGAAGCAGGAATAAGGAAGTTGAAAGGAACAAATTTGAGAAAGGATTTTGTGACTGAGATAGAATTATTTGATACTTCCAAAACAACTGAGCTAGACAAGTATTTGGGGGATAAATGTGTTCGTGAGACTGAGGATTTTGACATCTTGTCTTGGTGGTCTATGCAAACAATGAACTATCCTATTCTTATGAGAATTGCATGTGATGTACTTGCAATTCTGATTTCACCCATTGCTTCAGATTCTGCTTTTAGTACGGGAGGACATGTGCTTGATTCCTTCCGCACCTCTTTGACTCCTAGGTTGGTGGAAGCTCTTATTTGTACTCAAGATTGGATTCGTGCTTCTCATAATACTATTATGATAGAGGAGAGCTTGCTAGCATTGGAGAATAGGGAAGAAGGTTACTTTTTAATTTCACGTTTAGATATTAAAATATTTATATTTTAAAATATATGCAATACATTGTAAAGATTTTTTTACTTAAAATACTTAATGTAGAAATGCAAGATTTAGCTTCGGAGCAACGGACAATTATCATTGATGAGACAAATGAAGTTCCAGACGTCATGTATGAAGAGCCATGCCCATAGACCGTAAGTCCTGACCTTTGGTAAACTATTACATTTTAGTTATGTTTTTTTTAAGAAAGTTATACTTGATATTTCTTTTGATGAAGGTTTATTTATGTTTTCGTTTTGCATCTTGGTGAGATATTAGTTGTTGTAAGTTGTAATTTTGTGGTTTATTTATATCTAATAAAAGAATTGTTTGTAGGAAAGGAGAATGGCAAATGAAGGAAAGTGGCCATGATCATGATTCATGAGTGTAGAGGTGATTTGAGGTGGTTTTTGTTGGTAGAAAATGGTCTATCAAGTTGATTATATTTCGCTTGTTATGAACTTTTATGTTTTATTTGTAATTTTATATTATGGATTTTGTATTTCTAAACTTATGTTGTTTGGGATTGGATTATGCACTTTGGATTTAAAATTTATGTTTAGATTATGTAACTAGGATTTTAAAATTTTATCTTTGGATGTTGGATTATGTAATTCGAACTTTTAAATTTGTGTATGTTTTTTTTAATTTAATTATTTGAAAATGTTAAAAATCTGGGTACCCAAATACTCGAATTTTAGGTACCCAAGTATTTAGGTACCCAAAGTACCGGGTACTCGATACTTCAGGTACCCGAATACCTAGGTACCCGGATTTGAACACCCCTACCTCTAGCATTCATTAAATACCACAACTCCTCAAAAACTCATAACTAACAACCTAGAAAATTAGAGATTCACTTAGTTTTGGGATTCCAATGTTAAAACCAACTTATTAACATTATAAAACATCAAAATCATGCTCTAATTTGATCAAGAACTCAACAAAATAGAATCATTATAAGATTCTTTCAATTTCTCAATTAAACTTCAATTAAAGCAATTTAAGGAGAAGAACGAAGCTCAACTCTAATGTTGACTTTCCCCTTAATTGGATTGATTTACATGAGAGAATAAGATTAAAACAATAAGGTTTTGATAGGAAATCGCAGGAAACTCATTTGAAATCAAAAGATTGAAGAAATAAAGAAGTTACCTGAGAATTTTGAAGAAGAAAAGAGTGTTTGGCTGGAGAGAATTTGAGAGAAAACCTTTTAGAGAAAACTTAGTTACGTAAAGTTTGTTTAGGCAATTAATTATAAAATTAATTCTCCAAGCCTATTTATACTCCTTTAAAACCTTTTAAAATAGCCAATTAAGGAGTAAAGTCAGATATTAGAATTTAGGAAAAATAGCTCCTTAAAGATTCAAAGTTTTGACCTTTACTATTTAGTCACTAGAAAACATATTTTCCATTTTTACATTTTGGTTACCTATCCAAAATGTCACTTTTCCAAAACTCATTTTCTAAAATTGATTCCACCAAAATATTTTATATAATAAATAAAGATTTACCATATTTTCCATATTTTCTATCCCTTTTAAAATTATTTATTTTGAATTAATCCCAAAACCAACATGAATCCTCTAATTCGATCCACCGGACAGTCTATCCGATCTAGCTAACACCTAGGCCCAAAACCGGAACGTTACATTTGATGCGGCTGTTTTGGCAATTGCAACGGTGATAGTCAGATCAATCGACGCCATTAAGGAATTACGAATCAATTTATCTTGTCGAAACCAAATTTTATACCTTGATATAAGGTTTGGATATTGTCGACAGTGATGGACCTTGGTGGAACAATCATGGTGCCCACTAGATAGGGGAAAGATCACGGCCAAACATGAGGGATTCAATGTATTATTGATAAGGAAGAGCAGAATGATGTAGAGAAACGGAAAGAAGTGAGAATAAATGATCAATTTCTCGTAAAAGATTAGAGTAGCTCTGACACAAAGATCACTAATGGGAAGTGATGAAAAGGCTTGATGTATTATTGATAAGGAAGCATTTAAATAGAAGAAGGAAAAAAAAAAACAAATTCTCCTTTATAGATGGAGAATTATCTAAAAAATCTTTTTCAAATTAAATCAAACTTATTTAAATTGAAAACAAACTCTTATCCTATTTAAATAAAACAACTGTTGTTGCTAGATATTGGAAGCTGTTGTTGACGTGTTAATAACTTTAATTTCTATATTTTGACAACAAATTTTCAATTTTTTAATTTAATCTATCAACTTTATATTTTAGTCAATTTGATCCTTTGACTTAAACTCTTTACAAATTTGTTATTCTCATCAATTCCTTGACTCTAGTATACCCTCATCAATATTTTATTCCTCAAAACTTATTCTTTTAAAAATAACATTATTAATATATTATAATTTTAGATGATATTTGATTTATTAAATAACATTCCAAATCTTACAGACACAATTTAAAAAAACATGAATAAATATATATGCATATCATATATAGTTAGAGAGAGACATTTAAATTGGAATCAATCAATACCATGCCTTTATAAATAATTACAATAAATTTGAACATAATCTCGAACAAATATATTTGACTCAACTCAAAAAAATAAATAAAATTTGAACGATAAAATAGTGCACGACAACCCGACTAACTCAATTTTTTCCACTTAGTTCGACTAACTCGATCGAATATTCACTCCAAATTTGAACTAATTAATCATTTTAACCCATAAAAATGGGTTTAGAAATTATAGTACTTGTATCTATTTGATGGTTTTTAGAGTGATTTTGGGGCCTTCATCCAACTCCCCCAATTTAGTTCTTCTTGTTTCTCCTTTTATATTATTATTATTATTATTATTATTATTATTATTATTATTATTATTATTATTATTATTATTATTATTATTATTATTATTATTATTATTACGGACGAGTCTAGAGCGCGGGACACATACCGTTACACACCACTAACGCTACACACCGCAACACACTATTAATTTTTTAATAATTTTTAAATAAATAATAAAACTCTTAGGGACTCAATGTAACACCCTGATATTGATCCGAAGTGCTACATTTGGGTTAGCCAAAGTTCGACCCAAAATTTCCTTTTGAAAATCATACATTTAGCCTTTATTTAAAATATTAAACCATCCATAAATTCATATAGTTAAATAAACATAATAAATAAGTATACAAAATAGGAGCTCTAAGTTTATACACCATATATCTTTTTTTTTTGAATAGAAACCCCTAGTTTTATTAAAAAAGAAAATATCCAAAATTACAATAAGGTTTACAACTATCATCGTAAACGAAATACATAATTTGGACAATTTTCTAAAATATTGACACTAGCCACTTTAGATCATACAAGGACCATACATGGAAAAGGTTAAAACTCGAACAAAAATAGATACGAACAAATCTGACTGTATCGACAAACAAGCCATAAAGGGGACTAAGATATTGAAAGACCACCGAGAATCGCAAATCAGAGTTGAACGTCGTGAGAAACTATCCACAAACGCAAATCGCGTATCCTTCAATCTGAGGGTCCAGAGCATGGAAGATCAGTAGGATTACAAATAAGTGCCATCTTGATCAGTCGTGAAGTCGTCAAATCCAACACTGAGAAAACATAAAATAAAAAGAACGACCAAACGACCGAGAAAGAAGACAAAAACATGCCAAAAGATCGAGTTATTATTATGAAAAAAATAAAAAAAGTGAACCGACGGTTGGCGACTAACAGTAAAATCGATGCCGCCACGGGCTAATTAAAATTAAAGAAGAAGAAGTTGGGCGGCGCTATTAGGGTTTTTACTAAAGTTTAAGACTTATACACCGTATATCAAAATATTATATCAAAATAGAGTTACAGACTCAATAGTTGTAAGTTCCTATGAATACAATAGCCCATGACTAAACATTAAGTATTGTGCTTTGAAGCGAAACGATGCTGTTAAATCCCTCGATGATGTGCTCCTTGATAACGAACCACCTACCATAATTCTTTATTATCATAAAATAACGATTCCGAACATTGAACTTACAAAGCTAAGTGATACATTTATATCTACCACAAATCTTGATTATCATAAAACAAGCATGCAAGATAATTATAGTCTATAGAGCATAGATATGACTTCACTATCTATGAGGCATCATCTAGCCTACACAATCTAAAGTTCTTAGATCACCTATCTTAATGCATCTTTAAAACTACAAGAAGTCTTACATGTTCCACAATGCTTCACAATACTCGAGATCACTTAGCCTATCAAGGATAATACATCTATAAGCTATAATTCTATAGCATCCATACAACATATATAAATAATCCATGCAACACTCTATAGTGGCACACGAAACCCTACTTTACATGTGCTCACATAGCCATCAAATTACTCGTGCTCACATAGCCATCGGGTTAAATAAACCATATCTGGATCACCATAGCTACGGATATGTCATAAACGTACTTGGATCACATTAGCCACAAGTAGGTTCTGAACATACTCGGATCACTTTAAGCCATGAGTAGTCCTTACCTGAGGTCACCAAGCCACTAGCTCACAGAACCATCGAGTTAAATGGACCATATCCGGATCACCATAGCCACAGATATGTCCATACTCAGATCAACATAGCTATGAGTATGTCAACCCTACTCAGGATCACCACAGCCACGAGTAGGTTCCTAATCATTCTCAAATCACATAACCTTGAGTACGTTAGATGTACTTGCTCACATAGCCCTAAGTACATATCCCCTTATATAAGTATCATAGTACTGACCCTAGGACATCCAGATTCCTTTACACAAAAACCATAAGGTAAGAAATGCTCTCCGAGCATTAAAACACCCCATTATGAGGTAAGTGGCCCCAAGGCCAAAACTATCAAGCAATGCCTCCAAGGCATGACACCATCCAACCAAAAACCCACTATCATGTTACGGTTATCTAGTATCTAGTACTTTATGGGAGATATTAGTCATTCACACTAATCAAACCTCTTATGAAAATTATTACCAACTTAATATTCACAAACTTGTTACCCATTACGGCACATTAAACCATTATAGTCCATCATCCTCAATTTCTATATTTTTTGTTCAAAATACATTGTGGGTAATAGTACTCGACCTTGAGTATGGGTACCATCTCACGAGTATCGATACTATAACCCCATTAGCCTGACCTAGCTGAAACTGAACTAAAAGGATTTCATTAGGTTTGCTAAAGCAAACCCGAGCTAATAACCTAAACCAGTCCATTTTTTCTTTTTATCTTTTCTAGATACAAATTATTATATCCTAAGTGTTTAAACCTCAGTGGAAATGTCACATTTAAATCAGATTGTGAAATGGGGTTCAATTACTCAACATATCATATTAGGGACCAAAATGTAATTTCTGTAAGTTATAAGGTCTTTGTTAGAATTTGTGTTACCAACCCTTAATTAGTCCCATTACATGCTCAAATGTTAAAATCTAGCACAAAACAATCATCCACATTCATTCAATTGCATCCATAACAATCATGGACTAATTTGCAAGATTTCCAAACTTCAACAAATATGATTACACAAAAACAACAAGCATACCGATACAGACAAGCACGTAATGATACAGATTAATGAACATAACGGCTCTTCGTACTGATACACGAGTGTCCGTGTCGATACGGTGTGTTGACCAACCCGTACCGATATGACTTTGACTCGTATCGATCCCTTTTATGATTTCTCAAAATTTAGAATTCCAGTGACCAAAACACGTACCGATACGGTACCCCTCATACCGGTATGGTGCATTAAACTCAAAGGGATCGTACCGATAATCAAACCCATGTACTGACACCAGCACAAATTTTCCTCAAGGCGTGCCGAAACGGTGGCTAAGCGTACCGATACCCTTAGCTTTATTTCAACATTTTGAGCCTTAACAGGACCCTGCGTACCGATCTTGAGGTACTCGTACCGGTACGCAGAGGCCTGTAATGACCTCTAAGTCCAACATATGACACTTTGGCTCGTTCAACACAACCTTAATGCATATCTAATCATCATACAACATCAGAGGCATGCTTGACAACATCATTCTAGCATTCTAAGCAACCTAGCAATCTTAGCACAATCAACCACAAAGTCTATAGGCATGCTCCCTACTCAACATCTAAAACATAAATCCATCCACATCTCAAGCACTTTAAACCTCATACAAAGCCAAACCAACAAATACAACTTGCACAAATAGGGAGTTCATTCAAAAACCCTCCTAAAACAACTTTTGACACATTGCCCTTATTACTACTATATAACGTTCAAACCATACTTTGAAAACAAGTCCTTGGAATCTTTTCCTTGCTTCCTCTCTGCCGCAACCTTTAATTCTCTGCATTGATGGAAAAGAGAGCGTAAGCACACTAGGCTTAGTGAGGAATGCTCAAAAACCAACAACCATCAATGCATGTTAACCATTTATCAATCCTTTTAAAAACCATTTTCCAAAAAAACTTTTAAAACAACATCATGCCTTGCCAAAACCATGCACTTAACATTTCCAAAACAACATATTAAACCATATGCAACATATATTATGGATTCAACAACAAAGTCCCATTTGCTACCCTCAATTTAAGCTTTCCCATGCATACTTCCGATGCAAGGCTTAAAGAGTAATACATGATTAAATCTACATTAAACAACATAATCTATCACATGATACATTAACAATTATATTGGCATACAAGTGATCATTAATCAAGTTCCACTTTATAAAACATAACATCGGATACAAGGAATCAACAAGTGTTCCCAACACTTCATGCCATCACAACCGGAATCAAAGGTACATTCCCAACCCCACACATCGGTTGGACGTATAACCCACTAAGGGGAGTCTTCGGTACAAAGATATAAACCCCTCGACCGTTAGGGTACTTGGATGGAGTTTTCGGTACACGAATCAAAACCCCCAACATCCAAGGCAACTTTTTATAGTGCACTATCAATCCTATGGCCGGCCAACTATATCCGATAACATTTTCAAACCTTTTTTCTTACCATCACTTGCCAATATAATTCATTTTATTAACAACAACTTACTGTTTTCATATGCATAAACCAAATCATTTAACCAATGCAATATACCTTGCATTAACCAATGTTTCAAAAACATTAATAAATCATGCATTATCTCACAATGCATCAACAACACTTCATAATCAAATTCCAACATTAAACCATGCTCAAATCATGCATATACAGTGAGTAATTAAACCATATAAACAAGTGCATAAAAACCAATTGCCAAATCGAGTTCGAGAGAGAATTCATCCTTTACTTACTTTTGAGCTTAGACCAACATTTCAAGCTTGATCTAAACTCCCAAACAAAACTTTCAAAGCTTTGAAAAGCTGTAAATATCATTCTCACTCACCGACACACAAAGCCTCGCTTGTCGATACAATAATCTCGCCTCTAAAACTTTCGAAACCAAAGCTCAAGTTTGAGGACCAACATTCCCTGTTTTATCCACACAAAAACAGAGGGTATATTGCATCAAAATACAATCAACAACATAGCAACACAAATCCTCAACATCCTTTATCAAATTCCACTCCACAACAACCAAAATTACCATCAAAATCTTCCAAACCTTACCCAGCCACAACCTAACATCTTAACCCATCAATTAACATCTAAAAACACATCATTAACATCCTTATACCTCCAGCATTCATAAAACCTCCACAACTCCTCAAAAACTCATAACTAGCAACCTAGAAAATTAGGAATTCAATTAGTTTCGGGATTTCTATGATTAAGCCATCTTATTAACATAATTCAACATCAAAATCATGATCTATATCAATCCAAATCATGATAAAACAGAACCATTACGGGACTAAATCAATTTCCTCAATTAAACCTTGATTTAACCATTTTTCTTTAATTAAATCATCAAAACACATTAGAAAACTCATGTAAAGGATCAAGAACTTGGGAATTTCAATAAAGAACCTTGAATTAGAGGAGAAGAGTGAACCTCACCTCTAATGGCTACCTTTCCACTTAATTGGATGGATTTTCATAGCAAAACAATGAGAAACCAATTTGATTTTTTTAGGAAATCATTATAATTCCAATTGAAATCAAAAGATTAAATAAAAGAAGATTTTACCTGAGAATTTTGAAGAGAAAAGAAGTGTTGGCTGGAGAGAATTGGAAAGAAAATCATTTTTGAGAAAAGTTAGTTACGTCAAATTTGTTTAAAACTTTTTAATTAACTAATTAATTCTCCAACCTTTTATATTATTTTAAAATAATTAAAAATATCCAATTAAGGGAAAAAGTCTGATATTAGACTTTAGGGTAAATATCTTCTTAAAGATACAAATTTTGACCCTTTTACAAAACAGTCACCAAAAATAGTTTTGAAACTTTACATTTTGGTCACTAATCAAAATGTCCAATTTTGAGACCCATTTTTGCAAAATTGGCTTGACCAAAATTATTTCCATATTAAATAATGATTTAAGATCATTTTTCCAAATTTTTATCTCACCTAAAAACATTTGTTTCAAATTAAATACTGAAACTGACTCGAAACCTCTAATCCTTTCCAACGGACCATCTTAACCTCCTAGAAAACTTCTAGGCCCAAAATCGGGGCGTTACAACTCTCTCCCCTTAAGAAATTTCATCCTCAAAATTTACCTGAAGAGAACAGATGCGGAAACTGATCAACCATGTATGACATACTCTTCTACATGACCTCCTCAACCCCGCGATGTCGCCACAACACCTTAACAAGCTCAATCGTCTTTCCACAAAGAGCTTTACTACTGGAGTCAAGAATCTCCACTGGTTCCTCATCATAAGACAAATCCGTTCGCAACTAAACACCCTCAACGACAACACATGCGACGGATCCGAACGGTACCTCCGCAACATGGACACATGAAACACATCATGAATTTTCTCCAACTTAGGAGGCAACCTCAGCCGATAAGCTACAGGACCAATGCATTCCAGCACTTCATACGGTCTTACAAACCTCAGACTCAACTTTCCTTTACGCCCAAAGTGCATCATCTTCTTCCAAGGTAAGACTTTCATGAATACTTTCTCACCAACCGTATACTCAACCTCTCTACGCTTTAAATCTGTGTAGGATTTCTGCCTATCTGAGGCCGCCTTCAAACGATCACAGATAAGCTTTACTTTCTCATCCGTGTCTTTCAGCACATTAGGTATAGAAACATACTTTTACCCAACCTTAGCCCAACACAAAGGTGTACGACATTTTCTACCATACAGAGCTTCATACGGTGCCATCTTTATACTAGCTTGATAACTATTATTGTACGCAAACTGAACCAAAGGCAAATTTCTTTCCCAGGTTCCTTGGAACTCAATGATGCAGCATCTCAACATATCCTCCAAATTTTGAATCACACGTTCAGACTGGCCATCCGTTTGAGGATGATATGATGTACTAAAATTCAAGCGAGTATCCAAAGCCTGATGCAAACATTTCCAAAACCTCACTATAAACTGCGGATCCCTATCCAAAACAATCGACTTATGTACCCCAGGCAAACTCAAAATTTTAGCAACATACAAATATTCCAACCTATCTAAGGTATACGTCGTATGCATTGGCAGAAAATGTGCACAATTCGTAAACCGATCAACAATCACCCAAATGGAATCTTTTTTAGTCAATGTCAAAGGCAACCCCGACACAAAATCCATGGTGATCCTCTCCCATTTCCACTCCAGAATTCACAATGGCTGCAACAACCCGGAAGGAAACTAATGTTCAGCCTTCATGCGCTGACATACCATGCACCTAGCAACGAAATCAGCCACGTCATTTTTAGACCCTCCCAATAGTACCCTTTCTTCAAATCTTGATATATTTTAGTACGACCGGGATGCATAGCAAAAGGAATAGCATGTGCCTCGGTCAAAATCATACGCCTCAACTCCTCATCACTAGGCACCACTATCCGATCTTTAAAACACAACACCTCATCACTATTAAAGTAAAAATCTGTAGGATTTCCATACATGATGTCCTTGACATGTGGTACCAACGCTTCATCATAAGGTTTCTTTTCTTTAACCAACTGCGATAGAGATGGCTTCACTTGCAACTCAGCAAACAACCCTCCATCACGAGTCACACTTAACCTTGAGAACATAGACCTTAACTCCACAACAACTTTTCTACTCAAAGCATTGGCTACGACATTCGCCTTACCCGGATGATACTCAATTGTCAAATCATAATCCTTCAGCAACTCCAACCACCTACGTTGTCTAAGATTCAACTCTTTTTGTGACATTAAATATTTCAGACTTTTGTGATCCATGTATACAAAACACTTCTCACCATAAAGGTAACGTCTACAAATCTTCAACACAAACACTACCGCAGTGAGCTCAAGATCATGTGTAGGGTAGTTACATTCGTGCGCCTTCAACTGCCTCGATGCATAAGCTATAGCTTTCCCCTCTTGCATCAACACACACCCCAAACCAACATAGAATATGTCACTATCGACCACAAACTCTTTCCCTAACCCAGGTTGAATCAAGATAGGAGCTTACGTCAAAGCTTCCTTCAACCTCTCAAAATATTGTTGTCTAGCTTCTATCCACTCAAACCGTACATCCTTTTGCAACAACTTGGTCAACGGAGCAGCAAACCTTGAAAACCCATCCATAAAACGTTGATAATAACCCGCTAAACCCAAGAAACTACAAAATTCTATCACTGACTTTGGTTGCTTTCAACTCACAACTACCTCTACCTTTTTCGAATCCATCCGGACACCTTCCGCAGAAACCCCATGAACGAGGAAACCCACTTTTTTAAACTAAAATTCACACTTGCTCAACTTGGCATAAAGATGATTATCCAATAAGGTTTTCAACACATTCTGCAAGTGTCGATCATGATCCTCCTCGGTACGAGAGTATACAAGAATATCATCAATGAACACTACTACAGATTGATCCAAGAATTCATGAAACACCCAGTTCATCATGTCCATAAATGCTGCGGGCGCATTTGTCAAACCAAACGACATTGCCAAGAACTCATAATGCCTGTACCTCGTACAAAAAGCAGTCTTCGGTACATCTTTGTCTTTAACCTTCAACTGATAATATCCAAATCTCAAATCAATCTTGGAAAACCTCGTAGCACCCTCAGAATTGATCGAACAAGTCATCAATTCACGACAAATGATACTTGTTCTTAATCGTCAACTTGTTCAGTTGCCGATGGTCAATGCACATCCTCAAAGTGCCATCCTTCTTTTTCACAAACAACACCAATGCTCCCCACGGTGAAACACTAGGCTAGATAAAACCATAGTCTAACAACTCTTGGAGTTGCGTCTTCAACTCTTTCAACTTCTTTGGTGCCATGCGATATGGTGCAATCAACACTGGAGTCGAATCAGCATATGTTTTAATGTAAAACTCCACCTTCTTATCCAGTGCAACCCAGGTAGCTCTTCCAAAAATACACCCGAAAAGTCACAAATAGTACGGATATCTCTAGTCCGTACTTCCTCTACATTCAGATTCATAACATAAGCTAGACATGCCTGACACCCACATTCTAGAAAATTTTACACTTCCAAGACCGAAACCACATTGGATAAGAACTTAACATTCTCACCCACAACTACCACCTCATAATCATCAGCAAGTTTCAACGCAACCTGCTTGGTCTCAAAATTAACCACAGCCCGATTCTTAGAAAACCAATCCATACCTAAGATCACGTCAAAACCATGACACGACATCTCTATTAAATCAGCCACAAAAACATGACCTTGAACCATCAGAGGACATCTCTGATTCAACTTCCTCGTAATGGTCGTCCCTCCAAAAGAACTCGTTACTTGCATACCAACATCAGGCTTTTCTACCGGTATACCAAGCAAATGTGCATGCTTATGCAAAACATATGAATGCATAGATCTAGAATTTATCAAAGATAATAATGACATAGACTGCAAGGTAATGGTACCTGCTATCACGTCTGTGTCATTCCTCCCTTCACGATGAGCATAGATCTTCGTCAGTTCACCATCCTTGGGTCAAACCGCCATTGTATGTGCTACAGTCTTTTGTCCCTCTTCCTTTCGTTGAAAGGTACCTCAACCTCGCCCACGACCCCTAGGTGGTGCAAAAATAGGTGCAGGTACCTGTCTACCTCTAGCAAGCAAATGATAGTCATGTCTCATATGACCTGTCAACCCACAACTCCAAATAGAATTGTCAGACTCAACCGCAAGGGCCTGCCTCTCTCTGGCCAAACATGGGCAGTCTCGCCTCAAGTGATCTCTCGATCCATAAACCCAACAAACATTATACGATAACCGGACTTGAGTACCCTACCCATATAATCCTCGCCCAACGCCATCTCCAACACGTCTCGCATCTGGATGAAATCTCCTATCACGGTGCCTCTTAGACTGACCACCACCAGAACGAAAATCTGTAGCTCTTTTTCCCTGAGCCAGAACCTCTAGAACGATGAGATAAACCGAAGCTTTGCTCAATATCCTTCGCTCGTGTAACCAACACGTCAAAATTAGTATAGTCAGTGTCCAACATATATGTTTTAACATCATGCACCAATCTATACCGAAATCGTTCACAGCAATGCCTCTCATCTAGAACCAACTCAGGTGTATACTGGCTCAGCCTCACGAACTGTACCTCATACTCAGAAACTGACATACTGCCCTATACCAAGGCCATGAACCTACGATTCTTTTCATCCAAGTATCTAACTCCCAGATGCTTCTTCTTAAAGGTAGCTTGGAAGAATTCCCAGGTCACATCACCGACTTTCATGCCCACAATCATAGTGGTCCACCAACTGTAGGCATCACCCTACAACAGGGACATAACACATCCCAACTTACACACATCATTACACCCTATCTGATCCAAAATACAGCCTATAATGGTAAACCACTCCTCAGATGCCTCAAGTGCCAACCCTTTAAACTCAATTCCTCGATCAGGTGCTGGTGCTGGTACATGGGCTCCAGCCATCGCAGTCTAGAACTCTCCTATCATCGCTTGAACCAAAGGAGTCATATCACCATACACTGGACCAAGTGGTGTGGGTGGTACTTGCTCCACTCCCTAAGGAGGATTAGGCAGAGGAGGCAGCAATCCCTCAGGATATACAATCTCACCCTCAACTCCCTGCCCTCCTACAATGGCGTTCCGTTAGATCGTAATTCTCTTCTTAGTGGCATCGTATAAAAACATATCTAAGGCATGATAATTACACCAAAACAAAATCAATCAAGCCAGCTTCGAGCAAGGATCCAAGACTTCCATTTCAAACCAAAATCATTTTATATCTTTAGTAATAAGGCAATGTGTCCCAAAAATACCCAACATAGCATAATTTAAAAACCATACATATAAACAATCATCGTGCATAGCAAACATCATTAAACAAATATCGTCAACATCTCAATTTTTCGTAAACATGGCTCTGATACCACCAAATATAACCCTTTAGCCTGGCCTAGATGAAACGAACTAAAAGGATCATATTAGGTTTGCCGAAGCAAACCCGAGCTAATAACCTAAACCAGTCTATTTTTTTCTTTTTATCTTGTCTAGATGCAAATTATAAATATCCTAAGTGTTCAAACCTCAGTAGAAACGCCACATTTAAATCAGATTGCAAAACGGGGTTCAATTACTCAACATATCACATTAGGGACCAAAATGTAATTTTTGCAAGTTACAGGGTCTTTGTTACAATTTTTGTTACCAATCCTTCATTAGTCCCATTACATGCTCACATGTTAAAATCTAGCACAAAACAATCATTCACATTCATTCAATTGCATCCATAACAATTAGGGACTAATTTGCAAGATTTCCAAACTTCAACAAACAGGATTACACAAAAACAACATAGTGTACCGATACAGGCAAGCCTGTACTGATATGGATTAGTGGACATAACGGCTCCTCGTATCGATACACGAGTGTCTATATCGATACGGTGTGTTGACCACTCGTTCTGATACAACTTTGACCCGTACCGATCCCCTTTATGATTTTTCAAAACTTAGAATTCCAATAACTAAAACGCGTACCGATATGGTACAATGCGTACCGGTATGGTGCGTTAAAATTGAAGGGATCGTATCAGTACTCAAACCCGTGTACTGGCACCGGCACAAATTTTCCTCAAGGAATACCGATACAGTGGCTAAGCGTACAAATACCCTTAACTTTATTTCAAAGTTTTGAGCCTTGATAGGACCCCGCATACTGATCCTGAGGTACCTGTACCGGTATGCAGAGGCTTGTAATGACCTCTAGGTCCAACATATGAGACTTTGGCTAATTCAACACAACCTTAATGCATATCTAATTATCATACAACATCATAGGCATGCTTGACAACATCAATCTAACATTCTAAGCAACCTAGAAATCTTAGCACAATCAAACACAAAGTGTATAGGCATGCTCCCTAGTCAACATCCAAAATATAAATCTATTCACATCTCAAGCACTTTAAACCTCATACAAAACCAAACCAACAAATACAACTTGCACAAACAGGGAGTTCATTCAAAAACCATCCCAAAACAACTTTCGACACATTGCCCTTATTACTACTACATAACGTTCAAACCATACTTCAAAAACAAGTCCATCGAATCTTTTCCTTTCTTTCTCGCTGCCCGCAACCTTTAATTCTCTATATTGATGAAAAAGAGAGCGTAAGCGCACTAGGCTTAGTGAGGAATGCTCAGAAACCAACAACCATCTATGCATATTAACCATTTATCAATCCTTTTAAAAACCATTATCCAAACCACTTTTAAAACAACATCGCAACATCATGCCTTGCCAAAACCATGCACTTAACATTTCCAAAACAGCATATTAAACCATATGCAACATGTATCATGGATTCAACAACAAAGTCCCATTTTCTATCCTCAATTTAAGCTTTCCCATGAATACTACCAATGCAAGGCTTAAAGAGTAAACCATGTTTAAATCCATATTAAACAACATAATCCATCACATGACACATTAACAATTATATTGGCTTACAAGTGATCAATAATCAAGTTCCACTTTACAAAATATAACATTGGATACACGGATTCAACAAGTGTTCGCAACACTTCATGCCATCACAACCAAAATCAAAGGTACATTCCCAACTCCACACATCGGTTGGATGCATAACCAACTAACGAGAGTATTCAGTACAAAGATCTAAACCCTTCGACTGTTAGGGTACTTAGATTGAGTTTTTGGTACACGACTTAAAACCTCTCAACATACATGACTACTTTTTATAGTGCAATATCAATTCTATGGCCGACCAACTATATCTGATAACATTTTGAAACCTTTTTCATACCATCACTTGCCAATATAATTCATTTTATTAACAACAACTCACTGTTTTCATATGCATGAACCAAATCATTTAACCAATGCAATAAACCTTGCATTAACCAATGTTTCAAAAATATTAATAAACCATGCATTATGTCACAAAGCATCGACAACACTTCATAATCAAATTCCAGTATTAAACCATGCTCAAATCATGCATATACAGTGAGTAATTAAACCATTTAAACAAGTGCATAAAAATTAATTGCCAAACTGAGTTCGAGAGAGAATTCATCATTTACTTACTTCCGAGCTTAGACTAGGATTTACTTACTTCCAAAACTTCCGAAACCAAAGCTCAAGCTTGAGGAACAACTTTCCCTATTTTATCTATACAAAAATAGAGGGTCATCAAAATGCAATCAACAACACAGCAACACAAATCTTCAACATCCTTTATCAAATTCCACTCTACAACAACCAAAATTAGCATCAAACATCTTCCAAACCTTACCCAGCCACAACCTAACATCTTAACCCATCAATTAACAGAAATTAACATCTAAAAACACATCACTAACATCCTTATACCTCCAGTATTCATAAAACCCCCACAACTCCTCAAAAACTCACAACTAGCAACCTATAAAATTAGAAATTCAATTAGTTTGATTTCTATGATTAAGCCATCTTATTAACATCATTCAACATCAACATCATGATCTATATCAATCCAAAGCATGAGAAAATATAACTATTATGGGACTAAATCAATTTCCTCAATTAAACCTTGATTTAACCATTTTCCTTTAATTAAATCATCAAAACACATTAGAAAACTCATGTAAAGGATCAAGAACTTGGGAATTTCAATAAAGAACATTGAATTAGAGGAGAAGAACGAACCTCACCTCTAATGGCTACCCTCCCCTTAATTGGATGATTTTTCATAGCAAAACAATAAGAAACCAATTTGATTTTGTTAGGAAATCATTCTAATTCCAATTGAAATCAAAAGATTAAATAAAAGACGATTTTACCTGAGAATTTTGAAGAGAAAATAAGTGTTTGGCTGGCGAGAATTGGAGAGAAAATTCTTTTTGAGAAAAGTTAGTTACGTCAAATTTGTTTAAAACTTTTTAATTAACCAATTAATTCTTCAACCTTTTATATTATTTTAAAATCATTAAAAATATCCAATTAAGGGGAAAAAGTCTGATATTAGACTTTAGGGTAAATAGCTCCTTAAAGATTCAAAGTTTTGACCCTTTTACAAAATAGACACTAAAAACAATTTTGAAACTTTACATTTTGGTCACTAATCAAAATATCCAATTTTGAGACCTCTTTTTGCAAAATTGACTTAAAAAAATTATTTCCATATTAAATAATGATTTTAGATCCTTTTTCCAAATTTTTATCTCACCCAAAAACATTTGTTTCGAATTAAATCCTGAAACTGACTCGAATCCTCTAATCCGATCCAACGGACCGTCTAAACCTCCTAGAAAACTCCTATGCCGAAAACCAGGGCGTTATACATATCGGTACCCAAGAACTAGTATTGTTACCGCTTAAAGGCCATACCGGTATCACTACTCAAAATTTCCTTTGTTCACACAAAAACACCATATACCGATACCAGTTCATCAAGTATCAGTAATCGAACTAGAACTGTCTTTTTAAGTCTCAAAAATCACTCACACCTTGTCTCTAAACACCCTCAATTCATACCAATTGGTTACCAAACTGTACTAGGTCAACTATGGGCATTTTTTGAGTCAACTAGCAACATATTTATCCTCAAAATCATTACTTTGATTCCCTAAGGCATGTTTCTCCCCTACAACACCCACCATAATATAAAATCAAGCAAATCATTAATTTATGATCTTCAAGAAACATAGGAGTTAAAGATGTATTGACCTTTTGTAATACCTCAAAATTTTGGGTAGTGACCAAAATGAATAAAATGAAAGTTTGGTGGCTAAAGTATAAACTTAGGAAAAGTCTAGGGACTAAATTGTAATTTTCAAAACTTCTATATTTTAGTCTCGTAGATGAATAGTTTACCCCGAGAATGATATTTTCGTGTTACCCGAATTTTTCATACGGAGTTTGTATTATTGGCTATAAAGTGATAACGTTTAGAAAAATATTCGGATGATCGAATCGAATATTTAAGATATTTTGAATAATGATAAGACAAGGTTAAAAATGTCATTTCCATGTCTTAAAATGGTAGGATTTAACATGGACCATTGGATTTAAAGTAGATTTTCCATGTTAAATATTAGCCATTGGATGAAAAATGGCAAGATGGTAATTTTGGAAAATTACAAGGGCAAAGTTGGTAATCACTAAATTCTTGGTTTGTTTTTGACCCTTGGATGAATCTTTTGACATGTGGCAAGTTGTGGGACATTGGATTACAAGGGCAAAATGGTCATTTTGTCATAAAATGAATTTTTTAATTTAATTCTTTATAAAATTTGACAAATGGCCTAATTAAAAAGAATTGAAAATTCAAGATTTTTCTCCACACTTCTCCTCATGTTCGAACACCATTCAAGGTAAGGTAGAAATTTTCAAGCTAATTTAGTTGGGTTTTTGGATGAAAGCATGATACATGGAATTAATCTACATGAAATTCTCTATCGTTTGGTACCATTTATTCATGCTTTCTTTGCTTGAAATCTTAGTTTCATGAATAAAATGGATGAAGGGGATGTTTAATTTTGATGATTTAGGATTAGATTTTGATGAAGTTATTGTTGTTGAATCATATTCAAGCTTGTATGATGATTGAAACTACTTGAAAAATAGTTAAATCCTAATTTGGTTAAAGTTATGGTTTTGATATGAAGTTGGAAATTGGATTGATTTTGATATGGGAATAATTATAGAAGCTTGGAAATGAGTTTTAAAAGTTGAATTCATGCTTGAATCAAGTTGGAAAATTTGAGAAAAAATGACCCTTCATATTCGGCTTTTAGGGAGGAAATTTGAGAAAATTATGGAAAATTTTCCCTAAGGCTAGAAATGATGTAAGAATGATTCTTCAAGGTTTAGACTGTTGTTTGGATCAATTTGGAAGTTTAAAAAGTGTTGAGGACCAAGTAGCATATTAATGGAAACATGATATTGAAATGGAAATTGACTAGAAGTCAATGTGTTAAGCTTGAATGTATTGTTGGAATGCTTAAATATGTTGTTAAGAGATTGAATTTGAAGTTCAATGGCAAGGGATCATTTTGAATAATTTGGAAATATTTAGATGAATTCCAAAAGAATTCATTTTATGGTTAACATTGATGTTATAAAATGGAATTAGTATCTATTGAACATCGAAAGCATTTTTAGGAATTTCATTCCTAGTATGTGCCTATGTTAGAATGATACTAATATATGTTTTGAATTGTATGTGTTTGGTAAATGATGATTTTATAGATCATGATCGAGATCAAGATCGTAATACGAGCAAGTTTAAAGATTAGGAAAAAGTTCAAGAGTAAAGTTAGAATCGACAGTAAGGTTACTAGTGAGGCACCAAGTGAGTGCAATAAATGATATATGGATGTTTTATACATCACTAGGAAGACTTGCGATAAGTCTACCTTGTTTAAATTAGTATGATATTTATGTCATTAATCATATATTTGACATGTTTTAAATATGTCAAAACCTGAATATAAATGCATTGATCACTAGATATATATGATGCTATATTATGAATGTTATTTCGGGTATTAACTGTCCAATGTTAAATTATGTTGATATACATTGCCAAGGATGAAATAAATATGGAATATATGCCCAAGTAAGTCATTGAGAGGCATGGTATAGTTGGCATGCCATAGAGTCCAGCGGTTTAGCACTTTTGCAGGCACTATAGTGTATATAAAAGACACTTAGTGTATATGGTTAGCACTACCTTATGTACGGATAAGGATGACTTTATGTCTATTATGGTTAGCACGACCTTATGTACGGTTTTGACTCGCATACTCAGGGTCCTAAAGGTTTATTTTGGGCTATAAATTATTGAATATTAAATGGTAAATTGGTTAGGGAGTATATGAACACTCGGAGTAAATGGTAAGTATATTGGTATAAACTTTATATCCTGTTTGTATTATGTTAATATATGATTAATATGAGAGAAATGCATATGTATAGTGATCATGATGCATGGTTATTGTTAAATTGTTATAATTATTGACATATTGTATTGCATAATGTTTTATCTTGCCTCACTAAGTATATACTTAGCGTGTGGTGATTTTACGCGTAGGTAAAGAGCAAATTTTGGAGTAAGGAGTAGCAGACATCCTACTTATCCGAAGTATAATCACGGTATCAGTAATAACATCTTTTGATGTGTTTTGGTGTTACTAGATGGCATGTATATGTTAAAGTTAGTCAATTTTATATTAGTTTAAACATGGTTTGTAATGACATATAAACTAGTTTATGTTTATAGTGAATTATGAGTAGCTATATTAAATTTAAAATCAGGTAATGACTAAAAAAGGTTAAATAGAGTAATCATGTAGATTTTTATTTTAGGCAGTTATATTCCTTATATATCATAGATAAAAATTGTTAAGTTGTTGCCTAAAATCGGATTTAATTAAATTGGTTAAAAATTTAGAATACGATTCTATACGATAATTGGGAAAATAGATAAATAAAAATTTTTATATACTAATATGAAATGTTGGTATATTCTTTATGTGACACTCTGAATAGTAATTGGTAAAGAATATTGGTTAGGGTGTTACATTTATTGGGATCAGAGTTACAGGTTTAGCCGATTCTGGATATGAATCGGGTTTGTTAATAGTCATAATTTATATACATGCCACTAGGATGTCAAAATTACTGATATTTGTATGAATGTATTTGGAAGCCTAGTAATTGGTGTTGTTTCTCCTTAATTATAAAGGATGATTGTGACATTAACAGATTTTAGATCATCGGGAATCTCGTCAGGCAATCGAGCGTGAAATGCCTGCCCAGAGTGGGAGTAACGAGGTTAATCAAAATCTGCCTCAGGATCAGTAAAATGTGGAGCCATTAGTTCAGGAGAAAAGAAATATGTATGTACAAGATCAAGGCTTATTTCTTCAGGCATTGGATGTAATTATAAACCGACGAGCACCAGTATCGGTTCCAAGGGAATTAGAAAAGATGAAAGCACTAGAATTTTGAGGTGATACTGATACAGATCCAATGGTTGCTAGTTTCTGGTTGAATGATATTAAAATCATATTGAGTAGGATTCCTTGCGATGATCAAGGAAAGTTAGGAGTAGTATCCCTTATGATGGAGCAAGCGAGCGTGTAGTGGAATGTAATCACTACACAAGTACATCCAGAGCAGATTAATTGGGAATTCTTTCTAAAGGAATTCAAGGAAAAATATATTGGAGACGTATTCATTGATGAGATGAGACAACAGTTTTTGAATTTGAAATAGTCTGGCAGATCGGTCTATGAATACGAATGTGAGTTCAATAGACTAAGTCAATTTGCAATTGAGTTTCTTCCAACGAAAAAATCTAGAATTGACAGATTCATAGCCGAATTGGATTCTCAATATAAAAGGATATTGGTTTCTCGCCACTTCACTACTTTTCAAGAGGTGGTAAATCAAGCAAAGGCTATGGAAAAAGTAGATCTCGAAGACAAAGCAGAGAAACATACTCAAACCGAGAAAAGGTCTGGTAGTTCTTATATTGCATCATCCTATAAACGCAGTAAAGGAATTTCATAGCAACATCAGTCTCTTCAGCAAAAAGGGGGTATTCAGGAGGAAAATCAAAGTAGGCTCAGACGGTTACTGTTGGCACTCGAGGCTCTGGATTTTGCCCTGTTGCATAATGTGAACATTGTGGTAAAAGACATCCTAGTCAGTGCTGGTTAATTGGGGCATGTTTTCATTGTGGGCAAGCTGGTCATTTCAAGAAGAATTGTCCAGAACTTTACTCAAATCAGTCTGCAGTGGCACCTCAGAAAACCAGATGAAATCAAGGTGGTAAATCGAGAGAGCAAGACTGTAGCTCGGGTGTATAATATCAAGACTATTATTAATCGAGATGATGCAGAGATCGTAACAGGTATGATCAAACACTTTGGCAGACCTATCTTTGCATTGATTGTGTAACACCCATTTTCGTATCCATACAACGAATACGAATCAGGAATGTCACAACTTTACTATCCTTAAATATTAATGATATTTGAAACAAAGTTCAAGTTTTGAACCCAAATCTTGAGTACTGGTACACCCTGTCCCAAAATGCACATTCTTGCATTTTCATATTTCTAATTCATCCTAATTCAAATTCCCAAATGTCTTCAAATATTATATATGCTTATAGGGAACAATTGACTATCATAAAACATACATGCTCTCAATTATCTTAGCATGCAACTCATCACTTGAGGTTACTCTTAACTTTGAATCTTTCCATAAACGCCAATCATCTTGAAACCGTATCGAACTTTAAAGGCCAATCACAACTCAAATAAGTTTAGCAAGTATACATGCCACTATAATACTCAAACCTCAATTAGGATGTCATTATTGTGATTACCTGTTGAGCTTTCCAATATTGATGCAATGCTCTTCTCATTCTCATCTTGATTTACCTACTATGCACAATCAAACACACGCTAAGTACGAACTTAGTGAGGCAATAAAGGAAGCTAATAACAATAATTTAAACTTCATTCGACTTCATGGCTATGTTTATATAACATGATATACATGCCAAAGCATCAACTTTCACATTGTATTAGTAATGATTTACTACAAGCTAATATCATAAGATTTTCATGCTTGTTTATTTGTCATAATATGCCTTATATGCATAAATGCTTCATGATCACTAGATATGTATTACCATCACGTTAATCATATATTAACATAATATAAACCGAATATAAATTTCTTACCAATATTCTTGCCATTTATTCCAAAAGCTCATAAGCTTTTTCACATATTTATCTTTTATTAACCAATAAAACATAGCCCAAATATAAGCCTATGAGGACCCTGGGTACACGAGTCAAATCTGCACATAAGGTTGTGCTAACCATACGCACATAAGGTTGTGCTAACCATCCGCACATAAGGTAGTGCTAACCATATACACTAAGTGTTTTTTATATACACTATAGTGCTAATCCGAGTACGTAGCGTGCTGCTGGACTCTATGGCATGCCAACTATACCCTGTCCCTCATTAACATACTTGGCATATATTCCATATTTATTCCATCCATGGCAATGTTTATCAACATAATTTAACATTGGGCAGTTCATACCCGAAATAACATTCATAATATAACATCATATATAACGAGTGATCCATTCATTTATAATCAACTTTTGACATATTTAAAATATGTCAATCATATGCTCCATGACATAAATATAATGACAATAAAATTTGGGTAGGCTCATCGGAAGCCATCCTAATGATGTATAAAACATTAATGTGTCATGATATGTATGTAATTGCACTCACCTTGGCCACTTAACACAATGCCTCACTAAGTCCTAGTTCGATCTTTGCTTTCAAAGTACCTTGAACCTTTTTGATTCGGACTTGACTTCATTAATCACATGAATGAAATAAAATATTTGTTAGATTCAAATCAAACAATACCTTAAACATGCTGTCTAATATAATCACCCGAATATAAAATTTCCAAATATTTTTCCTTTCTTCCTTGTACTGTTCAAAAGCTGATTATGGTCCTTAATTACCAATTTGACTTCCATTAATTCTTTCGAGCTTGCTAACTAACATTTAAATACAAAATGTTTCAAATTCCATTTTCTGACAGCTTGCGCTACCTTCAAAGATTTACTTATACAGGGCAGAATACATATTGGATCTCAATTTCCTTTTTACCGCAGAAACTAGATTCGATAACGGTTCTAAAGGTATAAGCCACATAAATTCCTTCCATTCAAGTCACAAAACTGTCCAGGCAGAATACATACTGGATCTCAATTATGAAAATTCCTTCCATTCACGTCACAAAACTGTCCAGGCAGAAACTGTTCTGTAAGTTTTCTGACCTTCATTCGATTAAAAATTCATATATTTTAAATCATAACTCGAAATCAGTTTCTGTTTGCTGGAAACGAAACTAGACTAACAAATCTTTACAACGACATAAAATTCATCATCTAACCATTTTTGTAGAATTTATGGAGAATTTTCAAACTTACCGCCATAATTCAAATTTCAGCATAACTTTCCATGAATAACTTCTAATTTACAACAATTTCTCCTTATTTCTCTACTTGTCAATTTAGTCCCATCACTTTACTTCAAATGGCTAGAATAAAGCTTGTATTCATATGTTCTCTTTACATCCTTCATCATAATAAGCTTAAACCTTTACTCCTCTAATTTCTCTTAATTTGTCAAAATGGTCACCAAGTTTCCAATACAAGGACTCAAACTTCTTAACTTTGCAAATTAGTCCTCAAATAAACATTACTACCTTAATTCCATCATTTTATCTAAAAATCAGATTTACTCCTTCTACATATCTTCTTTACCGAATAGACCATTCAGGTTTGACAAATTGTCAAAATGGTCACTAAAGCGATTAATCATCGGTTTAGCATTCTAACTTCATTTTCATGTCTCTAACATCATTAATAACATAAATACATTTCAAATTCTAAAAATCAGAATTGAACCCCTAACTTTAACACTTTGCTGAATTAGTCCTTTAGGGTTTTGATTCCAAACAACAAGTCAAGCTTGCAAGATTACTAACTCATCATCATAAACCCTAATTTAAGGTTGGATCCCTAAACCCTAATCTTATTCAAGGTTGCTAAATTATTTAGGGTTTAAATCACAACTCAAAAACATAAATCCAACATCATTCTTGCTTGATTTCATCATAAAATCGAACATAGATTCATAAAATCATAAAACCCCTAATTTGAACATAAACCCTAATTTCTCTCTCATATCAAGTATCATCAATCAATCATGAAATCCGTGAATATTTTACATCAATAGATATAGATCGAAGAGATGAACAACTTTGTAGTTCGGAAGATTACCTTAAAACCGAGATTTGGGGCTTAAATCGAGCTTGGAAAATTTCCCTCTTCTTTCTCCTCTTTCTCCACGGTTTTGGAGATGAAATTTTATTGATAAACCTTTATATTTCATATATAAGTCACTTGTATAATTAAAAATGAATTTTTAATTCAATAAATTCTATTTTCCAAAAATACCCTCTAACTAGATTTATATTTCTAATTTGCCATTTTGTAACATTCCAACTATACTTAGTTGGATTCTAATCAGCCACTATTTACCCAAAAAAGAAATCTCAAAATTCATTCCATGTCCCTATTGGGTGAATACTTGAGATATTAGAGATTGATCCAGGTTCTACTCATTCTTATATTAGTTCTAAAGTAATACTTGAAAGAAATATCCCGGTAGAACCAATTTTGAGTGAGATAGTTGCTATCAATCCAATAGGAAAAAGCGCTAAAGTAGGTCGAATATGCAAAAAGTGTCCTTTAAAGATACAAGAAATTGAATTTCCAGCCAATCTCATGGAATTATCTTTCCAAGAGTTTGAAGTCATTCTTGGAATGGATTGGCTATCGGCATATGATGATACAGTTGAATGCCGATTAAAAAGGCAGTCTTAAAAGGACCAGATGGTTCAGAAATAATATTTGTGGGAGAAAGGCAGAATTATTTGAGCATTGAGATTGCAGTTGTAACTGCTGGAAATTTATTATCACATGAGTATGAAGCTTATTTAGCTCATGTGATAAATATTCCGGAAACAAAGACAGATCTGGAAAATATACCTACGGTGCGGGAATTCCAGATATTTTTCCAGAGGAATTATCGGGATTACCTCTAGATCGAGAAGTGGAATTTGGTGTTGATGTGCTTCTTGGAACAACACCAATATCAATGGCACCTTATAGAATGGCTCCTACAGAACTTAGAGAGCTGAATGCTCAATTACAAGAATTATTAGACTGAGGTTTTATACGGCCTAATATATCACCTTGGGGAGCTCCAGTCCTATTTGTGAATAAGAAAGATGGATCAATAAGGTTATGTGTGGATTATCGTCAACTTAATAAAGTGACGGTGAAGAAAAAATATCCTTTACCAAGGATTGATGACTTCTTCGATCAGCTTAAGGGAGCAATAATATTTTATAAAATTGATCTTCAATTGGGGTATCATCAATTAAAGATCAAAGAAGCATATATACCAAAGACAACTTTTAGAACTAGATACGGGTATTATGAGTTTGTGGTAATGCCTTTTGGACTTACAAATGCACCGGAAACTTTTATGGATATGATGAATCAGATATTTCAACTATATTTGGATCAATTTGTGGTGGTATTCATAGATGATATATTGGTTTATTCAAAAATCGAAGAAGATCATGATACTCATCTTCGGATACTTCTTTAGATCCTTCGAGAAAAGAAATTATATGCAAAGCTGTCAAAGTGTGAATTTTGGTTGTCTGAAGTAGCTTTCCTTGGGCATATAGTTTCAGTCGAAGGAATTCGAGTTGATCCTGAAAAGATTCAAGCAATTCTTGAATGGAAAGTTCCTAAAAATGTCTCCAAAGTGAGAAGCTTCTTGGGATTAGCTAGTTATTATCAGCGGTTCATGAAAAATTTTCAATGACTGCCGCTCCAATAACTAAGTTATTAAGAAAGGATGTGTCATTTGTTTGGACAAATAAGTGTCAAGAAAGCTTCAAAAAATTGAAGAAGATATTAACAGAAGCTCCTGTTTTGGTACAACCAGAATCCGGGAAGGATTTTACAATATATAGTGATGCATCCCATAATGGTTTGGGGTGTGTATTGATGCTAGAAGGAAAGGTTGTAGCCTCTACTTCTCGACAACTCAAAACTCATGAAAGAAATTATCCTACTCATGATTTAGAGTTGGCTGCAGTAGTGTTCGTTTTGAAGATTTGGCGTCACTACTTATATGGTGAAAAGTGCTACATCTTCACGGATCATAAAAGTTTGAAATATTTGTTGTCTCAAAAGGAGCATAATTTGAGACAAAGAAGATGGATAGAACTGATCAAGGACTATGATGTAATCAATGATTATCATCTGGGGAAGTCTAATTTTTGTAGCAGACGCAGTCAGCCGAAAAAACATTTTCTGCCTTGAGAACATTGAATGCTCAGTTAAAGTTACAGGAAAATGGTGCAATAATGGATGAACTTCAAGTTAAGCCTACCTTGATAGAAAGGATTAAAAAGTCAAAGCAAAGGATGCATAATGTTTGGAAAATAAAAAGCAAGTTGAACTTGGTGAATCTAAAGGATTTGAAATAAAATCAAATGGATGCCTATACTACATGGGACGTGTATATATTCCTGAAGATGAGGATCTAAAGAGGGAAATACTTTCAGAAGCACATTACAGTCCTCTAACTATGCATCCAAGTGGTAATAAGATGTATTAAGATGTAAAGTGTAACACCCTTAACGTATACTTGTAGTACGAATAAACATTAAGGATGTCACAATATTACTTAAAAAATTTCTAGACTTGTAAATTTTTTTAAAAAAACATCTGACATAAAACTAGTTTATAAAATAACCCTTTCTCGACTTTCGATGTATTCATAGCCTATTTGCAGATTGCTAGTTTTGACCCAGAATTGGTTTATAAAACATGTTAGTCAGCTATTAAAATAAGTATATAACTCAGGGTGAAAACTAGGTACACTGCCTAGACCATTTCTTGAATTTAAAATCGTTACGATATAAACGATAAATAAAATGTTACCCGATTAAATATCATCACCGACAATTCTTTAACCTTACGAATAATTCATATTTATTTGACTATTAATCAACTTATACCTTTAAAACAACTAACGAATAAATTGATACATGCCCAATAGAGAATAACATAAATTAGAATGTCTTACTGATGTTTGGCAGATTGCATCTTGATCAACATGCTTGACTCATCTTCCGGTAAGTTTCCAATAACCTATGTGTGAAACAACACACGCTAAGTATTCACTTAGTGAGGCAAAACATATAAGGTTATCAAATAACTGTCATGAACATAATTCAAGGCTTATTTTTATATCTACCTTATCTAAGTATAACTGATAAATTACTTGTATTAAGTTCATCATGTTTACTTGACATACTTCAACATGCTTCTCATAGCATAATATAACCAGTTTCTATGGCATTTCATGGTAATCTTTTTCATAAATCTAATTCTTTGCCTAACATATCAAACAAAGAAATACAAATATTATCGAGCTTAACATAATCAAGAAAATACTGGTCTTACAAAAAATATAAAGATATACGAGAGTACGAAAAACCTATTATTTCTCGTACTTAGTACCAAACCTTTGCAGAAAACTTAGTACATAACAGAATTTGCCAAGCTCACTATCTTGATTACCTGCACTTTTATTAATCTTTTAAAATTTCCCAAAGTATACTTTATAAGACCTTAGGTACGCGAGTCATCTGAAATATGACACCGTAGTGCCAAACAGAATAGACAAATGAGTACGTACTCGAGGAAGCTCTTTGCACCTCATATAAGCACCTCTTTAGAGCACTTAGCACCATGGGCTTAGATCCCAACGTGGATGTGACACCGTAGTAGTCACAAAACAGACAGATATCATAACAGAATGATGAAGCTGCTAAGACTCTATGGCATGCCAACTATACCAAGGACTCCCACTTTGTAATACTTGGGCATACAAATATATGTATATCATGATCAGAAGTTATCATATGAGATGTCATCAATAAATCATAATGGCAGTTCATAACCCAGATAATATCAGGTATACTATAACAAAGATATCTATCAGAGCATTGGCAATGTAATATACAAATTACTTGCTCTTTGTAACACCCTCTACCCTTATATGTTTCCAATTACTAGTTGAAGATGTCACAAAACAAATTTAAACAATTTAGCACAATTTCAAATAAAACCAACAGCTTGCATTGTTACTAAATAAATAAAAAATATTTTATAGACCTCCAAAATTCATTTCATAAATTTGTAATTAAACTAGATACACCAAGCTTTCAAACCATATAAATTATAAACTCAATTTTATACTACAAAAATTCCAATAAAATTTTACATTCACGTCATAGAGAAAATCCGCTCCCTATTTTCTGACCTTTCATCAAATAAAAATTCATATCTTTTTGTACGGAACTCGAAATTAGTCGCCGTTTTTTTAAAATAAAACTAGACTCAATTTTTAGTTCATCCATATCAATTTCACCTTCTAATTCAATCTATGGAATTTATGGTAAATTTTTAAGCTCACTGCCTAAAGTAGAGCTTTCTGGACAACATCATCTAATTCCATTATAAGTCCTCTAATTACCCATAAATCATTCCATTCCACTTACTAATAATTCTAAACCATATTTAATTATATATATACATATTAAAGAGTAGTTTAAAGTCCTTTTATAAAAAATATACATACTCCAAATTATACATCCCACTATTCAAAAATATAATATCGAATGTCAAAACATTACTAAGATAACATGTAATTTCCCTTCGAACTTGAGGTAATGTCAAAATATCCCTGCTTACGAACCGTATGATCAACCTTAAATGCCTCACTAATTTCCTTATATCAAATGGTTCATTCCAGTATTTTCTCTTTATGTCCTGACTTGTTTCGATTTCGATCTTGCTTGTTATCTAGGTTCCTTGATGGTTTCGACAGCCAAGGGAGAAAGATGATGAAATTTCCAACCATTTTTTTCTTTTATTTAGTGCCAAATGGCATATTTAATTACCAAAAATTCAATATAATAATCTGTTAGTAATTAAAAGACTATTTTATCCTCCAACCAGAGTTTATTTTACAAGTCTTCTTTCTAAAAGCCCCTCCATCACATTGGAACTAATTTAGTTCCTTTCTAACTAGCCATCCATAAAAAAATCATAAAATTTCATTTTACGATTTTTGTTCGATCCAATTATCTGAAAATCACTTAATACGAGTTTTTTCCATCAATCGTATTATAAATTCCCAAACCAAAAACTCATATTTTTAAATTCCATAAATAAATAATACTATCATACTCAATCTCCCATATTTATAGAGTCTAACTCTGAAATTTGGACTCGATCCAGAAATACCAATAATTATCCAAAATCTCTATCGGAAAAATTCTCTTTAAATATTCTTTAACAAAAATTTTCATACGAATCATTTCTATTTATTCAGAGTCCAAAATATTAATCTGAAACAGTTTTATTGAACCTTCCCAGAGGTCACCCATCCCATGGCCTGAGCACGCTTAACAATTTAATTCAATCCAAATTTGATACCTTCAACTGTATTGAATTTCTCAAAATTGATATAAAAATACTTATTTCTATCCGATTCACAGTTATACTGACTAAAATTACTATTTGGAAAAATTATCATGTTGGTCCCTAAACTTTTCCCAACTTTTCACTTTGACCACCAAACTTTAAAATTTTACGTTTTAGTCACTGAACTAAAACCACTAACTTTTGATTCTTTGTACTTTACTCACTAAGCAAATTTTGGGGTATTACAATTCACCCCCTTAAGAAAATTCATCCTCGAATTTTCAAAACTTACCTGTAACAATGTCAAGTGCATCCTGGTCATCCTCAGTGCGAAGGTGGTAAACTCTCGCTGGAGTCCTGTATTCCTTGCTAGAAGCAGCTTCAGTTATTCTCGGTTGATTAATCTTAACAGGTCCTGAATTACCCTGATATCTCCCTATTTTATTCTAAGCAACCGACTTTTCCAACTTTTCAAATCTACTATCATTCTTTGGACAATCCCGAAGAAAATGATCAGTAGCACCACAACCAAAGCAAGCTCCCGTGACTAATCGACATTGTCCAAAATGAAATTTACCACAATGATCACACTGAGGTGGACTTTGATATTTCCTTGAACTTTCTATCTTTGCAGCAGAAACTGGCGAACCTTTGGATTTTTTCGGTCCAAATCTTTGTTCGGATGTATTAGCTCCTACACAATTATCTTGATATAAACTCTTGTTTCTCTTGGAAGATGTTGAACCAAAAGATTCTCCATATTTCCTTTTCTATGACTGAGCAGTCTGATTCGCCATCCTTTCTGCTCTAACTTTTTCCATCCCTTTAAGTCGATTGACTGCTTCTTGAAATTCAGTAATGTTCATAGCAATAAGTATCTCTTTATAATCAACATCCAACCCTTCAATGAAACTGAGGGTGCGATCTTTCTCCCTGGGAATTAACTCTGAAGTGAACCGGCTTAATTTGTTAAATTCACATTCATATTCATATATCATCCGGTCGCCTTGCTTAAGATTCAAGAATTCATTTCTCATTTCCCAAATAAAAATGTCACCATATACTTGTTGCGGAACTCTCTGAGGAAAAAGTTCCACGTAATCTCTTCTCGTGGACAAGTAGTGACATTGGTCCACCATATACGAGCTTGTCCTTTCAATAAAGACACAGCTCCTTCTAGCTTTTTTTGATCATCGCAATGTAACCCTTCCAGCATCATCTTTAAATCATTGATCCTGTACCGGTGCTCATGGCTAAAGCGGTACATTATCTACATATTGTACTAGAGGTTGAGCATAACTAGCTCCTAGACCAATCTCAGTAATATTTTGACCCTCTATATGGATCGCCTGACGTGAACCTTCACCCTCAGACATCTGTACTACCCATAACATTTAACATTAGTAAGCAGGAGCATCAAATATACAAATGTCATCATTAGTAATTTATGACACACTAGTGGCATGTACACAATTATATACTCATAACAAACTCAGTTTAGCTCCAGAATTGGCTAAACCTATAGCTCTGATACCAATAAATGTAACACCCTCTACCCGTATATGTTTCCAATTACGAGTTGAAGAGTCAGAAAATAATTTTAAACAATTTATCACAATTTCAAATAAAACCAACAGTTTGCACTGTTACTAAATAAATAAATATTTTATAGACCTCCAAAATTCATTTCGTAAATTTCTAATTAAACTAGATACACCAAGCTTTCAAACCATATAAATTATAAACTAAAATTTATACTACAAAAACTCCAATAAAATTTTACATTCACGTCACAAAGAAAATCTACTGCCCTATTTTCTGAACTTTCATCAAATAAAAATTCATAACTTTTGTACGGAACTTGAAATTAGTCACCGTTATTTTAAAATAAAACTAGACTCAATTTTTAGTTCATCCATATCAATTTCACCTTCTAATTCAATCTATAGAATTTATGGTAAATTTTTAAACTCGCTGCCTAAAGCAGAGTTTTCTGGACAGCATCATCTAATTCCATTATAAGTCTTCTAATTACCCATAAATCATTCCATTTTACTTACTAGTAATTCTAAACCATATTTAATTATACATATACACATTAAAGAGTAGTTTAAAGTCCTTTATAGAAAATATACATACTCCAAATTATACATGCCACTATTCAAAAATATAATATCTGATGTCAAAACATTACTAAGATAACCTGTAATTTCCCTTCAAACTTGAGGTAATGCCAAAATATCCCTGCTTACGAACCGTATGATCAACCTTAAATGCCTCACTAATTTCCTTGTACCAAATGGTTCATTCCAGTATTTCCTCTTTATGTCCTGACTTGTTTCGATTTCGATCTTGCTTGTTATCTAGGTTCCTTGATGGTTTCGGCAGCCAAGGGAGAAAGATAATGAAATTTACAACCTTTTTTCTTTTATTTAGTGCCAAATGGCATATTTAATTACCAAAAATTCAATATAATAATCTTTTAGTAACTAAAAGACTATTTTATCCTCCAACCAAAGTTTATTTTACAAGTCTCCTTTCCAAAAGCCCCTCCATCACATTGGAACTAATTTAGTTCCTTTCTAACTAGCCATCCATAAAAAAACATAAAATTTTATTTTACGATTTTTGTTCGATCCAATTATCCGAAAATCACCTAATACGATTTTTTCCATCAAACGTATTATAAATTCCCAAACCAAAATATCATATTTATAAATTCCATAAATAAATAAAACTATCATACTCAATCTCCCATATTTATAGAGTCTAACTCTGAAATTGGACTCGATCCAAAAATACCAATAATTATCCGAAATCTCTATCGGATAAAATTCTCTTTAAAAATCCTTTAACAAAAATTTTTATACAAATCATTTCTAGATATTCAGAGTCCAAAATAGTAATCTGAAACACTTTTATGGAACCTTCTAGAGGTCACCCATCTCATGTCTTGAGCACGCTTAACAATTTTGTTCGATCCAAATTTGATATCTTCAACTGTATCGAATTTCTCAAAATTGATATAAAAATACTTATTTCGATCCGATTCACACTTATACTGACTAAAATTACTATTTGGGAAAATTACCATGTTGGTCTCTAAACTTTTCCCAACATTTCACTTTGACCACCAAACTTTAAAATTTTATGTTTTAGTCACTAAACTAAAACCACTAACTTTTGATTGTTTGTACTTTAGTCACTAAGCAAATTTTGGGGTATTACACTCTTACCATATTCAAATAACATATCAGTTATAGTGACTATCATATCATTTCACAGATAAGTTCTCATACTTAAAACAGTATGTTATTCAAGCCATATTAGCTTATTTATTAAGAAACATTTTCCAGTCAGTGATCATGTATCTCACACATCACTTATTCTTAGTTTTTTATGAACATAACATATCATAAATAATTCTTTAGACATATGTTAGGAATATTGTCCCCACATTGCTTGCCATATTACTTACCACATTTAAACAATAGAACATAACTTCAACATATATCATATCACGCATTCATAAATAAGGTTGGTTTATCGCAAGCCTCCATTTATCCCATGCATAATTAAGTAGTAATTAAGGCACTCAACTCTGCCACTTAACACAATGCCTCACTAAGTTCTAGTTCGATCATTTCTTTCATGGTACCTCGAACCTTCTTTGATTCGGACTTGACTTCATTAATCACATGAATAGAATAAAATATTTGTTAGATTCAAATCTAACATTACCTTATTCACCACAGTTTTGGAGGGTATTTGGCTGATAATTCCTTCATATTTCATGTATTTAAGACACTTTTATTATGAACAAAATGAATTTTTAATTCAATAAATTATACTTTCCAAAAATACCCTCCAACTAGATCTATATTTCTAATTTGCCATTTTGTAACATTCCAACTAGACTTAGTTGGATTCTAATCAGCCACTATTCATCAATAAAATAAATCTCAAAATTCCTTCCAAGTCCCTTTTGGGCAAAATGACCAAAATGCCCTTTACCAATTAACTTATTCACAAAATTGCCATTCTATGATATTTCAATCGATTCAAATTTTTCCCAATCCTTTAACATCCAAATATTCATAAAATGATATTTTATGACTCTTCTAAGGTCCATGAAACTATCTCTGAAATTTTAGCTCGATCCGATTATTAGAATATTTTTCTGAACTTTAACGCTTTATAGCCATTAATACAAACTCCGTACGAAAAATTCAGGTAACATGGAAATGTCATTATTGGGGGTAAACTATTCGTTTAAGGGGTTAAAATATATAATTTTTGAAAATTGCACTTTGATCCCTAAACTTTTCCAAAGTTCATACTTTAGCCACAAAACTTTCAAAATTTACATTTTGGTCACTAACCAAAAATTGGGATATTACAATTCTCTCCCCCTTAATAAAATTCATCCTCAAATTTTCAGCTCGTACCTGGTTCAAAAAGGTGAGGAAACTGCTTTCTCATATCTTCATTTCTTTCCTAAGTCGTTTCCTCAACTTTACGATTTCGTCAAAGAACTTTAACAAGCAAAATTGACTTATTTCCATAGTTCTTTGACTCCATGTTTTATCATCTTTACCTTATCTTTAACTTTTTTAATTTGCTCAGGGTCAACTACATCTCGATCCTTTGAATTCAATCAAACATGCCTTTAACATCCTCCAAAATCTGAATAGTTTGCTCTGATTGTCCATCTGTTTGAGGATGAAAAGTTGTGCTAACATTGAGTCGAATATCCAAGGCTCTATGTAAAGACTTCCAAAATTTTAAATTAAACCTCATATCTCTATTAGATACTATCGAGGCTGGTACTCTATGTAGTCGAGCTATTTCCTTAATATACAACTCAACATACTTATCTCTAGAGTAATCTGTTCGAACATGAATAAAGTGTGCTAACTTAGTCAATCTATTAACAATCACCCAGATTGAATCATTATTATTCGATGTTAAAGATAGTCCTAATACAAAATCCATCGTCACTCGTTCTCATTTCCACTCAGAAATGGAAATCAGTTACGATAATTCAGAAGGTACTTGAAGTTCTGCATTTACTTGTTGACATGTTAGATATTTAGAAACAAACTCAGTTATAACTCTTTTCATGTCTGGCCACCAATATCGACTCTTTAAATCTTGATACATATGGTTTCCACCTAGATGTACAATCAAAGGACTATAACGTACCTCGAAGATAAGTTGTTTCTTCAATTCTTCATCGTTTGAAAAAAATAGATTTTTTCCTCGATAATACAAGTATCCATCAGATTAACTTCAAAGTCTTCGGTTTCACCTTCTTCCACTTATTTGAACCTTAACAAACACTTTTCATCCTTTCTCTATAAATATTTTATTCAATCTAATAAAGTAGACTTTATTCTTAACTCAAAAATCAAAGCGCCATCTTCTTTTAATGTCAGTCTCGTATTCATAGCTCTTAAGGCAACAAATGTCTTTCGACTGAAGGCGTTAGCTACCACATTAGCTTTTCTTGAATGATATTCAATGATCACATCATCATCCTTAAGAATCTCGATCCACCTTCTTTGCCTCAGGTTCAACTCCTTTTTAGTAAACAAATACTTTAAACTTCTATAATCTGTGTAAATATAGCATCATTTACCATATAAATAATGACGCTATATCTTTAAAGCTAATACAACCATTGCCAGCTCCAAATCATGAGTAGGATAATTCCTCTCATGCGTCTTAAGTTGTCTCGAAGCATAGGCCACTACTTTTCCTTTTTACTTAAGTACATTTCCCAAACCTTTATGAGAAGCATCATTATAAACCATATAATCTTTGCCTGATTCTGGTTGTACTAATATCGGGGCTTAGATTAATATCTTCTTTAATGTGTCAAAGTTTTATTGGCACTTATCTGTCCAACAGAATGACATATCTTTCCTCAATAGCTTGGTCAGTGGGGAGGCAATCATCGAGAAATTCTTTACAAACTTTTGATAATAACCAACAAGTCCCAAGAAACTTTGAACCTCAAAAACATTCTTCAGGGTTTCCATTCAACTATAGTTGGTACTTTCTTGGGACTTACTCTTATCTCTTCTGCCAAAACCACATGACCAAGAAAAGCAACTTTCGACAACCAAGATTTACACTTTGACAGCTTAGCATAAAACTTCTTTTCTCGAAGAGTCTGGAGAACAATGCGAAGATAGGCATAATGTTATTCCTTTGTCTTCAAATTGAATATCTTTTCCTTTCAAGTCTGCATAAGACTTTTGTCGATCATCAGTCTTTTTAAGATTATCTTGTATAATCTTTACTTTTTCTTCCATTTCTTGTAATAGATCTGACTTAATTAATTTATGATCTTCAACTCATACCAATTTAATAGTGATTTACACTTTCGACCATAGAGAGCTTCGTAGGGTGCCATTTATATACTCTCTTGATAACTATTATTATAAGCATTTTCTACTAATGGCATATATCTTTTCCATGATCTCGAACTCAATTATACAAGCTCATAACATATCCTCAAGAAATCTTTCATAGATCTTCGATCCTAACCAATAAGTCTTAAGAAACTGCAAACCTCTGTAATATTTTTGGGAATTTTCCCACTCTACAATAGACTGTATATTTTTAGGATCGACTCAGATCCCTACAGCGGAAGTAATATGACCTAAGAAAGCCACTTTTAATAACCAAAACTCACATCAAGTCTTTCTAATTCAGGTTAATTGATAATCCTGATAGAAATATGTCATTTCCTTTTTCTTATTTTCTTTTATAAATAATCACTACATGGTAGTAAATAACTATCTTCCTTCTTTACGAATAATTTTGGAGCTTCTCACAATAACACACTGGATTGATTATAACTTCAGTCTAACAATTCTTACAGCTGAGCTTTTAGCTCTTTTAATTCCTTCTAGGAAATTTTCTAGGTCACTTCTATTGTAAGTACTACTCTATTGCATTAATCCACCCAAATACAAACATGTTCCCTTAGTAACAATCTTACTTCTTCTGACTTTTCAATTTTCATATCTGTCAGGCCTTCCAATATGATTTTTATCATCCTTTAACTTCAGATAAGTAGTCATCAATTCACTTTTACTATAAAATTTAGGGCACTCAGAAACTTAAACTTTTAACAATCAATGCCCTAAAAAATACAGATACTGGAGGTTAAAACCTCTAATGTATTTCTTCTAATATCTAAAATAGTATTCCCTACTCTTGTGCTTGAGCTCCTACTGCACAAGTAGCTCAGCCAAGTTAGAAGTCGAGAACAGTACATACTTTACTTCATTTATACTACTACGGGTCTCTTTCTGACCCCCAAGCATTTATATTTCTCAAGTAAAGATACTTATTCTTCTTCTTACTTCTTCATATTCGAATATTTAATTTATCAAAGATATTCTTAACATCATTTAATCATAAATTTACAGTCCTATGACTGTCTTTTACCTTGAAATGTAAGCCCTTACTATCTAAATTTCTTTGTAACTTATGCTGTTATAAACATAACTGCATATATAGATGTTAAGGACTAACATCTTATAATTACTACATCAGCTCCTTACAATGCATATAACTCAACCCAAACTGAAGTTGATTACAATACTTATTTCACTTCATTATACTCACTATGGGTCCTTTATTGACCTCTGAGATTAGTTGATTGACGAAATCCGGCAATGTCTTACTTTCCTTACTATAATATTATTCTATCTTATACTAATGAGGAGCAGCTTCAAGTCATACAATCAACACATTAGTAATATGATATTCTAGGGGCATGTATTTACTGACAACTTATAACAAACATGGTTTAGCATCCAGAACTGGTTAAACCTGTAGCTCTGATACCACTAAATATAACACCCTTAACATATACTCGTAGTACAAATACACATTAAGGATGTCCCAATATTATTTAACAAAGTTCTAGACTTGTAATTTTTTTAAACATCTAACATAAAACTAGTTTATAAAATAACCCTTTCTCGACTTTCGAGGTATTCATAGCCTATTTGCAGATTGCTAGTTTTGACCCTGAATTGGTTTGTAAAACATGTTAGTCAGCTATTAAAATAAGTATATAACTTAGGGTGAAAACTAGGTATACTGCTTAGGCCATTTCTTGAATTTAAAATCGTTACGCTATAAACGATAAATAAAATGTTACCCGATTAAATATCATCACCGGTAATTCTTTAACCATACGAATAATTCACATTTATTTGACTATTAATCAAACTTATACTTTTAAAACAACTAACGAATAAATTGATACATGCTCACTAGAGAATATCATAAATTAGAATGTCTTACTGATGTTTGGAAGATTGCAGCTTGATCAACATGCTTGACTCTTCTTCCGGTAAGTTTCCAGTAACCTACATGTGAAACAACACACGCTAAGTATTCACTTAGTGAGGCAAAGCATATAAGGTTATCAAATAACTGACATGAACATAATTCAAGGCTTATTTTTATATCTAGCTTATCTAAGTATAACTGATAAATTACTTGTATTAAGTTCATCATGTTTACTTGACATACTTCAACATGCTTCTCATAGCATAATATAACCAGTTTCTATGGCATTTCATGACAAACTTTATCATAATTATAATTCTTTGCCTAACATATCAAACAAATAAATACAAATATTGTCGAGCTTAATATAATCGAGAAAATACTGATCTTATGAAAAATACAGAGATATACAGAGAGTACGGAGAACCTGTTATTTCTCGTACTTAGTACCAAAACTTTGCAGAAAACTTAGTACATAACAGAATTTGCCAAGTTCACTAGCTTGATTAACTTCACTTTTATTAATCTTTTAAATTTGCCCAAAGTATATTTTATGAGACCTTAGGTACGCGAGTCATATGAAATATGACACTATAGTGCCAAACGGAACAAACAGGTGAGTACGTACTCGAGGACGCGTTTTCCTCCTCATATAATCAAGGATGCTCTTTGCTCCTCATATAAGCGACTCTTTAGTGCACTTAGCACCATGGGCTTAGATCCCTAAGGGGATGTGACACCGTAGTAGTCATAAAACAGACAAATATCAGAACAGAATGATACAACTACTAAGACTCTATGGCATGCCAACTATACCAAGGACTCTCACTTTGTAATACTTGGGCATACATATATATGTATATCATGATCAGAAGTTATCATATCAGACTTCATCAATAAATCATAATGGCAGTTCATAACCCAGATAATATCAGATATACTATAACAAAGATATCTATCAGAGCATTGACAATCTACTATACATAATACTTGCTCTTACCATATTCAAATAACATATCAGTTATAGTGACTATCATAACATTTCATAGATAAGTTCTCATACTTAAAACAATATTTATTCAAGCCATATTAGCTTATTTATTAAGAAAAATTTTCCAGTCAGTGATCATGTATCAAACACATCACTTATTCTTAATTTTTTATGAACATAACATATTATAACAATTCTTTAGTCATATGTTAGGAACATTGTCCCCACATTAATCGCCATATTACTTACCACAATTAAACAGTAGAACATAACTTCAACATATATCATATCATGCATTCATAAATAAGGTTGGCTTATCGCAAGCCTCCATTAATCCCATGCATAATTAAGTAATAATTAAGGCACTCACCTTGGCCATTTAACACAATGCCTCACTAAGTCCTAGCTCGATCCTTTCTTTAATAGTACCTTGAACCTTCTTTGATTCGGACTTGACTTCATTAATCACATGAATAAAAATAAAATATTTGTTATATTTAAATCTAACAATACCTTAAACATGTTGTCTACTATAATCATTCAAATATGAAATTTCTAAATATTTTCCTTTCTTCCTTGTACTGTTCAAAAACTCATTATGGTCTTTAGTGACCAATTTGAACTTTCATTAATTCTTACGAGCTTGGTAACTAACATTTTTTAAATACAAAATGTTTCAAATTCCATTTTTTATAGCTTGCGCCACTTTCAAAGATTTACTTGTACATGGCAGAATATATACTGGATCTCAATTTCCTTTATACTGGAGAAACTATATTTGATGACGGTTCTAACGGTATAAGCTACATAGATTAATAAAATCTACAAAAATTATAAAATTCCTTACATTCGCATCACAGAGTTGTACAAGCAGAAACTGCTCTGTAATTTTTCTGACCTTTATTCGATTAAAAATTCATATCTTTTAACTCGGAACTCGAAATCAGTTTCTGTTTGTTGGAAACGAAATTAGACTAACAAATCTTTACAAAGGTATAAAATTCATCATCTAACCATTTTTGTAGAATTTCTAGCGAATTTTAAAACTTACTGCCATAATTCAAATTCCAACATAACTTTCCATGAATAACTTCTAATTTACACCAACTTCTCATTATTTCTCTACTTGCCAATTTAGTCCCATCACATTACTTCAAATGGCTAGAGTAAAGCTTGTATTCATATGTTCTCTTTACATCCTTCATTAAAATAAGCATAAACCTTTAATTTCTCTTAATTTGTCAAAATGGTCACCAAATTTCCAATATAAGGATTCAAGCTTCTTAACTTTCCAAATTATTCCTCAAATCAACATTACTACCTTAATTCCATCATTTAACTAAAAAAAGTTAGATTTAATCCTTCTACATATTCTCTTTGCCGAGTAGACCATTCAAGTTTAACAAATTGTCAAAATGGCCACCAATACGATTAATCATCAGTTTAGCATTCTAACTTCATTTTCATGTCTATAACATCATTAATAATATAGATAAACATCAAATTCATAAAAAATAGATATGGTCCCTTAATTTTAAAGCTTGCCGAAGTGGTCTCTATGTATTTAACTTAGGGTTTTGCATCCAAACAACAAATCAAGCTTACTAGATCATTAATACAACATCACAAACCCTAAGTTAGACTTGAATCCATAAAACCTAATCTTCTATATACAAACCGAAATATGTAGGGTTTAAATCCCAACTCAATAACATGATTCTATCATCATACAAGCATGATTCTAACTTAAAATCAACAATGGATTCATAAAATCATAAAAGCCCCAAATTGTTCATAAACCCTAATTTCTTCCTCATATCAAATCTCATCAACCAATCAAGTATTCTATGAATTATTTACATCAAAATATAGAGCCGAAGAGTAGAACAACTTTGTAGTTCAAAAGAATACCTGAAAATTGAGATTCACGGCTTAAATCGAGCTTGTAAATTTCTCTCTCTTCTTTTTCTCTTCACCACGGTTTTGGAGGGTATTTGGTTGATAATTCCTTCATATCTCATGTATTTAAGACACTTGTATTATGAAAAAATGAATTTTTAATTAAATAAATTCTACTTTCAAAAAATACCTTCCAACTAGATCTATATTTCTAATTTGCCATTTTGTAACATTCCAACTAGACTTAGTTGGATTCTAATCAGCCAATATTCATTAATAAAAGAAATCTCAAAATTCCTTCCATGTTCCTTTTGGGCAAAATAACCAAAATGCCCTTTACCGATCACTTATTCACAAAATTGCCATTCTATGACATTTTAATCGATTTAATTTTTCTCGATATTTTTAACATCCAAATTCATAAAATGATATTTTATGAATCTTATAAGGTCCATGGAACTATCTCTGAAATTTTTTCTCGATCCGATTATCAGAATATTTTTTCTGAACTTTAACGCTTTATCGCCATTAATACAAACTCCGTACGAAAAATTCAGGTAACACGAAAACATCATTCTTGGGGTTAAACTATTCATTTAAGGGGTTAAAATACATAATTTTTGAAAATTACACTTTAATCCCTTAACTTTTCCAAAGTTTATACTTTAGCCACAAAATTTACATTTTGGTCACTAGCCAAAAATCTGGATATTATATAGAGAGTCTTTTTGGTGGCCTGGCACGAAACGAGCTATCACTGAGTTTGTTTCTAAGTGTTTAACATGTCAACAAGTAAAGGCAGAACATCAAGTTCCATCGGGATTACTTCAACCTATCTCAATTCTACAGTGGAAATGGGAAAAAGTTACTATGGATTTTGTAATAGGTTTACCTCAGACGCCAAGTAAGAAAGATACAATTTGGGTGATGTGGGCTGATTGAATAAAACATCACATTTCATACCAGTTCGAACAAACTACCCTTAAACAAGTTGGACGAGTTATATATTAAGGAAATTGTTAGACTGCATGGTGTTCCTATGTCTATTATATCTGATGGAGATCCAAGGTTCACTTCAAGGTTTTGGAGTGCATTACATGAAGCAATAGGAACTCATCTACATTTCGGTACTGCTTTTCATCCTCAAATAGATGGACAATTGGAAAGATTAAAATACTTAAAGATATGCTCAGAGCATGTATAATAAATTTTGCAGGTTCATGGGAAAAATATAACACCCCTTTTCGTATCTATATGACGAATACGAATCAAGAATGTCACAACTTTACTATCCTTAAATATACATGCTCTCCATAATCTTAACATGCAACTCATCACCTGTGGTTACTCTTAACTTTGAATCTTTCTAGAGATGTCAATTAATATGAAACCATAAAGAACTTTAAAGGCCAATAACAACTCAATTAGGTTTAGCAAGTGTACATGTCACTATAATAATCAAACCTCAATTAGGATGTCATTACTGTGATCACCTGTTGAACTTTCCAATATTGATGCAATGCTCTTCTCACTCTCATCTTGATTTACCTACGTGTGCACAATCAAACACATGCTAAGTCGAACTTAGTGAGGCAATAAAGGAAGTTAATAAAAATAATTTAAACGTTATACGACTTCATGGCTATGTTTATATAACATGATATGTATGCCAAAGCATCAACTTTCACATTGCATTAGTAATGATTTACTACATGCTAATGTCATAAGACTTTCATGCTTGTTTATTTGGCATAATATGTCTTATATGCATAAATGCATCATGATCACTAGACATGTAAATCCATCATGTTATTCATATATTAACATGATATAAATCACATATAAATTTCCTACCAATATACTTGCCATTTATTCCAAAAGCTCATAAGCTTATTCACCTGTTTATCATTTATTAACCATAAACCATAGCCCAAATATAAGCCTGTGAGGACCCTGGGTACGTGAGTCAAAACCGCACATAAGGTTGTGCTAACCATCCACACATACGGTTGTGCTAACCATATACACTAAGTGTCTTTTATATACACTATACTGCTAAACCGAGTGTGCAGCGTGCTGCTGGACTCTATGGGATGCCAACTATACACTGTCCATCATTAACATACTTGGGCATATATTCCATATTTATTTCATCCATGGCATTGTATATCAAAATAATTTTCATACCCGAAATAACATTCATAATATAGCATTATATATAACTAGTGATCTATGCATTTATATTCAACTTTTGCCATATTTAAATATGTCAATCATATGCTCCATGATATAAATATAATGATAATAAAATTTGGGTAGGCTCATCGCAAGCCATCCTAATGACGTATAAAACATCAATGTGTCATGATATGTATGCAATTGCACTCACCTTGGCCACTTAACACAATGGCTCACTAAATCTTAGTTCAATCCTTTCTTTCATAGAACCTCGAACCTTCTTTGATTTGGACTTGACTTCATTAATCACATGAATAAAATAAAATATTTGTTAGATTCAAATCTAATAATACCTTAAACATGCTATCTAACATAATCACTCGAATATAAAATTTCCAAATATTTTCCCTTTCTTCCTTGTACTGTTCAAAACCTCATTATGGTCCTTAGTGACCAATTTGAACTTCCAATAATTCTTCTGATATTTCTAACTAACATTTAAATACAAAATATTTCAAATTCCATTTTCTGACAGCTTGCGCTACACCTTCAAAGAGTTACTTATACAGGGCAGAATACATACTGGATCTCAATTTCCTTTCTACCGCAGAAACTAGATTTGATAACGATCCTAAAGGTATAAGGCACATAAATTAATAAAACATACAAAAAATTATGAAAATTCCTTACATTCACATCACAAAGCTGTCCAGGCAGAAACTGTTCTGTAATATTTTTGACTTTTATTCGATTAAAAATTCATATCTTTTAACTTAGATCTCGGAATCAGTTTCCGTTTGTTGGAAACAAAACTAGACTAACAAATCTTTACAATGGTATAAAATTCATCATCTAACCATTTTTGTAGAATTTATGGCGAATTTTTAAACTTGCTGCCATAAGTCAAATTCCAACATAACTTTCCATGAATAACTTCTAATTTACACCAACTTCTCCTTATTTCTCTACTTGTCAATTTAGTCCCATCACTTTACTTCAATTGGCTAGAATAAATCTTGTATTCATATGTTCTCTTTACATCCTTCATTATAATAAGCTTAAACCTTTACTCCTCTAATTTCTCTTAATTTGTCAAAATGGTCACCAAATTTCAAATACAAGGATTCAAGCTTCTTAAATTTGCAAATTAGTCCTCAAATCAACATTACTACCTTAATTCCATCATTTTAACTAAAAATTAGATTTACTCCTTCTACATATCCTCTTTACCGAATAGACCATTCAAGTTAGACAAATTGTCAAAATGGTCACTAAAGCGATTAATCGTCGGTTTAGCATTCTAACTTCATTTTCATGTCTCTAACATCATTAATAACATAAATAAATTTCAAATTCTAAAAATCAGAATTGAACCCCTAACTTTAACACTTTACTAAATTAGTCCTTTAGGGTTTAAATTTAGGGTTTTATTCCAAACAATAAATCTAGCTTGCAAGATTACTAACTCAGCATCATAAACCCTAATTTAAGGTTGGATCCCTAAACCCTAATCTTTTTCAAGGTTTTTGAATTGTTTAGGGTTTAAATCACAACTCAAAAACATAAGTCCAACATCATTCTTGCTTGATTTCAACATAAAATCGAACATAGATTTATAAAATCATAAAACCCCCAATTTGAACATAAACTCTAATTTCTCTATCATATCAGGTCTCACCAATAAAGCATGAAGTCAATGAATAATTTACATCAATAGATAGAGATAGAAGAGGTGAACAACTTTGTAGTTTAGAAGATTACATTAAAATCGAGATTTGGGGCTTAAATCGAGCTTGGAAAATTTCCCTCTTCTTTCTCCTATTTCTACACGGTTTTGGAGATGAAATTTCATTGATAAACCTTCATATTTCATATATATAAACCACTTGTATAATTTAAAATGAATTTTTAATTCAATAAATTCCACTTTCCAAAAATACCCTCCTACTAGATTTATATTTCTAATTTGCCATTTTGTAACATTCCAACTAAACTTAGTTGGATTCTAATCAGACACTATTCATCCATAAAATAAATCTCAAAATTCATTGCATGTCTTTATTGTGTGAAATGACCTAAATGCCCTTTATCGATCAACTTATTCATAAAATTGTCATTGCATGTCATTTCAATCGATTTGAATTTTTTTCCAACCTTTTTAACATCCAAATATCCATAAAATAATCTTTTATGACTCTTATAAGTTTCATGGAACCATCTCTGAAATTTTAGCTCGATCTAATTATCCGAATATTTTTTTGAACTTTATCGCTTTATAGCCATTAACATAAATTCTGTACGAAAAATCCGAGTAACACAAAAACGTCATTCTTGGGGGTAAACTATTCATTTACGGGGTTAAAATACACAACTTTTGAAAATTACACTTTGGTCCCTAAACTTTTCCAAAGTTTATACTTCAGCCAAAAAACTTTCAAAATTTACATTTTGGTAACTAGCCAAAAATTGGGATATTACAAAAAATATCTTCCATTAGCTGAGTTTTCCTATAATAATAATTATCAATCAAGTATAAAGATGGCGCCCTATGAGGCATTATATGGAAGAAAATGTCGAAAACCATTGAATTGGTTCGAGTTGGAGGATCGAAAAATCATTGGACCAGATATTGTTCAAGAAATAGAGGATAAGGTAGAGATAATTCAAGATAATCTCAATGCCTCTTCTGATAGACAAAAGTCGTATTCAGATCTTAAAAGGAAGGATATTGAGTTTGAAGTTGGAGACAAGGTATTTTTAAAGGTTTCACCCTGGAAAAAAGATATTACGTTTAGGACGAAAATGAAAGCTTAGTCCAAGATTCATTGGTCCTTATGAAATTTTTAAAAAGGTTGGTCCAGTGGCGTATCAACTAGCTTTACCACCAAAAATGAGTAAAATTCATGATGTCTTTCATGTATCCATGCTTTGGAAATATCGATTAGATCTTTCACATGTCATTACGCCAGAAGAGATTGAGATTCAACCGAATTTAACATACGATGAAGAACCTATAAAAATCTTAGCTCGAGGAGAAAAAAAAATTAAAGAACAAAAAGATTCCTCTAGTTGAAGTCCTGTGGAGAAATCACAAAGTAGAAGAAGCTACTTGGGAAACGGAGAAAGCAATGAAAGAGCAGTATCAATATGTTTTTGAACCATGTATGTATTGAAAATTTGAGGAAGAATTTTCTTAAGGGGGGAGAATTGTAATACCTCAAAATTTTGGGTAATGACCAAAATGAATAAAATGAAAATTTGGTTGCTAAAGTATAAACTTAGGAAAAGTTTAGGGACTAAATTGTAATTTTCAAAAGTTATATATTTTATTCTCGTAAATGAATAGTTTACCCCAATAATGATATTTTTGTGTTACTCGTATTTTTTGTACGGAGTTTATATTATTGGCTATAAAGTGATAAAGTTTAGAAAAATATTCAGATGATCGAATCGAATCGAATATTTAAGATATTTTGAAGAATGATAAGACAAGGTTAAAAATGTCATTTCCATGTCTTAAAATGGTAGGATTTAACATGGACCATTGGATTTAAAGTAGATTTTCCATGTTAAATATGAGCCATTGGATGAAAAATGGCAAGATGGTAATTTTGGAAAATTACAAGGGCAAAGTTGGTAATCACTAACTTCTTGGTTTATTTTTAACACTTGGATGAATCTTTTGACATTTGGCAAGTTGTGAGACATTGGATTACAAGGGGAAATGGTTATTTTGTCATAAAATGATTTTTTAAGTTAATTCTTTATAAAATATGACAAATGGCCTAGTTAAAAAGAATTGAAAATTCAAGATTTTTCTCCACACTTCTCCTCTTGTTCGAACACCATTCAAGGTAAGGGAGAAATTTTCTTTTTGAATTTTCAAGCTAATTTAGTTGGATTTTTGGATGAAAGCATGATACATGGAATTAATCTACATGAATTCTCTATCTTTTGGTACCATTTATTCATGTTTTCCTTGCTTGAAATCTTAGTTTCATGAATAAAGGGGATGAATGGGATGTTTAATTTTGATGATTTAAGATTAGATTTTGATGAAGTTATTGTTGTTGAATCATATTCAAGCTTGTATGATGATTGAAACTACTTGAAAAATAGTTAAATCCTAATTTGGTTAAAGTTAGGGTTTTGATATGAAGTTGGAAATTAGATTGATTTTGATATGGGAATAATTATAGAATCTTGGAAATAAGGTTTAAAATTTGAATTCATGCTTGAATGAAGTTGGAAATATGAGATTGAAATGGAAATTGACTAGAAATCAATATGTTAAGCTTAAATGTATTGTTGGAATGCTTAAATATGTTGTTAAGAGATTGAATTTGAAGTTCAATGGCAAGGGATCATTTTGAATAATTTAGAAATATTGAGATGAATTCCAAAATAATTCATTTTATGGTTAATATTGATGTTATAAAATGGAATTAGTATCGATTGAACATCGAAGGCATTTTTAGGAATTTCATTCCTAGTATGTGCCTATGTTAGAATGATACTAATATGTGTTTTGAATTGTATGTGTTTGATAAATGATGATTTTATAGATCGTGATCGAGATCAAGATCATAATACGAGCAATTTTAAAGATAAGGAAAAAGTTTAAGAGTAAAGTTAGAATCGACAGTAAGGTTACTAGTGAGGCACCAGGTGAGTGCAATACATGATATATGGATGTTTTATACATCAGTAGGAAGACTTGCGATAAGTCTACATTGTTTAAATTGGTATGATATTTATGTCATTAATCATATATTTGACATGTTTTAAATATGTTAAAAGGTGAATATAAATGCATTGATCACTAGATATATATGATGCTATATTATGAATGTTATTTCGAGTATGAACTGCCCAATGTTAAATTATGTTGATATACATTGCCATGGATGAAATAAATATGGAATATATGCCCAAGTAAGTCATTGAGAGATAGGGTATAGTTGGCATGCCATAGAGTCCAGCGGTTTAGCACTTTGTGCGGGCACTATAGTGTATATGGTTAGCACTACCTTATGTGCGGATAAGGATGACTTTATGTCTATTATGGTTAGCACGACCTTATGTATGGTTTTGACTCGCATACTCAGGGTCCTCAAGGTTTATTTTGGGCTATATTTTATTGAATATTAAATGGTAAATTGGTTAGGGAGTATATGAACTCTTAGAGTAAATGGCAAGTATACTAGTAGGGCTCACTAATTGAGCACTCTTGCGCTAAAGATGAATAGGGCTAAGCGATCTGCCAAAGTTGTGGGATGTAAAAATGCGTCGGTAGGGGAGCGTTTCACCTTAGGGGGAAGCACTTGCGTAAGGGGGAGTAGACAAAGCGGGAGCGAGAATGTCAGATTGAGTAACGCAAACATTGGTGAGAATCCAATGCCCCAAAAACTCAAGGGTTCTATAAGACCTAAAATTTATCCGTGTATACCTATATAAATATTATTTTTTTTATAAATAAAACCATAAATAAACAAATAGTAAGTATATATAAATAAGCCCAAATAAATAGTCCAAAAATCCAATACAAATGTCCATTTGTAAGTTTTGAGGCCCATTTACAATACAAAGCCCAAGTCTCATTTTTTTACAACTCATACCAACTATTTACAACTTGTTCCCGTCCATTTTATCATCCATGGCAGCCCATCAAACAAAAAAACCAATTTTCCCGCCCAATTTGTGCCATGTGGCAGCGTCTTATTGGCCCGTAAAGCCTCACATGGATAGTGGTTTTGTTGGAAATAGTTGGCCGTTGATCTCACTCATGTGACATCAGAGATGATGTCATTTTCCATTATCCTATAAATAGGAGAGATAAAGCTATCAGATCAATTTATACCAATCATTAAAAAATATTAAATAATAAATAAACTAATAATAATAGTAATTAAAGGATGAGAGACAAAAACTTTGCCTCAGGAGTTGAATCGCCGTTGAAAGCTTGAGGATTGCTGGGGAGCTCATCGGTCACCGGAGATGTCACCAAAATTGCCATTTTGCCGAAATAAAGGTATACAGATCTTCTTTCATCACCTTTAATTCCTGTAAAAAGAGAAAAATAAACATTAGTTCATATAAAAATAGACACGAAATGGTGAACATGAGTGGCTAAAACTTATCTTTGGTGGTTGGGGATTGTTTTAAGATCTGGTGGAGTTGAAGAGGGTCGTGCTGGGTAGTTAGGCTGGGTGGTCAGAGTTGGGTGGCTCTATCGAGCTGAGATTAGTTTTTAGGTTTTAGGGTTGAAATCGGGATAATTAGGGTTTTAGAGACGGTGGTGGATGGTAAACGAAAATTGCACTAGAGCGGCCGGGATTCAAATCTCCATAGCTGGCTAACATGCCAGATATTGACAAGAGGTGGCAAAATGAATCTGAAGGCGAAGAGTGTGGCAAAGAGTGGCCGAAAAGGTGGAGTTCATCCAAAAAAACAGATGAACTTGGATGAGTGTTCATCCAAAACTCATGTATTTTGATCCAATCCCAGAAAATTTTTGGGTTTGGAATTGTTTGTTGTAGAGCGTTTTGAGGGGTGAGAGAGAAGAGAGAGTGTGGGTGGGTAGATAATTACCGAGTTGACTCAGAGAAGGGGATTTATAAACCAAGTTAAACGGTGCCATTTTGGCATCAGGCCAGTCCAGGATTTGTGAGTTTTTATCCAGGTTGACCCAAGATCCATGAGTTTTTAATGTTTTGGGTTATTTTAGGTTCAGGTCCTTAAAGTTTTGCAATGTAATGCGATTTGGTCACTATTTGCAATATAACCAGTTTAAAAGCTTGTAATTTGTTCAATTTAGTCATGTTTTAAATTGTTTAATTTAATTTAATTACAAATAATTTATATGTTTGATGCATGTTTTAAATAATGCATATAGGAATATATGTTAGACAATTTAATCACTTAGATTTTACTAAATTGTTTAGAGCCTTAGTCATATGTCTATATTAGGCTTTAATAATATAATTAAGAAAGATAATTGTAGCAAATTAATGAGTATTAAGTGGAAGCTTTGAAGTTCCAAATTTGGGTGATGTTCCATTTCTTGCAATGAGGTGTTGTCCAACATAAGCTTTCAAGTAGAATACATAGTATTAATTAAAACTTAGAAATTGATAAATAATCTAGCTAATTAATTAGAGCCTTAATTAGGATTAGAACTTAAAGAATTAGATTAATCAATTGAATTAGGAATATTATATATAATTTTTGGGTTTAAATATGGATGGTGCTCAAACAATTGGGTGTTATCTCATATAAGCCTTTAAATTAAATAATATCCATAGAATTAAATAATACATGATTAATTAGAACATTTTTAAGTTAGAACTTAAAATAGACAAGACAATAATTGATCATGCATTAAAAACCTTTTATGTTGGAAATATATTTTTTTGAATATGAATAGGGGTGCCTCGAACATATAAGGGTGCTTTTAATCTCATATTCATATAAAAAAGTATTTCCTTATAAAAGGAATATCTCCATTTAGAATTTAAATCCAGTTAATAATTAATGGTTAACTTAAATTCAAAATATTATTCGAAATGCCGATATGCCATGCAAAATTAAAAGGTACCGATATCAGGAGTTTGTGGGGGTGCTAATCTTTCCCCACACGCAACCAACTCCCAAACCCTAATTTTAAAAGAAAAAATCTCTAGATATTTTTATGGTGTTCGGTCTACCAAAGTGACCGGTGGAGACTCTAGTCTTTTCAAAATCGAATTAAAGGAAAAACCCTAATTTCAAGAATTAATCGTCAAGCTATTTTCTCGCGTAAAAAATGGTTTTGACAGCTTAGCGACTCAGTTGGGGAATAATTCGAGAGTCAGGCCTAATTAATTTTGAGTGGCATTTTGGAATTTAAGAATGATAATTTGAATTTAATTTTTCCAATAATTATTGGATGGATTTTTAGAAAGAATGGAGATATGCTTTTTCTCTATTTGATATAAAATGCCATTCATGCATAAGCCTTCTACCCGGACTTTTCCTTTAGGTGGGAGCGAGACATGATCCTATGTGTGCTATCCATCACCGTGATCAAAATTTTGTCTTTCTTTCGGTATACCAACCTTATACACTGTAAGGTTACGCCTCCGCTATAAGGGGTCGTATACTCCCGAATCGATGTCTTGTTATCGCAGTAGACAGTAACGACAGTTCGAGTACCCATAGTCTAGAACAAAAACCACATACTGTAATCTAGAAGCCCACCCCACTAGAGCCAGACATGAACCTAGGACAGGGTGCTGCTGTTTTAAATACTCTTCTCTGGTTATTTTCTTGGCCTATTATAAATTGTTTCATTTATCAGCAATTTAGTTTTTTCTTACATAATTAATTTACCATAGTGAATCATTTCTTTTGTTTTTGTTTTTATATTTTTTGCACTGCATCTTCATTGCATAAAGGCATTAATTTAAAAGTGACTATCATTAGAAAATGATCATGATGGACAATGGGATTTGTAATCCGATAGAGGAGAGTGAAAACATAAGGAAATTTGGGTCATCCAAGGGTCACACGTTAGATGGTGTTAGTGATGATGCTAACAAGAATGAGAAGCAAGAATTGAAAAGAAAAATGGTTGAGATGATGACTGTAACACCTCATTTCCCATATTCGATTACCGAATATGAGTCAGAGATGTCATAGAACAATAACATGATTTTTTTATTCAAAAATTCTATAAATTTAAAACCTTTAAAAAATATTTAAAATTAACTTGTACACAAAATTTGAGCTCCTTTACTTTATGAAAAATAAATTAACTGTTTGATAAATAACAGACTCTGAACCAAAATAGAAAGAACTTATATTATTTATACATGCCACAAAAATTAATTAGAAACCTTAAGTAGGATGTCATTAATGAATTAGCTTGATGAAAATTTTATGAACTTGATGCAACGCCTTACTTTCACCCAATGTCTCGAACCACCTATGTGTGCACAAGCAAAACACACTTTAAGTATGAACTTAGTGAGGCATCATAAGGTAATCATAAAATTAAATAATAATTAGTCTTTAAGTATAACATAGTATAAACAATTCCCTTATAAAACAATTTCAAATCAATATTGCTTTAAAGCAAAGATGAAATATTTATAAAAATCATTCTGCAAAAGTTCTTTTATACCAATAGCCCAAGAAGTATGTATAGAGAGAAACTAAGTATACAAGATCGTGTACTCCAGAGTACTAGACATTTCCCCTAAGGAGAAAGGCAAACATTACATTAATACGAGCTCGTTGTGCTCCCAAAGCACTAGTCACCAAAGTGATGGTAGTCCAAGACTACTAGATCTGAAGATCAATTCATTCCCAAAATGCTAGCCACTATATGGCAAGTGTAGCTACAATGCATTCCCAGACTGCTAGTCTCTTATGGCATGCCACTATACTGTAACTCTCATGGTAATCTTGGGCAATAAAACAATACTATTAACTTTGCAAGATATCATTTTATAGATGGTAAAAATCTCATCATCAATAAATCAAAATAATAGAGAAGTTCTTACTCCATTATACCGTAATTCATTCTATAACAATCATCAATACATGATAATAAAATTATCGTAAACAAAACATAATAAGACAGTTCATACCCTATCATGTACAAAATTATCTCTTTTTGCCTGTGAAAATATTATATTTCACATAAAAATCAACATTACCAATTTGGTAAAATCATATAGGTCAACTTATCGTAAGTCTTCCTAAATACTTTTAAAACATATAAATGCACTCACCTTGACACTTCTTTTCCCAAACTAAAATGCGTGTATTAAGAGAACTTCAAGCTTGGTCATTGCTTTATCTACTGAATTTTCGATTTCTCGTGTTTAATTGAATGCTTCACATTCACCCCTTACATGCACAAATTAATAATACCAATAAGATACTCATTTTATAATTTGTCAGTCTGCGCTACCTTCAAAGAAATATTTATATAAAATAATCTACAACTCGGAATTTGATTCTATTTATTCTTGCAGAAACTAGATTCAACTAATAGCACAAATTCAACTTGTACGATTTATGATGAATTTTCAAAGTCGAATTCCAGTGCTGAATTTCAGAGCAAACTGCTACCTTATTTTCTAACCTTTTGTCACTTAAAAATTCATATCTTTTGATATCCCAATCGAAATCAGTCACTTTTAGTTTTAAACGAAACTAGGCTGAACGGGGAATACAATGGTATTTGGCTTACTTCCTAATCATTTTTATGGAATTTTCGGTAAATTTCCAAACTCATTGCCAAAGACTAAAATTCTGGGTATATTTCATAAGTCACATCTTTAGCATCCTTTAACCATTCCAACACCTCAAATTAACCTTTAATTATATTGTTACAACATTTTCCTTTCATGAAAACTCCAAATTCAACTTGAATCCTTAAACGCCCAAATTAAACCCTAATTAATGAAATGATATTCCATCAAGAATACATCAATTTCAACTTCTTCAACTTCAATCAAGCATGGAAATGATAGAACATCAAATAACAATCCTAATTCATTTGAATCCATAACTTCAAATTCTCTCTTCTCAGTATATGAACATCTAACCATCAAAACTATGAACAAATTACACAAAATGAAAGAGAATTTAAAGGAAAACAACTTTGTATTTCATAACTAACCTTGAATCCAACTCCAAATGCTTGAAAATCAAGCTTGAATTTTTTTCTCCTTTCTTTAAAACCCCATGGTAGCAAGAAACAGAGGAGCAGGTTTTTTTGCTGATTTTTGGCTTTAAATTATGCCAAATGTCTTATTTAGCCACCTTATAACATAAAAAATCTTCCAATAGTAAAATTACATCTTTCACCCTTTTAATCCAAGGCTCCAAAGCATGCCACTTGTCAAAATATTCATCCAATGGTCAAAAATAAACCAATATGTTAGTAGCTACTAGTTTTACCCTTGTAATTTTCCAAAATTATAATCTTGCCATTATTCATCTAACGGCTCATATTTAACATTGAAAATCAACTTAAATCCAATGGTCCATGTTAAATCCTTCTAAATTAAGGCATGGAAAAGATATTACTAATCTTGCCTTATCATCTAACAAAATATCTCAAATATTCGATTCGATCCGATTATCTGAATTTTTCTCGAACTTAACCCTCTTATAGCTTTTAACACAAATTCTGTACGAAAAATTCGAGTAACACGGAAACTTCATTATTGGGGGTAAACTATTCATTTATGGGACTAAAATACTGTAATATCCCAAAAGTTGGCCTAGAAGTTTATTGCTAATTCGAATGTAATTTAAATAATTTGTTCTATTATGAAATTGATCTTATTAATGGATTAGGGCCGAATTGAAAAGAAATGAAAGAAGGATAGCCCAATTTTAAATGAATAAACCGGGTAATACATTAAATGAAAGATTTGCATGCTAAAATTTTGTAAATTAGGGGACCTATACATGTGTCATGCATGGCTGCTCACGTGTAAGGAAGGGAATTTGGTGAGGATTGAGCTGGCCATTTGAGAAATTATCACTCAAATTCAACATCTTATTCTTCCTCCTTAAGCAAACCGAAGCAAGAGATAGCTTGAATCCCTTGGATATGCTTCATATTAAGCTTTAATCTTGAGCTATTTTGTGGAATTATTTTCGAATAGCTGATCTTTGGGGAGGGTAAGAATCTTTCTTTCAATTCTTTGGATGTAGATAATGACGTGAGATTGTAGAGATGATAATCTTATAGGGATTGCTTGATTTTGATAAAGCGATTCTTGAATTGTTGAAATTATAATGTACGTTTCCTTGGTGTAATCTTGAATCATGCAATTTGAGTATATGTTGAATAGTTTTGTGTGATATGTGATTTGTTTAGGGGTTTAGTTAGGGGCTGTTTCGAAATCCTTTGAGGATTAATGAATTATATTAAGGATTTGAGGTTGTCTATGTATAGATATAAATGCTGATTTGTTGCTATAGAATTGTTAAGAAAGTAAACCCATGTTAGATGTTCTATTCTAATGAGATATAATTTGAATATCTATGTCTTCTTGTAAATATGTAGTATGGTTCAAGATGCTGGACTTACTTGATAATACAGTACAAGTTGGATTCCTGCCATTATGCTCTGTTTTAGAAACTTTAGGGATGATTTAGAACAATGTTTGAATATTCATGTTGTGCTTGAAACTTGAATTGGCTGCACTACTTATTAAGTGAGCAACTAGGGACTGTTTTAAATCTGTTTGGATTGATAAAGTCAGGGGAGGGATTGTTTTGCAAGTTTAGGGGCTGTCAAGGGTACATAAAGGACTGTTTTATAGCTCAAATAGGGCTGCTTTGTAAAGTTAATTGAAAGGCTAAATTACAATTCAAAAATTGACAGTTTTGCAAAGATTAATGGACTGTTTCGGTAAACCTAATTAAGGGGCTGTTTTGTAAGAAAATTAGGAACTGTTTTATTGCATTTTAGAATAGAAATGTTTTGTGTTACTTGAAGTTGTTGTAGTATGTGGATGAATATATTTATACATGCTAGATTAGAATAACTTTAAATGAAAGAAATGTCAAGTAAGATGAAATCTATGTGTATAGAGTTATTGGTTATTTTTGAATGAAATGAATTTTTAATGCATACTATTTGGTTGTTGTGTTTAGACCAAGAAGAAGCAAAGCTTAATGCTGGTAGCATTATAGAAAGGCAGAAAGGGAGCAGTGATTCGGAATCAAACATAGACTGGAAATACTGTGAGTGTAGTTTAAAGTCTCGAGATGGGCTTTTAATCCTCCCGAGAATTCTTCATCGGTTCAATTTATTACATTTAAATTTTGGGGATAAGTTATGCTTAAAAACTAGCTTGGATTAGAGGTAAGTAACATAAAAAAATAAAGTATTCATGATGTACATTGTTTGGTTAAATATTTGATTACATGGGAAGTCATTCATGTGCAGTTATATGTGATTCATATGATAGATCTTAAGTCTTATATGATTGATTAAACAAATGAATGTGTTTGATATGCCTTGAAAAGTAAAATTTCGAAAGCTTTACTTGACTGAAAATGGTTGATATGTTATGAATTAAGCTACGATCAATTGATATAAGAATGTAAGATAGTGTTCTGTTTAGATTCTAATACGATGAGATTACTCATGAGCTTTGTTTATGTGTTGATATGAAAATGGACCTAAGATTATAACTAAGCCTATGTGCGTTTGATAAGTAACCTCACCATGCTTTTATATGAAAAAAGGGGGATTGAGAACTTTGTTTACGAGTTGTTTATGTATTTGAGACGAACAATTAAAAATTATGGTCATTGAGGAGATGTGTGAAAGGTTAACTATGGTTGATTAAAATATGTACATGATTGAAACTGTGAATGCCATGAAGTAAGCCTTGATGGCTTGATAACAGGAAAATGGAGCAATGCTCATCTTGAATAAGAATGTGATAAGTCATAAGCTTTGTTATATGATTATAAGAATAAGGAGCTAAGCTCGACCTTGATCTGATAATATAAAATGATGTGAAAAGCCTTGGTTTCGAGTCAATCTTAGGTATAGTTGGCATGCCATAGAGTCCATAGAGCTCAGGTTTGGGGTGGACTACCGTCCATAATTGGCGACAGTAGGAGGGAAGTGTTGTGGTCATTTGGTGATAGTAGGAGGGAAAGACCAGTATTGAGAGTACTATTTTATATGGGCGACAGTTGGTTGGGGATTCGAGTACCTAGGTTGTTACTTGATTCTCAAGGCTATGTTAAATAAACTATTTAAACAATGAAAGCTACCAATTTAATGGATCAATTTTCTTGATAATTTATAAGTTAAGCAATACATATCTTTGATTTGTTATGACAAATAGTTCACATGATTAGTAACATGAGTATGATGTATAGGTTGGAAACTTCATTAATAAGAAATGGCCAAGGGGTAAAATATTTATGAATTGTTGTATGTGATATCTTGCTTGGTAGATTATACCTATTTACATGGTCTTTCGAGTCATCTAGAGTATGAAAGAATATATGGTTTGAATATCATAAGCCAAACGACTAGTTTCGTGTTAAATTAGGGTTTTATATGGTTACAATGTATATTGTATGAAAGGTTTAGTTGATTCATTTATGAATTCAAGAACCCTAAGCTAATGAGGCTTGCAACCAAGTTTATATCTTAAACTTACTATAAGGAGATTTATATGTTTAATAAATAAAATAAACGTATTTCTACTTGGCTAACAAACAATATTTGTTTATTCAAACTTGAATTATACTCGATTAGATAAAAGTCAGTCTCGAATAATATGAATGGTTGCTCATAGCTTAAATGTAAATTGAAAGTTTATTTTATAGGAATTAATTATGTATGCATTTTGATTGTTTAGAATAAATCCTAATACGATTTTAAAGACTGATCAGAGTAAATCCAAGCATGTCTAGGATTGTTTGTACATACATCTATGAATTCAAGATTTAAAGATTGTTCCGATTGAATCTTAGTATATTTGGAGTTGTTTTGAAAATGTATTGAGATACTCATGATTTAAGGATTGATGTGAAGAAAAGGATTGATGTGAAGAAATGCAGTACGTATTATGCTATTTTGAAGTAATATACTATACATGAGATTTAAGGACTCTTTTGGATATAAGATTATATACTTAAATAAACAAATGTGTTATAGACTATTTTATTTGCCCCTAAAAATGTATATTTGTAAGTTAATGAAATTTACTGATATGTTGAACTAAAGTTATACAAGTAAAATAGGTTCTTTGATATTCAAAGTGGTGATAAAGATAAATAAAGAGGCATGCAATCAAGTTTAGAAATAATTCTAGTACCCCATGTGACAAAGATCTATGTCTACAATAAGTCATGTTACTACCCTATATGACCAGTACCTCCTGATCATAACATGCCATGGCTGATACTTGTTTGATAAGTAACAAATTAGTAACTTGTGAAGGGATTAGCTACATTTAAAAGAAACCATAAAAGCTATGTGATTAAATTAATGAATTATGGTGATAATTTACATGACAAGTAGTATGTAACCATTGGTTAATGTACAAGTCTTGGGTGATTAATTACGCATGATTGGATTGCCTTCCTATCTAAGTTGCTTTGAGTGCTTAAAAGGTATATGACGTGTTCAAATATCCATGTGGACATATGAATGTATCAAGTTCGAATAACCTGAGTATGTATGTATATGTTTGGTTTGAGTATGCAAGTATATGTGCTTATGTCTTGTTTGAACACCCATGTAAGTATATGAAAATACATTGTTAGTACATTTTGTGCATACATATGTGAATATGCTAGGCTCGAACACTTATATATATAAGTATGAGTTTTTCTGAGGATCCGGTATATAAGTAATAAACCTATAGGAATATCCTTGTAAGTAAGTGAACGTTGGTTCTAATGACATATTTCAAAATGACTGATCCTTTGTCCAAGCTTAAAATTATGCTCGATTAATAAATAAAGGGGTATGGAATGTATTATAGTTTCATACATTTAAGTTCTTTATGCTACCTCACTAAGCCTTTGCTTACTCTTTTCTTTCCAATATTGCAGGGTCACCTTGCTTACGGTTATCTGGAGAGCTTGGACAAGATCACAAGGTTCATAATGGAAGTTGTAAAAATCTTTTTATATATACTCCTAGTTGGTGGCACATAGTAGTTAAGCATGCATTGAGCATTTAGTTTCTTTTGTGGCTTGTTATGTTTATAAGCCTAATAAGTATTCAAGTTTGTAACGGGCCTCTATTATTTCTGGGTGATTGCTTGCTACATAAGAATATTAATTAGCAAGAGTTAGTAGTTGCCTGATAATTGAGTTATGCTAGTATTTCACTTGAATGATTACTCATCCTAGAAATCATATAAATTATAATGTTTTTGGATAGGATCATGATTATTTGAGTAGGGCATTTTTATAACTTGAATAAGACTAAATGTGGTAACATAGAAATTTTTGAACTAAAACTAGTAAGTGAAGTGTTTTGAGCATAATAGGTTGTTTATGTTTCTGCAAGATTCTTAAGCTGCTTAACCCCCTTCATGGCATGCGTGCTATAAATTTAATTATGTAAATTGCTGAGTTAAGTTTTAAGTAAACGTTTGAATATCAATGAATTCCGTTCTTGACCATGCTATGCCAAGAATACATGTATCTGTCTAGGATTGAATTAAGTTTTGACTTATTATAAGTTTTGTGAGTAAAGGTGACTAAAACTCTTTGTAGATAGTGTATAAGATTTTGAATGAATATGCATTGATTAATATATGTTGTGTATATGATGATTTTAAAACTTGCCATGATTGTATAATTGTTAAAAGTAAATGTGATAGCCAGAAGTACTTAAATTATAAAAATCAAGCTTGGCCTATTGGTAAAGCCACAATATTTGTTCTATGCTTGCCGGGCTCAAACCACGCTAGTTGTCATATCTTTGTTCAATGTTGTATGTTTGTTAAAGGATGTTTCTAACACATCCTAATTTGGTTTATTCTTAAGCCGGGTTAGGGGTGTTTCAAATACATAACTTTTGAAAATTAAAATTTAGTTCCTACATTTTTCCTAAGTTTATACTTTAATACAAGAAAACAAGAAAGGCCACCTCACAAATATTGATTAGTAGAAATTTTTTTATTTTATTCTTTGCTTTTTTATCTATATTTAATACTATCGACTACTATTACTTGTTACTAGACGACTAAGCAATTCCTTAAAAAAAAAGAGGGCTTACAACAAAACAATAAAACCTCTTGCGCAACTACGAAAAAAAGTCAATTTTTTGATTTCGCATCTAATTGACTTGCGGAAATATGATAATTTTCTTCATGAATTATTATAAACCAACTCGTTGAATTCACGGGTTACCTGATCTTACGTTTCTAGGCCAAAGCCAATAATAGATTCATTTTAGTCACTAGCAAAAATTTCGAGGTATTACAATTCTCCCCCACTTAATAAAATTCATCTTCAAAATTTAGCACATACATGCAAATTTTCTAATCAATCTCCCATATGACTTCTACCACTTTGCGATTCTTTCATGAATCTTTACTATAGAATTCTCTTTTATTTCTTAATTCTTTGACTCTATAAGCCATGATCTTTGTCGGTTCCTCTTCATAAGTAAAATTCAATTGAATCTCAACCCTTTTCTGGTATTATGATATCTGAGGAATCAAATCGACACTTCAAATGCATCGTCATATGGAAGACATCATGGATTTTAATTCTTCTTCAGAACCTACTATAGGTGAATGGATCTTACTCTAAGCTTTACTTTTGGTCTAAACCATAACACCTTCTTTCAAGGTGAAACTTTTAGGGAATATTTTATCCTTAACTTCATATTAAATATATTTTCTTTCAAATTCAATATATAATTTCCATCAATGTAAAGCAATTCTAAAATTGTTGCGAACTATTCTTACTTTATTCTCCACATCCTGAACTGAATCAGATTCAATCACCTTTTAGTTATATTTTTAACTCATTATCATCGGGAATGTAAATTATCCCTTGATGTTGAGAAATTACGATAATCAACAAGGAATTAAACAAACAAGAACACATGATTTTAACGAGGTTTGGCAATATGCTTACGTCCTCCGGAGCGATGAGCAGCTATTTTCTTATTATGAGATTGATAATACAATTAGGTCAGCATCTGTCCTTTTTCTAGTATGAGCCATACTTAACAAATCTCCATCTTGGTGAATATCATGCCCCCTTAAGAGATTAACTTAGGAGTTTCTCAAACATCAAAGTGGGTTGGGCTACCATGCTTCTCTAGCAATTGCAAACATTTAACAGGTCCAAGCAATGCATGAACTTGTCAGTAGTAACTGGCTTGGTCAACATATCAGCTGCATTGTCTGTGGTATGCACCTTCTGTAACAATATCTCACCAGATGCAATCAACTCTCTAATCTTGTGAAACCTCACATCAATATGCTTAGTTCTAGCATGATACACCTGATTCTTAGCCAAATGAATAGCACTTTGGCTATCACAATGCAACTAAACTCCACCTTGCTGAATACCCAATTCCTTCACTAGTCCAATAAGCCATAAGGCTTCTTTTACAGCTTCAGCTACTGCCATGTATTCAGCTTCAGTTGTAGATGATGCCACAATAAACTGAACAGTTGACTTCCAACATATAGGCCCTCCACCGAGAGTAAAAACATACCCAGTTGTAGACCTTCTATCATCCAAATCATCTGCATAGTCTGAATCCACATATCCTACAACCATAGGATTATTTTGCTGACTACCAAAAACAATTACATGTCTACAGTACCTTTCAAATACCTGAAAATCCACTTAACAGCTTCCCAATGTCGTCTACCTGGTTTAGACATGTATTTAAAGACTTGACTAACATCATGAGCTAAATCAGGGCGAGTACATACCATCACATACATCAGGCAGCTTACAGCACTAACATATGAAACCTTTGCCATCTCTTCAATTTCCTTATCTGTCTTCGGGCACTGTTCTGAAGAAAGCTTAAATGATTTACCAATGGAGTGCTCATGGGATTTGCATTGCTCATCCCGAACCTGTCTAACACTTTCTCAACATAGCCTTGCTGAGATAACCACAGTTTCCTTGAGCCTCTATCTCTGCGAATCTTCATTCCAAGAATTTTCTTTGCAGCTCCTAAGTCTTTCATGTCAAATTTCTTGCTCAAAAAAGCTTTCAAACCAACAACATCATGCATATTCTTTGCAGCAATCAACATATCATCAACATACAGTAGCAGAAAAATAAAAGAACCATTGTAATCACTCATTTTTATCTGGGGTAAATTTTGTGTTAATTTGAAAATATTATGTAATTATTAATGTTTATTATTAGTGCATGTATACATATATTATATTATTGTATTAAAAGCATGTGTGTTATTAATATGCATGTAATATATGTGTGATGTGTGTAAATGCATGTATAGTATGTTATGTGGTGTACGTGTGCTATGTGTGTATTGTTTGTATATATGTCAATGTGTGCATGTCATATTAAATATGTGTGATTAAACCAATATATATATAAGTTAGTATGTTATATTAGTTATGTATGTTATAGATGGTATTTGTAATACCCCTAAAATCGGGTTAGTATTTATCAGAAATACTTTCCAACAATCTAAGTCATTCTCTTGAGATCTTATGAAGCATTTAGAAATTAGTAAATTAAATTAAATAGTAAATCAAAATGAATTGTTAAGAAATAAAGTAAATTTAAATGTTTAAGGATCATGTTGTGAAAATTCATTATTAAAGAGAGGACTAAATAGGAAACAAAGAAAAGTACCTAGTCAATTATAAAAAGGGACTAAAATGAATATCATGTTAAACTAAGATTTTGCATGCTAAAAATTAAAGAAAGATGGGGACTTGAACATGTGTCTTTTGGGAGGGAGTATGTGTCACGGCATGGTTGCAAATAGTCAAAATTTGGTTTCATCTTCTTCATTTTTGGAAGAAGCCGGACACACCTCAATTAGGGGAGAAATGAGAGAAAGCTTGGGGCAGCCATGGAAGCTTGAGGTGGAGCTTTGTTCTAACTCAAATTTTGAGGATTTAATTGGATAGCTTAGAGAAGAAGGTGAATTACTTTTTCCTATTATCTTTAATTAGGTGTTACTAGTCTTGTTTGAAGATTAATCCATGCTAAGAAAATTACAAGATTTGTTCGAATGATGTGCTAAATATATTACCTTGTTTGATGTTGTTGAAACATGGTTAGGGTGTTAACGGGTGGTTATAAAATTTTAGAATTTGTATTTGGTAAATTGATTGATGAATTGGATTATGTTATGATCGAATATAACAATTGAATTGTGGAAATTTGGTCACCTTGTTTGATAGTGACGAATTCTAAGTATTGTGATGTTTATATGGCTCAATCAAGGGTTGTTATACTAAGTTCAATGAGGGTTGATTTATAAGTTAAGGACATGGATTGATGGTAAGGTAATTGGGACTGTTTTGAACATATAAAAACTGTTCTGAAACTGTTTTTATCAAAGGAAAAATGAACAGAATTTCAGTCTAACAATAGGGGACCGCTTTGGAAATAGATAGGGGCTGTTTTGCAAATAAGACAAGGGATGAATTGGTGATTTAAAATAGAGGATTTTCTTTGAAATAAATTGTACAGGGGCTGTTTTGCAAAACTCAGATTTTAGGGGCTGTTTTGTGGCCAGGTTGGACTGTTTTGTGAACAAAATTAAAGGGGCTGTTTTGCAAAGTATATAGAAACTGTTTTGCAATAATTGGGGCTGTTTTACAAGTTTAAGTAAGGGCAGTTTAGTAGATAAAAAATGGACTATTTTGAGTATATTTTGAATACATGCTAGGCTGTTTTGATATGTAAAAATATATATACATCTGTTTTCGGACTATTTTATATATATGAAAGTGTACGGGACTGTTTTGACATACATTGAACATAGTGGACTGTATTAAGCATATATAATTGTATGCCTATGAATTAGAGACAGTTTAAATACATATAGAAGTGCATTGGACTGTTTTGAATAGGTATATGTGAACATAAAAATTGGGGACTGTTTTGGTGAATAGAAATATGAAAGCAAATTAATGGATTAATTTGGCATAAAACTGAACTCTAGAGGGCTGTTTGGATGTATATGAACTTGGGAGGAACTGTTTTTAATTTATAAAGGTTATAGAATTGCAAATGCCCTGTTTTGTATATGTATGACACTTGATGGACTGTTTTAAAGTGTATGGATAAGAAATCTATGTGAAATAAGACTATTTTGAGCTTATAGAAATTTTATAGACTGTTTGGATTAATACAAAACAGGGGAGGGGTTGTAAATACTCCATAGGGACTGTTTTGCATTGGCATGAATGTCAAGGGACTGTTATGTGGATATCTAAGTGGATATATGAATTATCGGGTCTGTTTTGCATTGATACGAATGTTGGGGATTGTTTTGATGTATTAAAACATGTATGCAGGAATTGTGGACTGTTCTGAGTGTATGTATGAATATATATGAAATAAGGACTGTTTTAGTAAAACCACAAGGGGTTAAATTAGGAATTAGAGAAATGAATTGAATTGGTTATAATGACTTGTTATTTATGTTTGAGGTACATATCATGATAAGGAAAAGTAGAAGAAAAGAGTTAGTTGGAAGCTAAATGTAATTAAGGATTCACGTATTCTGTAACTTCGGGATAAGAGGCGAGTGTAGTTGCATATTCCTCTCATGACACGGTGTCATCCCAACCTTTGTTTCTATGAGTTCAATGTATGAAGCATGTATGTTTGAATGCACATTATCATTTTGCATAAGGCTCACATAGAGCTCTTTGGAATGATTACATTCATAGTATGGCATCTTCGATAAGTATGTTATCATGTTTGCATCATTATGCACTTCTTTGCCTTGCTATACTATGTATTTTGTAATGGAATTAAGTACTAACCCTGGCAAAAGACAAAACTTAAATTTTATCAACTGAAGATATGTTATAAGATACCAAGCTATAAGGAATAATCTCTATTGTTATAGACTTTTGAAACCTTTTGATAAAATCGAATTCCTAATCCTATAATCTTTGAATTCTTATGTCCTCTGTAACTATCCTCTCATATGTTCCATAAGATACTAAGATAAGAAATAAATAAGTTTCTTATTTCATAAGATACCCTCCTAACACTCAAAGTTAAAATATTAAGTTGCCTGAACAATGGATGCCCTTGGACATTTTGGTATGATACAGAGGTATAATTTAGGGACTACGGTCCACGAGCTACGGCTCAGGGGTGACAACCCCAATATATGTGATATATTGGCGACAATAGGAGGTAACGGGGGAGATAGAAAGGAGATTGGCGACAGTTGGCTGGATAGATGATAAGTTAGGTTTGTGATTTCCAGACACTAGCCATTGCTTTGTGCTTGAGCTATGTGCAATTTGGACCAATATGGTCAAACTCAGACCAATGCTATCCATAACCAAAAGTGATCCAAGGCAAATGTTCTAAAAGATATGAACTCAATTACTAAGCTTCTATAAGAAACTCTGATAAGAATGTTATAAACTGAGATAAGATCTGTTATGATTCTATAAGCTTTGATAAGAACTTCGATAAGCTTAATAACACTCCAATAAGATAATATACAAACTCTAATAAGTTCGATAAGAAATTTGAAAGAACTCAGTTAAAAACTTTGAAAGATTTTCGAATAAGATATGAACGAATAGAAACTCTGGTAAAGCTTCCAATGAACAAAGCTACCTATAAGTTAAGTTTAAGACATAAGTAACAACTGCTAACTTATGCTTATATTCTTTGATTTTTCTTCCTCAATATCATAGGCATTAAGTGTTGTTATTATAAGGTCACTACCTCACTTAGGCTATATAAGCCTAATGCATTCACTTTCATGCATTTTTCAGGATTAAATCGGTTTGCTTAGCCCGATCGTGGTTGGAGGTTGCAAGTCACTTATTAGAGCTTTTGTGTAAAGATTACTCCCTTTTCTTTGAAACTTCTAGAATGGTGGCATATAGTATTAGTATAAGCATTTTAGTATTTTGAAAAGTTACCATCACGATGTGATTTCTTGGTATGTAAGACACTTAATTACGGGTGTGATCTGATATCAACTGTATGAGTTGTATATATATAACTTTATTATATATATGTGTGTGTAAACTTGAGAGCTGGAGCGTTTTGTGTAAAAAAAAATGAGTATAAAGTGGGCTGTTTTCTTTTTGTAAACGTGTACCTAGGTGGTAGAATGTGAACTATTTATGAATAATTGTATTGTGATGAAGTATCCTTGACTTGATTTTATGAATGAATAGACAATGAGAATTTTAAAAATGGAAACCCATGTATTAATGAGAAAGTTGAATGTAGATTGCGCAGATAAGATACAAGCAAATTGAGATTATTGGAATATGAAATAAGAATATAAAACATTGATTATTTAACTTTGAATTTGTGGTTGGGATAGTAGTTTTGAAAGTTGATAAAGACAGTCTTATATATGTAGTTTCACATGTCCTAGAATTATTTAAAATGTATGCTAAAGTGTTAATCTACTAGTGCAGATTTGTAAACGAACTAGTGCAGAATTTGTTCAATCTTGTACGCTATTATGTGAAAATAGTTTTAAGTCATAATAATGCAAATCTGAAACAAGCTTGTATGCTGTTTTGACGCATATTTACTATGCATTTTGTTTGTGGTTTCGATGCATATATATTGTATGTGGTCGTGTGCTGTAAATTCAAATTTTGGGTTGACTGAATTGGAATCTGATTTAGAGGTAAAGTTTAATTGAGAATTGAAAGCATGTAAGAATGTTTATGAAATTGACAACATGAATGGTTATGAATTTCATTTCAATGTTCTTATTGGATAAAAAGAAAGTTATTATAAATCCAACCTTTTCTATGCTAAAATTTAAGTTTAGTTTAAAGAAAAGTTTAGTGAATTTATTTTGTTGAGTCCTTAACTTTGAAATGTTTATGCTTTAGCCCGCAAACCTTGTGAACTTAAAAATCTAATCCTTATTGACTAAAATCAATATTGGTTAGTTTAAGACCTTTCATAATTAATGATCAATGCTTTGCTTAAATGTTAAGCATGTTTTGGTGTTCCTTTGATTTTGTTTTGAACGTCTGATTTATGTGTTTTTGATCTGGTGACATCTTCTATCTTAGGTTCTTCTGAATCGGGTAGAGGGTGTTGCAGTATTGTGCATGTGTACGCTTAGGCTATACACATGTGTGCGCTTGTGTGTGTATACGTATACGGTATTGTTATAATAATTATTATGAATATTATTAATATTATTATTATTATGTTGTGTAAGAACATAATTTAAATAAAATAGAACCCAAATTGTATTAAAACCCAAAAAATTAATTAACTGTCCAAGTCCATTATAAATTACAAAACCCAAAAATACATTACAAGGCCTGTTTGGCCCAAAACCCTAATCTGTATCAAATATCTAACCCTAATTATTTTTGGTGTCTTTGTGCAGCTGATCCAGAACCATTGGATCAAATTTTGATCCAACGGTCACGATTGAAGGGAGATGACTTTCCAGCTGGCGTGTGTAGCTCACTCCTGGGGCTGTTGCATTTTCACGCGCGCGTGGCATGCACGTGCTGACATTTCAGATAATCATACGCCACGTGTCATCATCTCCACCAACCGCCAGAAGATATCGTGACTGTTCGTGCCCCAAGTGATCCCAACTGTTGGATCAAATCTGATCCAACAGCCAGGATTCAGTCTGGCCAAACGACACCTCCACCATCAATCTACCATGCCGGCCGTACCAACCACCGCTCAGAGAACGTGCGAAACACAGAAGAAAAAACAGGCGTCAGTACCAAATCAGATCTAAAAATGTGTATTTTATTTTTTTTCTACCAAATCACAAAAAAAGAAAGGATATATGTATCTAAGATGTAACAAAGAAAAACATCAGTTACCAGTTTCTAGAAAGAGAGAATACTAAAAAAATACAAAAGGTTTCGTGGGTAATTCCTTTTTCTCACTCTTTTTCTTATGCATGCAAAGTGAAAACTAATAATAATAATAATAATAACAAGGGTGATTACATGAGTCTGGTTTTCGTCTCAACTGCGATAAACCTGACGGTGAGCCTTGTTTTTTGGTTTGAAATGACAGTGGAGGCCTAGGTTTCCTTTTTTTGGGGCTTCAAAACCAAATGGTTTTTAAGGTTTTTTTCACAGAATGGCCATGGTCTAGGATGGCTTGAGGCGGCCGTTACGGCCAAGCCTCGCCTGAGACCGGTGCTTTGTGACGGCCGGGGAAGGATTCGGTTCAAAGGGTGGTTTTGTTCTTGGGATTTCAGAGGAAAAGGGGGAGTATTATCAAAGGATTTTAAAAAAATGGGGAAAGTTGGAAAAGAGGGCCGGTTATTTGGTTTTATAGACCAAAAATAAAAGGTTTTTGGTTTAATCCCCTCATAAATCCTCCCGCATTTTGGTTATTCTCAAACCGGGTATGCCCCTTGGTATAACTACAGTTCCAGTCCCCCTGTCTTTGTGCTTTCTTTCAATTTAATCCCCGAATTAAACGGATTCTGAGCCCAAATGGTAAAATTACACGCTTGAACATTCAGTGTTTTCATTTATTTCATTTTAAGCGTACCGCATGGGTAAATTACTCTAAGGGTCCTCTTTGTTTTGTCCAGTTCTCAATTGAGTCCTTAAATGTGCATTTTGTTTATCTAATTTCAATTTTCTATTTTTCTCTTGATTCCATTTCAGTCCCCTTTCATGTTAAATATTCATGTCATTTACCCTTTTATGTTCTTAACATGTTTATTTTGATCATGATATTCAACTATGTTTTTCTTTTTTTACCATGTTTATTTACGCTTTTAGGTATGTTGTATCTTGTTTTTTTTGTTTCTTTATTTATTTCATGTTTTTATGTTTTGTAACACATGTTTAGTTTATGATCTTATGCTCTTGTAGTTTTCATTCATTCTTCCATATCTTACATGCTTGTTGTAGTTTATTTGTATATGGCATATGTTTACATGTTAACGTGAGTTTTGTGGTCGTTTTATGTTTTTAGGTTATATGTTAGTGTGATGTTTTTTGGTACGTCTAATGTCATTATGTTCCTTTTCATTTATGTATATATGTTGCGTCGTATTTTACGTATTAAGTGTTAGTCTTTTTATGATAACATGTTGCTTTGTTTTGTTATTTTAGTATCATGTTATGTCTATGCCATGCATATTTTGTTTTTTTAATATGTTGTTTATGTGTTAATTTGATATTAAAGTATGATAGTTAATTAAATCTTTTTACGTGCTTGTTTTGTTTTGTGTAAAATTATCGTGGATAAGTTCTAGTTTTTTATATATTTTGATGTTCTTGTTTGCAGTGTCATCATGTCTATATTTAATGCTTTGTTTTATTTTCGTCTATTTGTTTTATTAGTGTCGTATCATGTTCGTATGTATCTTATATAATTCATTTTATAAGATTGCATAACGGATATATATTTGTTAATGCGGCATCCTTTTATTCGAGCATAAACGTGGCCAGTATCAAGCAAAGTGATGGTGGTCTATTGGTTTACTCTCGAATAACGGGGCCCTTAAAATTTACTCGCACTTATAACCAATTTTTAATTAATCGTCACTTTAATCCGAAAAATTCAATATTAATAAAGCGGTAATTATTAAAGTACCAATTTTGGGCGGTGTGGGGGTGCTAATCCTTCCCCACCCGTAACCGACTCCCGAACCCAACATTTTTAAAATCTCTAGTTTTTACGGTGTCCGGCCTACCTTAATGGTCGGTGGTGACTCCAGTTTTAAATAAAACTCGGTTTTTCTAAAACCCCATGGAATAAATGTTTAATACCCGAAATACCCCTAAACACAATAATCATACTCACATCGCTTGTAGCCAATCTGAATCATGTAGGAGTCGAATCATTTGTACCACTGTCTTGGAGACTGCTTCAACCCATACAAAGATTTCTTTAACCTGCAAACCAGATGCTCATACCCTGATTGAGTGAACCCTTCTGGCTGCTGCTTATAAATCTGCTCCTCTAGATCACCATGTAAAAAAGTAGTTTTAACATTCATATGCTCTAAATGCAAATCCCAAATAGCTACTAATACAAGTACTGCCCTGATTGAAGTATTCCTAACCACAGGAGAAAAGATTTCATCATAATCAACTCCCTTCTATTGTGAAAAACCCTTTGCTACCAATCGAGCCTTGAACGTTTCCCCTTCTTTTTCTGATACTGCTGGTTTCCTTTTATACACCCATTTGCAACCAATAGCCTTCTTTCCCTCAAGAAGCCGAACTAGCTCCCATGTATGATTTTTCTGCAAAGACTCCATCTCCTCAACCATTGCAGCCATCCATTTCCTTTTCTCCGGACTAGTGATAGCTCCTTGAAAAGTAGCTGGATCATCACTGTTAATGTGAAGTGTAAAAGACACCATGTCTTCAAAACCTAATATGCATTGAGCCTTTATATTGGTGTGTCTCTCTCTATCTCTGGCTAGATTATAATCCTGCAAATCAACTGTATTAGAACCACCAAATGTTGAATTGGAACTTTTACCTTTCTCAGCTGCTCCTGGACATTGTTCTAAATCCACCAGCACCTTGTCTTGGTTCTGTTGCAACATGAACTGCTCATCAAAAATTACATCTTTACTGATCACTATTTTCTTTTCAATCGGATCCCAAAACTTATACCCTTTCACACCTTTCTTGTAGCCTAGAAAAATACACTTCCTCAACTTTGCATCAAGTTTTGATCTTCATCACCAGGTACATGCACATAAGTAGGACAACCAAAAATCCGTAAGTGATCAAAATCAACTACATTACATGTCCATACCTCTTCTGCAACTTTGCCACCCAAAGATGCCCGTGGTGACCTATTAATGAGGTAGCATGCCATACTCATAGCCTCTGCCCAGAAACTTTTAGGAAGCCCTGCACCCAGTATCAAGCATCGGGCCCTCTCAGTTAATGACCTGTTCATCCTTTCAGCAACACCATTTTGTTGTGGTGTCTTGCGCACTGAAAAATGTCTCTGAATCTCTTGCTCTTTGCAGAATTTTTGAAACTGTGAATCTGTGTACTCTGTGCCATTATCAGACCTTAAATACTTGATCTTTCTACTAGTTTGGTTCTCCACCTCAGCTTTCAACATCTTGAACTTGGCAAATACTTCAGATTTCTGTTTCAAGAAATACACCCAAACTTTCCTAGAAAAATCGTCAATAAAAGTAACATAATACATAGATCCACCCAATGATGATTCCTTGGTAGGCCCCCATACATCAGAATGCACATAATCAAGAATCCCTTCAGTTTTGTGCTTTCCAGTCGTGAAAAAAACTTTAGTCTGTTTAACAAGAACACAAAACTTACAAAAATCAAGCTTGCAGCTTTTAACACCATGCAACAAATTTCTTTTATGCAATTCAGCAATTCCACATTCACTAAGATGACCAAGACGCATGTGCCACAGTTTTTTATTATCATCATATGACTCAACAGAATGAGCTCCACCTACAACTGTACTCCCTAACAGTTTATAGATATTCCCTATAGTTATCTTTCCTTTCATCACAGTCAATGCACCTTTAACAATTCTAATGGTTTCCCTATCCTCATCTGCTTTAGGAATAAAACCATTCTTAAGCAAAGTGCCCATGGAAATTAGATTCTTTTTCAAATCTGGTATATGCCTAACATCACATAATGTTCTAACAGTGCCATCATACATCTTAATTCTGACTTCACCAATACCAACAATATTGTAACATCTATCATCACCTAAATAGACTGAACCAGAATTAACAGACACATACGTAGAAAACCACTCCCTATTAGGCGTTATATGATAAAAGCATCCTGAATTAAGAATCCATGCATCCGTGAACTGATTTGTTGAAATAGAAAGCATATCACCATCACTGCAATCTAAACTATCATTCTGCACCACATTCATAGTTTTGGATGATGCATCATGTTTATCATCTGTCTACTTTTTAACTTTAGACAGTCTCGCTTCATATGTCCTGGCTCTTTGCACTTGTAGCAATGAATCGTCTTTTTACCTCTAGACTTTGATCTAGAATTCCGTTTTCTAGAACCCTCTTTATCTGACTTCCTTCCACGGTCTTGATTACCCTTAATATATAAACTATCAGCATGAGAGCTTTCCCTTGCATTCTGCTTCTGCTAGTTGCGAGCCAACAAATTTGCAGTAATCTCTTCAGTTTTGATTGTTTCTTTCCCATATGTAAGAGTAGTCACCATATGTTCATAAGAGGAAGGCAATGAACACAACAGGATCATTGCTTTGTCTTCATCCTCAATCTTCACATCAAGTTGAGCCAAATATGTGATTATTTGATTGAAGACATTCACGTGCTGCGCCAAATCGTGACCTTCCTGCATCTTCAGCCTATACAACCTCTGCTTCAGATACAGTTTATTTGTTAGAGATTTCCCCTTAAATTGACTTTCCAATTTCTTCCATATTTCTTCTGGGGTCGACAGATCCATTACATGATACATAATCTTATCTGCCAAACATAACCGTATGGTTCTTGTCGCTCGCTCCTGCATTTCTTCTCAATCTTCATCCTCTATCGATGCTGGTTTTGCAGATAGTAAAGCCTTCAAAATCCCTTGCTGCGCTAGCAAATCCTTTACCCTCATTTGCCACAATCCAAAGTTACCCTCACCATTAAATTTTGCCACTTCAAATTTTGCACCTGACATTGCCATCTCAAACATGGCTCCTGATACCAATTGTTGAGAAATCACGATAATCAGCAAGGAATTAAACAAACAAGAACACAGGATTTTAACGAGGTTCAGCAATATGCTTACATCCTCGGGAGCGATGGGCAACTGTTTTCTTATTATGAGATTGATAATACAATTAGGTTAAAAATACAATGTATAAGAGTAACCTCGATACAATTACCAAAATACCTAGTTCGCTCGCTTCGCTCGCTCACTCCCGCTCAATTCCAGCATCTGCCCTTTTTCTAGTATATGAGCCATACTTAACACTTGATAATATGAACATCCTTTAGACTTAACATCAAAGTATTTAATTTTCCCTTTTCACCTTACTGAATTCTTTCCAAGCATATATTTTAGCCTCATTACATTAATACATATATCCTCCAAAGATAATTGGACATTTAATGCTTATAAGGCAAAGAAAGACTTTCGGCTAAATACATCAGCCACTATTTTAGCCTCATTACATTAATACATATCCCAACCTAGTATGGGACATATCATTAAATAACATGGAATCCTTATTAACTTCAAATTGTATTAATACTAGTGCTACCATCTTAACTTTCTTAGGATCTACTTAGATCCTTTTTGTTGAGACAATGTGACTTGGAGATGCAACTTGAATTAATCAAATTCACATTTGGGTAACTTTGCATATAAATACTTTTCCCACAAGGCTTATAGCTCTATTCATAAATGTTTATCAACTTCTTCTTTCATACTACACTTTTAAGGAAGTCATCTTTATACTCGATTGATAATTGTTATTATAAGAAATTTCATCTAGTGGCACATACTTTTTCTACGAGCCTTCAAACTAAATCAATTAAAAACTATACATATCATTCAAAATTTAAATTAACCTTTCAAATTGTTCTTTATTGTATGGATGCAAAATAGTGTTAAAATTTATGCCGAGTCCCTAATGCCTTATGCAATGAACTCTAAAATCTGGAGATAACCTTGTATCTTAATCACACACAATGAAAATAGGTACATCATGTAACTTCACAATATTTCAGATTTAGAGCTCAGCATATTTATTCATTACAGATTTATTCAATCTGCCACAATTACCCAAATCAAATAATTTTTACTTGGTATCACTGATAACCTAGTTACGAAATTCATCGTAACTCTTTTCCACTTCCACTAGGGGAATGTAAATATGTTACCACATTTCTGATGGTACTTGATGTTTTTCTTCCAGTTGCTAGCCTGTCAAGCATGTAGCCATAAATTAAGGTACTGTCTTTTTTTATATTTGGCCATCAATGTTTGCTCTTCAGATCTAGATACATCCTATTCCCTTTTGGATGCATTGACAATGGACTGCAGTGTTCTTTATTAAGAAATTCTAGTTTCCACTCATCTTCATGAAGACATAATATTTTTCTCAAACATCCGACATACTAAACTTTGAAGTCTTTAGCTTCACCATTTCAATTTGTTTTAACCTTGACAACATTTTTTCATCTTTTAACTGAAAATCTTTAATCCAGCCTAAATGAATTGGTCTAAGCTAAAGTTTTGTAATTAACATGTCATTCTTTTTCAATTACAGTTGCACATTCATTACTCGTAAAGTAGAGAATATCTTTCAACTAAGTGCATTGGCTAATATATTGGCCTTTCCAAGATAGTATTCAATCGCAACATCATAATCCTTGAGGAGTTCTATCTACCACCTCTACCGCAGGTTCTGATCCTTTTTGGTTCATCAAGCATTTTCGAACTTTTATAATCCCAAAGACATAACATCGTTCACCATATAAATGTTGACATCATTTTTTAAAGCATATACTATTGTATCTAACTGCAGATCATGATTTGAATAATTTATATCATGAATCTTGAGTTGCCATGATGCACATGCCACTAATTTACCCCTTTTTATCCGTACGTATCCCAATCTATTATCGGAAACATCACTACAGAGTATAAAATCTTTCTATACTAACACTAGAGCTTCTGTTAGAATCCATTTTTTTAATCCAATCAAATTTCATCGGTCTCGATAATATAGCCTAAAAATGCAACTTCAAATATCCAAAATTCATATTTAGACAACCTCAAATATCTAGAATTCATACTTGAACAACTTGGCATACAATTTCTTTTCTTGCAAAATCCGTAATACCACCCGAAACTATAAATCATAATCTTCCCTAGTCTTTGGGTACTTAAAATATATCATTATTGATTACCACGGAAAACCCATCCGAATACGATTAGAACACTCTATTAATCAAATCCATGAATGGTGATGGAGCATTAGCATGGCCAATAAGGCACCATTATGAACTCATAGTGCCTAATTCGTGTCTTGAAAACAATTTTTAAGAATATTCTCCTCTTGACCTTCAATCGATATACTTCGAGTAAAGATTATTTTTGGAGAAAATTTTGCTCTATTCAATTGATTGAAGGGACATCAATCTACAACATAAATTATCTATTCTTTAATACCACTTTAATTATTTGACGATAATCAATACATAATCTCATCGAACTATTTTTCTTTTTCACTAACATTACTAAAATTCCCCAAGGTAATAAATTAAGTCGTATATAACCTCAATCCCATATTTAATGTAACTAAACCTTTAACTCTATTATCTCTGTAAGAACCATTTTGTATTGTACCTTTGATATAAGTTCAGTGCTAGAGAAAACCTAAATTTCATTTCACGATAAGATGGTATCCTTGGCAATTCCTAAAGGAACACATCATGTTATTCATTGATAGTTGAGATACTTTCCAAGTTCACCTTTGAATACTTATATGTGCAGTTTCCAAAAAAAAACTACTGAACCACATTGATCAGAAAAAATCTAATTTTTCCCTCATCATTACAATCTCTAAACTTTCTAGTTCCTTTTAAAACTATTTGCTTCAAGCAAAAATTCATAAGAAGCAACTCTATTAAGCTTACTAAAATTCGATTTCTTTGAATTACTATCGAACAATTCTTACATATTTAACTTACTCTTGTGCTATGTCCCAAGAGATAAGTTACTATCACATCAAGCTTTCCCTGATCATCACAATGAAGCCCTTTTTGCATCTCTTTTTTATATTTATCAAACCAATAGTCTAGCGACATTGGTTTTCCATCAATACCCTACCTGAAGTCTCACGCGTCAAGACTTCTCAGCTCTCTGGCAATAAAAGTTTAAGGAATTTGGGGTTGAATTTTAATTAAAATCATATCCAAGGTTTGAAATAATAAACCTTGGTTTAGCTATACATTTCCTACTACATCAGCACATTAACATCATATTGAGCGGAAAGCGGTTAATAATTAACCTTGTTACTACTTTTATAGGCCTCATTTCCTTTTACCCAACTGTTCGATCACTCGACGCGATCTCTCAACTTCGGACATCTATAACTTTATACAATCAATTCAATAAGCGGTTGCATCAAGTCACTTAAGCATCAATACAGTAATAATGACATCTTAGTGGCATGTATACACTTACTGACTGTAACACGCTCAGTTTGGATCCAGAACCGGTTAAAACTATAGCTCTGATACCAATAAATGTAACACCTCATTTCCCGTATTCAATTACCGAATATGAGTCAAAGATGTCACAAAATAATAACATGATTTTTTATTCAAAAATTCTATAATTAACTTGTACACAAAATCAGAGCTCATTTACTTTACGAAAAATAAATTAACTGTTTGATAAATAACAGACTTTGAACCAAAATAGACAAATTTATCTTATTTATACATGCCACTAAAATTAATTAGAAACCTTAAGTAGGATGTCATTACTGAAGTAGCTTGATGAAAACTTTTTGAACTTGATGCAACACCTCACTTACACCCAATGTCTTGAACCACCTACGTGTGCACAGGCAAAACACACGCTAAGTACGAACTTAGTGAGGCATTATAAGGCAATCATAAAATTAAATAATAATTAGTCTTTAAGAGTAACATAGTATAAACAATTCCCTTATAAAACTATTTCAAATCAATATTGCTTTAAAGCAAAGATGAAATATTTATAAAAATTATTCTGTAAAAGTTCTTTTATACCAATAGCCCAAGAAGTACGTATAGAGAGAAACTAAGTATACGTGATAGTGTACTCCCAGAGTACTAATCATTTCCTCTAAGGAGAAAGGCAAACATTATATTAATACGAGCTCGTTGTGCTCCCAGAGCACTAGTCACCGAAGTGACGGTAGTCCCAGAATACTAGATCCGAAGATCAATGCATTCCCAGAATGCTAGCCACTATGTGGCAAGTGTAGCTACAATGCAGATCCAGACTGCTAGTCTCTTATGGTATGCCACTATACAGTAACTCTCATGCTAATCTTGGGCAATAAAACAATACCATTACCTTTGCAAGATATCATTTTATAGATGGTAAAAATCTCATCATCGATATCAAAATAATAGAGAAGTTATTACTTCATTATACCATAATTCATTCTATAACAATCATCAATATATGATAATAAAATTATCATAAACAAAATATAATAAGGCAGTTCATACCCTATCATGAACAAAATTATCTATTTTTGCCTATGAAAATATTATATTTCACATTAAAATCAACATTACCGATTTGTAAAATCATATAGGTCGACTTATCATAAGTCTTCCTAAATACTTTCAAAACATATAAATGCACTCACCTTGACACTTCTTTTCCCAAACTAAAATGTGTGTATTAAGAGAACTTCAAGCTTGGTCATTGCTTTATCTAATTTCTAATTTCTCGTGTTTACTTGAATGCTTCACATTCATCCCTTACATGCACAAATTAATAACACCAATAAGGTATTCATTTTATAATCTGCCAGTCTGCGCTACTTTCAAAGAAATATTTATATAAAATAATCTACAACACATAAACTAGATTCGATAAGATGTTCAACCATATAAATTAATAGCCCAAATTCAACTCATACTATTTATGACGAAATTTCAAATTTGAATTCCAATGCTAAATTTCAGAGCAGACTGCTGCTCTATTTTTTGACCTTTCGTCACTTAAAAATTCACATCTTCTGAAATTCCAATCGAAATCAGTCACTATTTTTTTAAACAAAACTAGACTGAACCAGGAATACAATGGTATTTGGCTTACTCCCTAATCTTTTTTATGGAATTTTTGGTGAATTTCCAAACTCACTGTCAAAGATTAAAATTCTGGCCAGATTTCATAACTAACATCTTTAGCATCATTTAACCATTCCAAAACCTCAAATTAACCTTTAATTATATTGTTACAACATTTTCCTTTCATGAAAACCCCAAATTCAACTTGAATCCTTAAACCCCCAAATTAATCCCTAATTAATGAAATGATTTTCCATCAAGATTACATCAATTTCAACTTCTTCAACTTCAATCAAGCATGGAAATAATAGAACATCACATAAAATCCTAATTCATTTGAATCCATAACTCCAAATTCTCTCTTCTCAATATATGAACATCTAACTATCAAAACTATGAACAAATTACACCAAATGAAAGAGAATTTAAAGGAAAACAACTTTGTATTTCATAAACTAACCTTGAATCCAACTCCAAATGCTTGAAAATCAAACTTGAAATTTTTTTCTCCTTTCATTAAAACCCCACGGTAGCAAGAAACAAAGGAGGAGATTTTTTGCCGATTTTTGGCTTTAAATTATGCCAAATGTCTTAGTTAGCCACCTTATAACATAAAACTCTTCCAATAGTGAAATTGCCCTTTCACCCTTTTAATCCAAGGTTCCAAAGCATGCCACTTGTCAAAACATTCATCCAATGGTCAAAAAAACCAATAAGTTAGTAGTTACCAATTTTACCCTTGTAATTTTCCAAAATTATAATCTTGCCATTATTCATCTAACGGCTCATATTTAACATGAAAAATCAACTTAAATCTAATGGTCCATGTTAAATCCTTCTAAATTAAGGCATGGAAAAGATATTATTAATCTTCCTTATCATCTAACAAAATATCTCAAATATTTGATTCGCTCTTATTATCTGATTTTTTCTCGAACTTAACCCTTTATAGCTTTTAACACAAATTCTATACAAAAAATTCGACTAACACAGAAACATCATTCTTGGGGGTAAACTATTCATTTATAGGACTAAAATACATAACTTTTGAAAATTACAATTTAGTCCCTAAACTTTCCTTAGTTTATACTTTAGCCACCAAAGTTTCATTTTATTCATTTTGGTCACTAGCCAAAATTTTGAGGTATTACAATGACTATGATGTCGAACATGGCCAAAGAGAAGGGGCAGGCTGAACTAAAGGGAGAATCGAACAAAAACCAGAACTTGAATAAATAACCAGGTCTGTGCACCGTTACCATTCGCATCAATAAACCAACTGGGGGTGTAATCGAACCAAATTCCAAGAAAGTGATGAAAAGCCAAGAGGAAATTCAAGAATGGAATAATAGGGAAAGACCTTTTTCAATTCCGATGATATATGCAGAGTTGCTTTTGACATTGGTGGAGAAAAATCTTGGGACCTGAGTTTCGACCAAGCCCAAAGTGTCTTCTTATCCTGAGGGATGTTGAATTTTGAAGATGAAAGGCCCAAGTTTCCTAAAATTCTAACAATTAATAGAACACCAAGAGATACAAAAGAGAAGGAAAGCTTAAGCCCATCAAAGTCAATCAACTATCTTGGAAAAAGTTCAGATTCCAGTACCCCTTCAGCTGTTTGCCAAAAGATAAGATATCACAAACATCATTTTGATCCAATTCCTATTTCATATAAAGAACTATATCCTCAATTATTGAAGGCTTGATTGGTGACCCCATAATTTCTTGCACCTTTACAACCTCTATAACCAAAATGGTATGACACCAATCTCAATGTGAATTTCATGACAAAATTCAAAGACATTCTATTGAAAATGGCATCTCCTTCAAATGTCGAGTTCAAGTTCTTTTAAAGTATGGGAGATGGAAATTTGGAACATGAAATCATATTGATTTAGTGGATGAATATGAAGTTCAAGAAAAGAATACCCAGAAAGAGGGGTATCAGTTCAAATATGAGTCTCAATAAGCAAGTTAAGGCAAGAGAGAGACCGTTTGAATTTGGAGTTGAAAAGTTTGCGGTTCAATTACCAAGAACTTTGTTCGATGCTCAAGAACGCTAGTTTGGGTGTGACTTTGGAACAGTCAAAGAAAGAATCAAAGAACTGAAGTATGAGGCTAAATACTATAAAGGGGATTTTAAGGCAAGTAAAAATCGAGTCAATACACTTTCGTGTGATTTGCAGGCAATGGAGCTACAATGCAATAATTTTATCGACAATCTAACGGTTAGTGAAGCTAAATGTGAGATAATAAAAATGCACATGCAGATGTATGAGGACACTACTATCAAGCTAAATGACAGTCAAGCTGAAAATGAAGCCCTAAAGAAGAAGATAGATGAGTATCTCAATCTTATGTTAATGTATAAAGATCTTGTTGATGATGTTAAGAAAGACTGTGAAGAAAATGAGGAGAAGCGACATGTCCAGTTTCAGAGGTCAAAAATAAGGATACGAGAAAGGGACAATAACATGAAAGATGTTGTTATTCAAGTATGGGAAGTGGCCCAGCAAGTGGTACACCTGGCTAGTGTAGCAATGGCACCGAGTCAGAATATCAATCTAGCATTAGATCACGAAAGGAAGCTGACTTGGATCTTAGAGTAAGTTAGGAAGTTGGGAGTTATAGCTCACCAATTGTAACACCCCTTTCCTAGCCTGGTTGAGGATCGGGTCGGAAGGCATTACCGAAGAACAATGCGATGATTGATGCAATCAATATTCGATAGGTTAGCATTGTCATCCTCCACAAACGATACAAAATGATACCACAAGTTCAATTAATCCAATACGAAGCTGTGATTATCCATTTTGGACCAATTTTGAACTTTTACGAGTTCTAAGGACTAATTTGTAATTTGAGTTCTAGGGACTAATATGTCATTTTAGTATTTTTGGAGGCCCTTTTCTGAAATTAACCTTACTATAATGAAATTCAACCTATTTTCGACGACTATACAAATTTTCACGTTAATCAGGGTTTATTTATTAGCCCAATTAATCTTCCCGATAAACAGTGACCATTTCGCAAATCTTCAGAATTATTAACTAACTTACCTAAACCCGTACCGATACTCAGGAGGCCGTATCGGTACGCCTATGTCAAGACCGTTAAAACCGTTACAGAACAATGAGCCTGTATTGATACGATGTCTGTCTGTATCGATACATAATGCATATTATATAACTATTAGAATCCAATGTACAAGACTCGCATTGGTACTGCTGGGAAACTGTACTAATACGTGTTAACCAGGTTGACCGTTTCGATACGCCCTAAAGATCGTATCGATGCACTTAATTTTCTAGATTCTAATGTTGACTTTTTGTATCGATATGCCCTTTGACATATCGATACACCATGTTGACCGGTGTTGACTATGCCCCAATATGCATACCCGTATCGATACGCCATCACCCGTATCGATACGCCCTGCACTAAAATGACAGATTTGTTCTAGTTTTTATCAAATTTAACATATCAAACAATGTCCAAATGCAATGAGATTTTACTACCAAATTAATATCAACATAATCTACTAGCATGCCAAATTTCATGATCATATGAAGTCCGTTTACTAGGTTTTCACCTTTTTAGTCGCTTATGCCATTTCTTACCAAATTAAGCATTTACCAATAGTCATTTTAGGCATATTTAAGCATTCTCATAACCTGAATAACATACACATATCAAAAAGCATACAAGTGACTATTACAACAACTATGCCACCATTCTAGGAGTATGCAAGGGAAGTATGCATTACATTCACCCTTGTAAGACTTGCCAAAATCTTCAAAAGTTATCCGATCTCCCAACCACTTTGCTTAACCTGAAAAATGCATGAAGAGAAATGCATTAGGCATACTATGCCTAGTGAGGTAGTCACAATAATACCAAAGTACAATACGCATCCCAAATGCATGCTTAGGCAATACTTTCATGGCGTTTTGTCGATATTATTGGTTCTTTTATTCAATATCAATAATTCATATAGTTCAATAATAACCCTTGGATCGATCAAGATAGTGGATATGCAGATTCCTACGCCTCGCCAAGTCAATAACGGTCTAGTCACTCTGCCTCGCCAATTGACCAACACAACATCCCTCCGCCTCACTAATATAAAGGTCATAGCCCAAGGACCGTAGTCCACTCGTACCAATGATATCATAAATCCTATGGCATGCCAATTATATCCAATGTCCAATCGAATTCAAGGTCCAGTAATTTAGGCCAATATTCAATGCATTATCAATAACAATAGGTTCAATGATTCAATAACAATATGTTGACCATTAGGTCTAATCCAATGATCCGGTAAGTTCAATGACAATAGTTGGCCAATAACAATATGTTCAATAATTCAATGTTAAATATTCAATAATCAATAACAATGCAATGATCCTCTCAATGGCATGTCAACGGCCAATATTCAATGATTCGATGGCAATAATCAATACTCAATGTTTCAATAGCTCAATAAGGAAGCTTATCGAAGCTTACCATTACACCTACCAAAGAAGCTCGATGCAATGACCTTACTATCAATGTTAGAAATATGTATTCAATGAAAATGAAACCGAGATAGGCACCTAGACGAATCCCGAGACTCCGACTACACTCACCTTAATTTCTGTAGCTCTTAAGGCTCTCGAATTACAATTCCCTCGCCTTTAGCCCTAGTAGGAGATGATAGTTGATCTTTCAAAGCTTGAGCTAGGCAAAGATTAGGGAAATGGTTACAATCATTAAAAATGATTCAAAATCAATATCCAAGTTTAATAAAGCTTGTAGACAACATTAGTTCCATGGAATTAAGCTTATAACACATGGGCTCAAACTCGACTTTCAAGACCTAAATCTTGAAATTAAACTTCAGATATCCATGAAACCAATAAATTGTTTGAGGGGTTTAACACACCAATGAAAGAGCTTTAATTCAATGTAGGGAAATCAAAGAAACTTCAAGGACTGAAGTGAGATGTTTGCTTGAGCTTGGGGAAGAAGATGACAATGGTGAAGCTTGTTTATGCTTTAGAAAAAGTTTGTAAAAAAGATGAAGAGAATTGAGAGTTATCCTCGGTTTAACCAATGTCAACCTTGTTATATCTTTTCCCTTCCAACATGCCGTATGGTCACTCTTCCTTTCATTATTAGGTTGCCTCCCAAGCATCCAATAAGAGGCTTTCCTAGCTTGGGAGGTTTCCTATTTAAGAAATAATAAAATCCTTTTTAAGTTAGTAGTTTTCCAAAGCCATCATTTGCGTCACTTCTATGACAATTTCACACCACTTCACGTGATACAACTTAATCAAGGAAGAGACTCACACCTCAGTTTGGTATAATTACGAGGATGGTCCCTCAACTTCTCAAACTTTGCACTTTTACCCCCTAAACTTTCAAACTTTGCAATTTAGTCACTAAATGACTTTTAATTCTTTCAAAAACGGTACAAAGTTTATAATTAAACTCAACTGAAGTTTGTTTCATTACAATTAAGTACAATAAAGGAGTCAATACAATGATTGGACCATTCCGATGCAAAATTTCTAATCACCAAGCCTAATTCCGACTAGACCAATTTTTGGGGTGTTACACCAATATTTGTAGTATCTAATATTTGATGTAATGAATCTTTTTATTTCAATGAAAGTTGTTCTATGATGATCACTTTTAGAATCAAAACATATTATATTCATGCATTGCATATTTAACAACATAACATTATTATTTAATAGCATTACATTTACATTCATGATCTAAAGCGGTCAGGTTTTCGTTGGCAACAATATGGGAATCAATGAAAGCTTGAGAATCTGTTATCATGGATGAAGATATAGAAAAATTGAATAGGCCCAAGAGGGGTTAGAAGAATGGATGACCAAGCCTCAACAAAATGCAGAGAACCATACTGCTACACCGTGTTTGACCATTTACCCCGGAACATTTAACCCGAATGTAGGGGTAAGTTTTGTGAAACCTATAGTTCCAAGATCAAGATATGCAAGACTTGAGGATGAGATCAAGGATGGAAAAGGCATCGATAATCTTAAATTTGCTGCAAGAGAATTTTACTTAGCCCATGGTTTGGTTATTCTGCCTGAGTTCAAGGTCCCCAGTTTTGAGAAATATGACGATTCTAGCTGTCCAAAAATCCACTTGACAATGTTCTGCATAAAAATGGAAGAACATTTGGATAATGATAAATTGTTGATCCACTATTTCCATGACAGCATGGTTGGACCTGCTGTAGTGTGGTACAACAGATTAGGTCGAGAACAGATTCGATCATGGGTTGATTTGGCCAAAGCATTTCTGGGAAATACAAGTATGTTATAGACCTGGCTCCATATCGCTAGCTTCTGCAGAGATATGAGTATGAAGGTCAGTGAAAACTTTAAAGATTATGCATTGAGGTGGAGAGGATTAGCCGCCCAAGTACAACCTCCCATGATAGAGGAAGAAATATCTTTTATGTTTCATCAAAATCTTCCATCTCCTTTCTACGAGGGAATGCTCACGAATTCAAGGGGCAATTTTAATGACCTCATGGTGATTGGGGAAGTAGTATAAATGGAAACTTGAAAAGGGAAAATTGGACCAAGATTTGAAGACTGTGTTAATCAGGAAGCAAAGCAAGAGAAAAAATGAATGAATGTAATGTTCAAAATTCCTAGAGCCGCAAGAGAAAAAGGCCATTTGATTCATCAGAACGACCACGAAAAATTCCTCGAGCAGGTGCAAATCTGGAGATATTCAGAGTTCTTATTTCAGACTTATTTCCTTTCCTTATTGAAGGCCAATATATCATTCCTATGCCAATAAAGGTAGTGCCAAAGCCATCTGCCCATAGCTATGATCTAGATATTGTTTGTGACTTTCATATGGGGCACCAAGACATGCTACCAAGATGTGTAGGCCTTTAATGGAAGAAATCAAGAAGGTGGTTAGTAAAAGAATCCTGATACGAGAGCTAGTTCAACAATGGGAGATGAAAGGAGTAGAGCAAGTTGTTATACCCGTCGAAGAATCGAGAGACCATAATGAATGCTTCCAAGATTGCTTAGAGTTTTGAGAAGCCTGTTTTACCTATTTTTTACATCATATGGGTACAATCTATAAGGACTATTTTTGAAACAATACATGTAAATAATTATGCTACACCTAGCCCTAAAGTAGTAGAGATCTTTTCCAAGGGAATATGTCATGTTTTTCGGTGTTCATTTTAATGGAATGATGTTTTTTTTAAAATCCATGAATATATATGTATATCTCTTCTTACCCTTGTAGGCCCCTAGATGCCAATTGCAAGTTGTGACATTGATTCGGGTACAAAAATCAATCGAATATTGTGAAGATGATGAAGTGAAATTTATTTCTCAGTCCACTATGGTCAGCAAAGCAAGAAAAGGGTAGATTACTACACCTTTGATGATGTTCGATGACAAATCTTTGAAATTCATAAATAATGAAATGGACTAGACAATTTTAACCAAGTAGAGTTGCTTGAAATTGAAGTTCTAAGCATAGTCTTCTATACTCTAATAAGAACACGTTGATTGTAGCTAGCCAAAAAAGAGACGAAAAAAGAGAGAAAAAGTGGAAAAAAAAAAAAAGAAAGAAAGAAAAGGAGAAAAAAGAGATAAGAAAAAAAAGAAATGGAAAAAAAAAAAAAAAGAAAAGAAAAGTGAATAAAAAAAGAGAAGGAAAAGGAAAAGAAGAAAGTAATGAACTATTGAATAAATAAGTCTTGGAACATTCTGATGGAGCTTTAGGGAAGTCAACAAATCTAATAAGGAGCTATGCTCTACCTGTCCAATATCCTGGAGTCAGAGGTGTATCTTTGAAGACGTGTATGGATAGTTACAATCAGAAGCACACATGCACTTATAGAATTTTATTCATAGAATGATATTTATGCACTCTATGGGTTAAACAAGTCCGGGAAGCTTGAACATATTTATGAATGGAAATGAATAAAAAGAACAGAAAATGAGTTATTTCTTACTGGATTGAGCAACGCAGTAATCATATGGTGTGAACTGAGTGATTTGGAAGAAATTGCATTACTTTAGATGTCACCACAACATTCACAAGTTATGCTAATCACAAGAGGGTTGAATCTAAGACGCCCTTGCACTTGATATCTAGGGCATCCTATTCTGTTTTCTTTCTTTATATTAAGACTCTAATTTTTCGGGTCTTATAAGGTATCCTTCATTGAAATGACGATCAGCAAACTAACATTTTTACAAAAATAAAAGATTTCCTTGTACTGCTTCATAGATAAATCTCAAAATGCAAGGTCGTTGATGCAAATGATTGACTTGACGTGGTAAAGATATGGCTGAGTATAAGTTGTTCATCTTCGATCGGCAGTTTCTGTTTAGAAGAGGAATAACCCATCAGGGGTCATGGTGATGATAATAACAAGAATGCATATAATGCAAGGTCGTTGATGCAAATGATTGACTTGACGTGGTAAAGATATGGATGAGTATAAGTCTTTCATCTTCGATCGGCAACATTCTGTTCAGAAGAGGAATAACCCATCAAGGGTCATGGTGAGGATAATGACAAGAATGCATATATCATATAGTTTAGGGACTTAAAACAAGTTTCTACCATGGAGCTATGGTTGTAAAAGAATGAGCTTGAGAAAGCTCAGGGACTTGAAGAAAGTTTAGGGATTTAAGAAATTTGTTCGCCCAAAATGATGAAAGAGGGGCAAATTATACATGATGGATAAGAAACAAAGAGATTAGTGGGGCATCATTGTGCATAAGAGTTCAAATCAGAATGGACAAGAAAGGATGTAGAGTCTGAAAGAATTTGATTACTGAAGAAGTCAAAATCTACTCAAGAAGAACAAGAGTTCAACAATAAAATGTCGGGGCATGAAGACAGTAGCAATACTTCGAAGAAAAGACTCAATAAGAGCAAGCTAAGCAAGATTTGAAAAGAACAATCTACAGAGATAAGGCACTATTGCAACAGAAGCAAAAAAAACTCAACGGGGAAGCAAATAAGATTAGAGCCTATTCAAGTGGTCCATAGTTGTCACAATTCATGCGTCATATAGTCATGAATCCATAAGATAAGAGCATGCTAACTTTCATTCAAAGCATTTTTGCATATTTTCGTAGGAATTTACAAGAATTAGGAAAGAATGGAGAAATATTTTAATCTATGACTTTGAGATAGAAGAAGTAGATCCAACAAAGAACAAGCAAAGATTTCAATCTACAACTTCAAGATTGGAGAAGTAGATCCAGCAAAGATTTCAACCATATTTTTGTGAAGCAAAGATATCGACCCGTTTGAAGAGGCGAATCTCAGTAAAGATTTTCTGATTGTCTGTATAAGATAGAAAGTGTAGTACAATTCTAAATCCTTCAGGTCATCAGTAAGTCCTTCAGACATGATGCTAAGTCCTTTGGGCCATCACCTTTGGGAGTGCTGAAAACATTTGACTGCCTGCACAAGACAGAAAGTCTAGTGCAATTCTAAAGCTTTTGGGTCATCAGTAAGTCCTTCGGGCTTGATGTTAAGTCATTCGGGCCATCACCTTCGAGAGTGGTGTGAATATATGATTGTATGCATAAGACAAAAAATGCATTATGATCCTAAAACCTTTGGGTCATCAGTATGTCCTTCGGGGATGATGTTGAGTCCTTCGAGCTATCACTTTTGGGAGTGATGAGAACATTTGATTGTCTACACAAGACAGAAAATGCATTACAGTCCTAAAACCTTCGGGTCATCAGTAAGTCCTTCGGGCATGATGTTAAGTCCTTCGGGCTATCATCTTTGATAGTGATGAGAACATTTGATTTCTTGCACAAGATAAAAAGTGTAGTGCAATTCTAAAGCCTTCGGGTCATTAGTATGTCCTTTGGGGATGATGTTAAGCTTCTCAGACTGACACCTTCGGAAATGATGAAAACTTTTTGAATATCATCGTAATGAGATAGTGGAGGCATGGTATCGACAAAGAGTTACACCTTTTGGGCCGTCAGTTTTAAGGAAAAAAGAAGTTCATGTTACCCGACTGGGAAGCAAGATAGATCAACTTCAGGCTCAAATGAGAAAGATTCACAGTTTAATTGGTCAAAATTTTCAGTGTCCCTCGTTGAAACACTTGAAGTTTCTTATGATTTACCCAAATTGAACATTTACTTTACAATTAATATTGAAGGATTAATGATAGGTTTGACTTTTGTAGGTCACATATACGTTCCAAGCATAGAAGGAGATTAATCAATAGAGGAAGAGAAGCAAAAGATCTCATGCGAGCTTCAAACTAAAAGATCGAGACACCTTAGACATAAAAGGCAGTGACACTAAAGAGCTCAGTGCTTCAAGAAGGAAATTGAAGACATTTCATATTATTAATTGATAATATTTCTTTTTGTATGTTCAGTCTTTCCCTAGAGGAGGTAAATTAGAGTTTCTAGCAAAGAATTAAGAGCTCCTAATGAGAAGAGTTCATACAGCAAAGAATATAGAGCTCCTAAGGAGAAGAGTTCACCCAGCAAAGAATATAGAGCTGCTAATGGGAAGAGTTTTGCCCAACAAAGAATACAAAGTTCCTAATAAGAAGAACTCGTTTGTTCAACACCTTTACAGAGAGGTGGATAAAGATTTTAAAGGAATAAAGAGTGTAATGATTCCAGGCTTCACCGTGTGTCAAAAGAATGTATAGTTTAGCTTTTTCAGAACTTGTCCAACATTTCCAACAAAGAATGAGGAGTTCCTAATGAGAAGAGCTCGCTTTTTCAACGCCTTTATAGAAAGGTGAATTAACATTTCAGAAGAATGAAGAGTGTGATTGTTTCGGGCTTTGCCGCATTTCAAAAGAACATATAATTTAGCTTTTCATACTTCACCAACATTATAGGAAAACTTGCTTGTTCAACACCTTTACAGAGAGGTGGATCAACATTTTCAAGAAAGATTGAGGAGTTCATAATGAGAGGAGTTCGTTTGTTGGAAACCTTTACAGAGAGGTGAATCAACATCTTCAATAGTGAATGAGGATCAACTTTTTTGCAGAGAAAAGTAGGTCAACATTGACAAAGGATTGGAAAGTTCATAATTAGAAGAACTTACAGCTCAGAGCGACAATCATTCGGCTTAGACAAAATTCGTGTCTTTTCAATCTTTGCCCAATTCTTGTTCCACAACAATGAGCAAAGAGGGGCAGCATTAAGACCCAAAATTTATCCGGGTATACCTATATATTTTATATAAATAAAACCATAAATAAACAAATAGTAAGTATAAATAAATAAGCCCAAATAAATAGTCCAAAAATCCAATACAAATGTCCATTTGTAAGTTTTGAGGCCCATTTACAATAAAAAGCCAAAGTCTCTATTTTTTACAAATCATATCAGCTATTTACAACCTATACCCGCCCATTTTATCATCCATGACAACCCAACAAACACAAAAATCAATTATCCCGCCTAATTTGTGCCACGTAGCAGCGTCTTATTGGCCCGTAAAGCCTCACATGGATGGTGGTTTTATTGGAAAAGTTGGCCGTTGATGTCACTCACATGACGCCAGTGATGACGTCATTTTCCATTATCCTATAAATAGGAGAGATAAAGTTGTGAGATCAATTAATACCAATCATTAAAAAATATTAAATAATAAATAAACTAATAATAATAGTAATTAAAGAAGGATAGAGAGAAAGCTTTGCCTCGGGAGTTGAATTATCGTTTAAAGCTAGAGGATTACCGGGGAGCTCATCGGTCGTTGGAGACGTCACCGAAATCGCCATTTTATCCGCATGAAGGTATACAAATCTTCTTTCATCACCTTTAATTCCTACAAAAAAAGATAAATAAACATTAGTTCATATAAAAAGAATAGAAACAAAATAGTGAACATGAGTGGCAGAAACTCACCTTCGGTGGTTGGGGTAGTTTTAAGATCTGGTGGAGTTGAAGAGGGTCATGCTGGGTTGTTAGGCTAGGTGGTCGGATTTGGGTGGCTCTATCGATCCGGGATTAGTTTTTAGGTTTTAGGGTTGAAATCATGAAATTTTGGAAATTTTGAGGTTTCAAAGACAGTGGTGAATTGCGGCCGGAAATCACCCTAGGGCGGCTGATGATCGCCTACAGTCGTTGAAATTTGAATCTCATTAGCCAGTTAACACGCTGGAGCTTGACGAGAGGTGGCATAATGGATTTGAAGGTGGAGAGTATGGTGGAGAATGGCCGAAAATGTAATATCCCAAATTTCGGCTTGTGACCAAAATGTAAATTTTGGAAGTTTTGGGGTTAAAGTATAAACTTTGGAAAAGTTTGGGACTAAAGTGTAAATTTCCCCAACAAGTAATTTTATTTAGTATAAGAGTAAATCGGATCAAAATAGGTACCTTGATATAGGTTTTAAGAATTAAGATGCAGAAAAGGTACCGAATTTGATTCGAATGAAATTGTTAAGCGTGCTTAGGCCAGAGAAATGCAAGGATGGGTGACCTTCGGGAAGGTCCCATAAAAGTGTTTCTGATCGATATTTTGGACTCAGTAAGAGTAGAGAAAATTTGTATGGATTATCGATAAAGGAATTCTAAGAGGAATTTTATTCTATGAAGATTTTTTATAAGTCCTTGGAAAAGGAAGTAGGGAAAATAGACTGAGTTAAGAAAATTCAGTTTAAGTCCTTGGAAAAGGAAGTTTTTATGGGATAATAGAGTTTATTTCCCGAATATAGAAATATAAAATTTTCATAATAAATCCAATAGCTCAGAAAAGGTAAAATTGCAGTATAAGTATTTTATAAATATCAGGAAATCGGATCGATCTGGAATTTCAGAGGTTGATCCAAAAGCCTTGAAAAAGTCATAAAATACTATTTTATGAATATTTTATTATATTTGGTTGGATTCCAACTAGACTTAGTTGAATTTATACAAGAATGGCAAACTAGTAAATATAAACTAGATGGAGGGCAAATTGGTCATTTGACCCCAATGACAATTTTAAAATATTTTAAAAGTTATAAGGGCAATTTTGGAAAGAGGGAATGGAAGATTAAATCTTGGCCCTTGATTGATGATAAAATCGATCTCAACCATTGGATAAAAAGGGCAAAATTGCAATTTCACTATTAAATGAATTTAATATTCATTTAATAGATATATGTGTAAAATAATGGTGAAAAGATGAACAAACCAGCCATAAACGTGAGATCTAGGGAAAGAAAGAGAAAAATTTTTAAAGCTCGATTCAGCCCCGAAACTCGGTTTTTAGGTAATCTCTTCAACTACAAAGTTGTTCTACTCTTCAAGCTCTATCTTTTGATATCAATAATTCATGGAATTCATGTTTGATTTATGAGAATTTACATGAGAAAGAAATTAGGGTTTATGGATCAATTGGGGCTTTTGAGATTTTATGATTCCATGATTGAATTCAAGTTGAAATCAAGTTAGTATGATGTTAAAATCATGATCTTGAGTTGGGATTTAAGTTCTACATGTTAAGATTATTATGAAGATGATTAGGGTTTATGGATTCAAGTTTAATTTAGGGTTTGTGATGTTGAATTAATGATTTAGTAAGCCTGATTTGTTGTTTGGAAGCAAGACCCTAAGTTAATTTGATAGGGACCAATTCGACAATCTTAAAAGTTAGAGGAACAAATCTGAATTTGTATGGATTTGGTGTGTATTTATGTTATTAAGGATGTTGGAGATGTGAAATTGATGTTAGAATGCTAAACCGATGTTAAATTGAATTAGTGACCATTTTGACAATTTGTCAAAGTTAAGTGACCAATTTGGAAATGAGGTTTTGGATAAGGAATAAATCTGAATTTTAGTTGTAATGATGGAATTAAGGTGGTAATGTTGAATTGAGGACTAATTTGCAAAGTTAGGAAAATTGGATCTTACCTTTGCATTATTAGTGACCATTCGATAAAGAAGAAAAATTAAAGTGAATTATTTTTGAATATTTATTTGAGGAATAAAGTGATAAATTAGTGGTTTGAATCAAGTGATAGGACTAAATTGACAAGAAGAAAAATAAGAAGAAGTTAGTATAAATTAGAAGTTTATTATGGACAGCTATGTAGAAGACTGGTTTTGGCAGTAAGTTTGAAAATTCACCATAAATTCTACAAAAATGGTTAGAAGGTGAATTTTATACCGATTTAAATATCTGCTCATCTAGTTTCGCCTCCAACAAACGGAAACTGATTTCGAGTTTCGAGTCAAAAGATATGAATTTTTAAGTGACGAAAGGTCAAAAAATAGAGCACCAGTCTGTTCCGAATTCCAGCATTGTAATTGACTTTGAAAATTCGCCATAAATTGCACAAGTTGAATTTGAGCTATTAATTTATATGGTTGAAAAGCTTATTGAGTCTAGTTTCTTTCAGAACAAACAGAATCGAATTCCGAGTTTTAGAATATTTTATATAAATATTTCTTTGAAGGTAGTGCAATCTGCCAGAAAATGAGAATTGATACATTTTGTATCTAAGGTTAATTAGTAAGCTTGAAAAGGGTTAATGGAAGTTATAAATGGTTATTAAGGACCAAAATGAGTTTTATAAAGTATAAGGAAGGAAGGAAAAACTTTTGGAAATTTTGTATATTTGAATGACTAGATTCGATAGTGTGTTTAAAATATTGTTAGATTTGAATCTAACGAATGTTATTCGTATTTATATGATCAATGAAGTTTGATTTTCAAAAAATATTGTTAGATTTGAATCTAATAAATGGCCTAGGTGAGTGCATTTTTACATATTTTTATATATATTTATGAGAAAGAAATATGATCAATCTAGAATGATTTGAAAGAAAAGTTTGATTTTGATATATTTTCAATAATTTTTAAATGGTTTATAATGATCTTTACAAGATATTGATGTTAAAAAACCCTTTGTATGATTATTGAGATTCTTGGTATAATTGGCATGCCAATGAGGTGGAGTATAGTGATATAGTGATACAGTGACGTTGTGTTCTACAGCTATGACCTAGTGATACAGTGATGTTGTATAAGTGTACAACAGTTATAAAGTGAAACATTGATGTTGTGTTCTACAACTATGACCTAGTGATACAATGATGTTGTTAAATTACAGCAGTGATACAGTGATTTATTATGGCACAACATATTAGTTGATGACGCACATGTGCGTACTCAATAGTGACTCGCATACCATCCATTATCAATTACATTACATTGGGCTATGAATTGAATAAAAAGTAACAAGTACAAGTGATCTAAAGGAAAGTGAAAAGTGAAAGTGATATGATTCAAATGAAAACAAGTGATTTACTGGATATTTGATTTGACATGACATTACCTTATATAAGTATATGAGATGTTGATTTTTTACAGGTTATATGACAGAGGAACGACTTCGATAAGTCATTCTATACGATTCTAAATTCTTATATGTTATATTCAGTATTTTATTTATTATGCTATTTTTATTAAAATTAAAGTGATTTACTTTGATTTATAAGTTTTTCCTCACTAAGTTCGTACTTAGCGTGTGTTTGTTTCACACGTAGATTAAGATGGAGTATTTGAAGAGGAGTCGAGCATGCTGATCAAGCTTCAATCTGTAAAATATCAGTAAGATATTCTAGCTTATGAAAATCTCTAGTGGGCATGTAATTATTTAATTGCTAGTAGAGTATGATGCATTAAATTAGAGTAAATGATAGATAAGTAATCAGTTTTGATGATGAATCATATGGATAAAGCAAAATAAGGCATTAGCATTGTAACATAATAAAGCTAAGGTATAAAGGATAATTACTTTGCTAATAAGAATAATCGATAATCGCGTAAAGATTTTAAAGTCAAGAAAGGGCCTAGATAGCGATCCTAGTTTTCACCCTGAATTCAACTATTGTTTTTAATAATTGCCAAATATGTTTTAAAATAATTAATTCAGGGTTGAAACTAGCTAACTGCACATAGGTTGTGTTTTCAAGAAAATCGAGAAAGGGTTAGATTTACATACTAAAATTTGTAAATACTTGTAAAAAAATAAATTTATAAGTCGAGATTTCTTTAAGAGACTCCGTAAAATCTTTAATGTATATTCGATTTACGAGTATACGTTAAGGGTGTTACAGAAAAGGTGGTGTTCATCCGAAAACTGATGAACTTGGATGAGTGTTCATCTAAAACTCATGCATTTTGATCTATTCCCAGAAAATTTATGGGTTTGTAATTGTTTGTTGCAGTGCTTTTTGAGGGCTGAGAGAGAAGAGAGAGTGTGGGTGGGTAGATAATGGCTGAGTTGACTCAGAGAAGGGGATTTATAACCTGAGTTAAACGGTGTCGTTTTGGCACCGGGTCAGCCCGGGATTCATGAGTTTTCATCCGGGTTGACCCAAGATCCGCAATTTTTTTAATGTTTTGGGTTAATGTCCTTAAAGCTTTGTAATGTAAAACGATTTGGTCACTATTTGCAATAAAATCAGTTTAAAAGCTTGTAATTTGTTCAATTTAATCCTATTTTAAATTGTTTAATTTAATTACAATTAATTTATATGCTTGATGCATGTTTTAAATAATGCATATATGAATATATGTTAGACAATTTAATCACTTAGCTTTTATTAAATTGTTTAGAGCCTTAGTCGTATGTCTCTATTAGTCTTTAATAATATAATTAAGAAAGATAATTGTAGCAAATTAATGAGTACTAAGTGGAAGCTTTGAAGTTCCAAATTTGGGTGATGTTCCATTGCTTGCAGTGGGGTGTTGTCCAACATGGGCTTTTAAGTAGAATACATAGTATTCATTAAAAATTAGAAATTGATAAATAATCTAGCTAATTAATTAGAGCCTTAATTAGGATTAGAACTTAAACAATTAGATTAATCAATTGAATTAGGAATATTATATATAATTTTGGGGTTTGAATATGGATGGTACTCAAGCAATTAGGTGTTTATCTCATGTAAGCCTTTAAATTAAATAATATTCATAGAATTAAATAATACATGATTAATTAGAATTTTTTAAAGTTAGAACTTAAAATAGACAAGACAATAATTGATCATGCATTAAAAACCTTTTATGTTGGAAATATATTTTTTTGAATATGAATGGGGGTGCCTTGAACATATAAGGGTGCTTTTAATCTCATATTCTTATAAAAATGTATTTCTTATAAAAGGAACATTTCCGTTTGGTATTTAAATCTAGATAATAATTAATGGTTAAATTAAATTCAAAATATTATTCGAAATGCCAATATGCCACTTAAAATTTAAAGGTATCGATATCGGGCGTTTGTAGGGGAGCTAATCCTTCCCCACACGTAACTGACTCATAAACCCTAATTTTAAAAGAATGAATATTTGGTTGTTTTTATGGTGTCCGGTCTACCAAAGTGACTGGTGGCAACTCCAGTTTTTTCAAAATCTAATTAAACGAAAAACCCTAATTTCAAGAATTAATCGTCAAGCTATTTTCTTGTGTGAAAAATGGTTTCAACAGGTTCCTTCGCAAGGTTCATCCATGGAGGGTGAGTCAGGGCCTAAGATCAGGCCGAAAGGCATAGTCGATGGACAACAGGTGAGACGAGTAACAACATTAGAAGATGAATCCCAAATGTTATTCTTTTGCTTTAACAAATATGATTAATTGCATTTCGAGTCATTGAAAATTTTAATATTTATTTAAAAATCATTAAAAAAATTAAAGGTGCATAACGGTGTATAACGTTAGTGGTGAAAAATGGTGTGTGTTGCCTGTTCTAGAATTTTCCTATTTTCACATATGTTTCCACCATGGAGTTTCAATATGCCTTTAGAATATGTTTGATTCAATAGAAAATGGCCACTTCTTTAAGAATGAATTTTCTCGTGTCCTAAAAGACAAATTTTACTATAACTTTCATTTTATGACTCATATGTTGTAAAGGATTTGTATATTTAATAAAGAATAACACTCACAAGTGATGAGTATATATAGGATTACAAGAAGACCTAACTATAACACTTACAAGTGATGAGTATATCTAGGATTACAAGAAGACCTAACTATACAAAGATAAGGAAAGTCAAATGTTTACACAAGGTAAGGTTGCATAAGGAAAGTCAAAGGTTTACACAAGGTAAGGTTGGATTGAATTAGATTAGATTAGATCATCTATTCTTTATCTTTGATACACCCCCGCAAGATAGAGGATCCATCAGAGACACCAATCTTGGATCGAAAAAAAGAAAGAGATTATATCCAAGCAGTTTGGTAAGAATGTCCACAATTTAAGCTTTGTATGGGATGTGTTGAACCCGCAACAACTAAGCCACAAACAAAGAAGTAATCAAGTGCAAGATGCTTCATATTAGAATTAAAGACTAGAATTTTTGCAAACATATGTGTCACTGAGATTGTCACAAAAAAGAGATGATGGTTTGCTCAATGTCACTCCAATTTTCTGAAATAAATGTTGAACCCAAAGTACTTCAGGAGTTTTATTTTCCACATCATGATATTCAGATTATGTGGAGGAACAAGAGACCATTTTTTACGAGCTGACTTCCTTGAGATGAGATTAGAACCAAGGTAAATAGCATATCCAGTAGATGATTTGTCTTTCGTAGAAAATCCACCCAGTTCGCATCGACAAAGGTAGTTAAATAAACTAAAGATGTCGAGCGAAAAAGAATGTCGTCCCATAACTTATCTTTTATATAACTCATGATACGTTTAGCTACTGTCCAATGTGCAAGTAAAGGGCTATGCATGTACTGCAACAAGCGATTAACAGCAAAAGCAATATCCGAATAAGTGTGAGATACTAAAGAAGTCCAAGTAATCTTTAGTAACTCGAGATATCTAGCTTCATGGATGACCGAATGAGTAAGTGTGAGATACTAAAGAAGTCCAAGTAATCTTCAATAACCCAAGATATCTAGTTTCATGGATAAATCAAGTAAAGGTGGTTTCTTAGAAGAAAACATAGGTGTGGAAATTGCCTTGGCATTTTCCATATGAAATTTAGCCAAAATGTTTGAGATGTATTGTTCTTAAGATAGAAACAACCTAGTTGGATTAGAAATGGCCTCAATGCCAAGAAAGTGGTTGAGCAAGCCCATATCCTTCAAAGTAAACTTCATAGATAATAAGCTAGTAAAATGAGCAATAAATTCATTTTGATTTCCAGTAAGCACAATATCATACATGTATACTAGAAGGTACAAAATGACTCCTTTTGTATTATAAATGAAAATGGATGTATCAACCTTTGATTTCTGAGAACCAAACTGAAGAAAAAATTGTGAAAGTTTAACATACCATGCCATTAGTGTCTATTTTAGTCCATACAAGTCCTTACGTAGATGAAAAATATGAGAAGGTTTTGTAGAGTTAACATACCCTAAAGGCTGTTCTAGATATGCCTCCTCATAAAATGTGCCATTTAAGAAGGCATTATTGATATCAAGTTGCTTGATAGGCCACAAATGATGGAGTGTAAGAGTGAAGATAATACGCATCATAACAGGTTTCATCACAGGACTAAAAGTGTCAAAATAGTCTCGACCAGCTACTTAAGAATAACCATTTGCTACTAATCTAGCTTTGTATTGATCAATAGAGCCATCATGACACTGTCTCACGCGAAACACCCATTTGCACCCTACTACATATTGATTAGACCGTGGAACAAGATCCCACGTATGGTTGCGCATCAAGGTAGTAAACTCATCTTCCATAGCTTGTCTCCATAGCTGATCTTTAAGAGCTTGAGTAACAAGTTTTGGCTCCGATGTGGAAGACAAAGGATGACAAGTAGTGGTATTAACAAAGGAAGGAACAAAATACCTCTAATTTGGCCGACGAGTGTGTGGTTGTTAAAAATCATGTTATGGCAATTCAGGTAAGTCATTTTGCTATGGCAGCTTGGTCAAAGGAGTTGTTGGAACAACATGTTCATCAGTATGCCCCAACATATCAACCAAAAGAGCTGGTGTAGCATTTGGATCATAAGTTGTTGTTGCATCTAGTTAATTATTGTGTCACGGCATATACCCAATAGATCTGCAAAAGAGGATACCGATGAAGCAGGTAATAAAACTGAAGGATGATACCGTGGCAAAGTTGGTGCATGTCATGTAGGAAACTAGAAGATATGAGGAACAAACCGAACATAATGAGAGACATAAATTATGTTAGTGTTTGGCTTCAAGCATTTATAAGCAAACTGCGTGATAAAGTACCCAAGAAAACCACATTCAACAGACCGTGGCTCGAGTTTATGATTCATGTATGGTCGAAGCTAAGGAAAGCATAGGCATCTGAATGATTGAAGTTTGTCATAGTTTGGTGTTTGTTGATAAATGAGAGAATATGGTGACACATTATCTAATATTGTTGTCAATATTTGTTTGATAAGATAAACATTTTTCTAAAAAGAATGAGGCCAATACTATGTTGGTAGAGATGCAAAGTGGAGTAGAGAAAGACCAGTCTCTACTACTTGATGATGTCACTATTTAGCAGTTCCGTTGTGTTCAGGGGTATGAGGTGGCGAGGTGAAGTGCAAGATACCTTATAAATTCAGAATAGGCAAAAGCTTAATAAACTCACCCCCATTACCAGAGAATAGAGACACAATGGTTTGGTCAAAAAAGCATTCAACAAGCCTATTAAATTGAGGAAATATTGCCTCAACATCAAACTTTTTCTTTATTGGATATAACCAAGTATACCTGGTAAAATGATAAAAAACCACATAATAGGAATACTCATCATATGACACGTGTTTAGTTCTCTAAACATCTGAATAAAGTAGTTCAAGAGGGCAAGAGCTTGAAATAGAATTTTTACCAAACGGTAATTTATGAGTCCTATTGATAAGACATGAAGAACAATAAAATTCTTTCAAGCACGTTGAGTCATAAGGTATATGACAACTGCGTAATATAGAAGCTAAGACCTTATCTGAGGAATTACCAAACTTGTGATGTAGCTGATGCACGGACAAGCAACTGATTGAATTGATTTGAGGAATAAAAGATCATGTAGTGTAGTAGACACCACCAATTTTATTACCCCAAAATAGAGGAGTTCATGTGGGTTGATCCTTAACAAGGAAATAAGAGGCAAAGAATTTAACAGATATATGGTTAGTCTGGCATAATTTAGAAACCAACCCCAAGTTTGCATGTAAATGAGGAACACATTAGACATTTGTGAGGGAAAAAGGCTTAGCAGTTATAGAAATTGTGCACCGACCAATGTGAGATATAGGTAGAGATTTACCATTATCCAACTGAACTGTATCAAGACCATCATAGGAGGTGAGATTTTGAAGTGAGTCAATGGTCATCGTAGTATGATATGAGAAACCACTATCAAACATCCAATGAGCATTATCAAATTATGCATGATCACCAGTAGTGTTGACAACTGGTGGGTCAACCGTGGGCTGGTGATAAAAGTTGTTATTGTGAAGAAATCGAACAAGCTTACAACGATTCTGAACAACATGCCCTGACAAATTACAAAACTTGCACACAATATCTTGTCATCTTGAATGACTAGATTGATTAACAGGAATATGACCGCCACTATAAGTCGAATAACTAGAACGACCACCCTTCCCCCGAGAGTGGTTGATTGAATAACCATAAGTCGAATGCAAACAATATCAGACTTTCGCTCTCATCGTCTCGACTGATTTCTAATCGAGTCTCTTGGTCATTTCTCCTGCTGTTACTTTTTTCGTTCTCATTTGAAGCTCTTATGATTAGGTCCTTATGGTTCGTCAATAGGGAAGCTTTTCTTCGACCTTAGAGGTCTCTAAGCTGCTTCTGGATGATTCAAAAAGTTTTGAACCTCCAATGGAAGCTGGATTTTTTTGCCTTTGTTTTCTGTTGTGTCGGTTGGCTGCGGTTTTTTAGATCCTTTAAGTGTTTTCTTTATGTTTCGTTGCTTTTTGTTCTAGTTGGTCAGTGTTGACCCCTCTCAGGTCTTTTGGTTCTCTCTTGTTTATGCTTGTTTATGTTGTGGTGAACCCTCTGTTAGGATGACTCTCTATGTTGTTATTCTCTTTGGGTTTTTTATGCTTTTGTACTTTTCTTTATTTTAATGAAGTTGTTTTATATTGTCAAAATAATAATAATAACTCAATCATAAACCTTCTCATTTTCCTTTTAGGTTCCACTTGGACCTCACCTTTAAAAGTTTGAATGTACAACATTGAAGTAGAAATTACTATTTAGAAAACTCAAAAACTCATGAATCTAAACCTAAAATATGAAAATATGGATGAATTATTACCATTTTTACTGTAAAAAACATACTCCAAACTTTATATTCCTTGATCCTTATTTTTTTAAAGCTTCCGAACATTCATCGAAAATGCAGTTGCTCTAACAATGGCTAATATGACTTGTTTTATAGCCCTCCCAAATTCTGTATCGACAATTAATTAACAATAAAAAATTTACAAGGGAACCTCATAGAATAGGCCTGAAAATCATTGTAAAAAATATTGAAGAAAGAGGCCATTCACACACCTCAATTTATCAATTTTAAAAGAAAATGAAAATAAAATAAAAGCATTATCAAACTCAAATATATTCGTTCCTGTTGGACCCTGCTTGTAATTTTATGCCTCACAGTATTTGTAATTTGCAACTTGTGAGTGTCATAAGTAATGTCTTGTTGCTCTATGTTTTTCTATCAAAGATTTGATTTTTAATTAAAGACTGGTCTTAAGAAGGGCATTCATTATAGGTATAATGCTAAAAATACCCCTAACGTTTGATTGAATAATCATTTTAAGCTTTATTTTTTAAGCAATTTAAGTCTCAACGTTTTATTTTTGGTTAAAATGACCCTTTTACGGATAAAGATTGTTAGTCAACTAATGGTAAAATAGCTTGAAATAGCGTGACAAACTTACATGGTAATGCACGTCGCGATAGTAGTGTCATATAGACAAATAAGCTGACTTTACGTAATGACACATCAATCAAAAAATAATTTTATAAAATTGTATAAAACATAAAATATAAAATATTTTTTCTTCTGAAATGTCATTATGTCAAGCCATTTGAAGTTGTTTATCGTCAGTTGACTAACAGTTTTCATTTACAGATGGGCCATTTTGACCCATAAAGGGAATAACTAATAATTATGACTTATAAAAAATCGATAATTTACTCATGAGAAAACGCTTTACCACATTAGGCACTAATTTATTTTTAACGTTTAATTAGATTGGGTAATCATTCAAATTGAGAACAGAAGCTCATTCCTTTTTGTTTCCCTTTAATTGGGACCGTGGAGCTCTATCCATTTATTCACTCGACCCAACTTTGAATTCAATTATTTTTTTCCGCACCAAAAATTCAAAGACGATTTTTTTGGACCGATCCAGAAAAAAATGGATTCTTAAAATTCTCCATTGATACGACATGCTTTTTTTTCATCCACCCATTTCAGGATCATTCGTGGTCTTACAAACTCTACCGATGTTTATGAACAAATCCCTTTCTTCATACAAATATGTAAAAAGATGCTAGTCGCACTTAAAAGCCGAGTACTCTACCGTTGAGTTAGCAACCCCAAAAAAAATTATAAAAAATAGAATATGTAGATACAATCGGAATAAAAAATTGAATTGCACGAGGCAATCAAAACACAAATTAGAAAAAAATTGGAATAAAATAAAAAAAAAACAAAAATTCTCAAATAAAAACATAGCATTGAAATAGAATAAGTGAAAATTTGCGGACCGCCTCCTGTCTTATTCATTCCATTGTTATCCATTTTTGTTTCAATACAATTACAATAAAAAAAACTTATTCTGATACTAATTTAATGACATACATATCAAATATATATTAATTAGATCGACAAATGAATCAACAAGATCCTCTTATTTGAACTCTAAAATTTTCTCTTTTGTCGAAATATATAACTCTTTTGTATCTCTGTACGAATCAAATCGAAAAACAAATTGATTAATTTTATTTGAACAAATTAGAAAGTTCATAACGAACTAAAAATCATTGTGTATATCAAAATGACTGATATTATTATTACTGGTCAGTAAAATTCACATTCAAAAAAGGGAGAGAATATTTTGTTTTATAGTAAAATAATTCATTCATCTCAGTTATTTTTCAAGAAAAAAAGAAGAAAACAGGGGGTCCGTTGAATTTCAAATAGTTAGTTTCACTAATAAGATACGAAGACTTACTTCACATTTGGAATTGCACAAAAAAGACTATTTATCTCAGAGAGGTCTACGTAAAATTCTAAGAAAACATCAACGACTGTTGTCTTCTTTATCAAAGAAAAGTAAAATACGTTATAAAAATTAATTAGTGAGTTGGATATTCAGGAATCAAAAAATCATTAATATGCAAATTTTGAATTAGTCGATTTATTAGATTTTCATTTTGATGTACTTTTTTTCGTTTTCAACAATTCATATAAGAATGAATCGAGGAAAACTTATGAATCTATCAGCTACACCAAGTGTGGCATATTGCGGCACTTTTAGCGGCGTTTCATGAGAAAACGCCGCTAATTTTAAACATCATAAAACGCCGCTAATTTTAAACATATCGCGGCGTTTATAGAAGAAACGCCACAAACCGATTAAATTAGCTGCGTTTATTTCAAAAACGCCACAATGATGGTACTTTAGTGGTGTTTATAAATAAAAACGCCGCAATAGGTTTATTTATAGTGACGCTTGTAATAAAAATGCCGCTATAAGTTTTAATAAAACATACATTCGTCTTCTAGATTAACCCACTCACTATCAGTCACTCCCTCACCCCGATCCCCAAATCAAACCCAGTCCCCAATTTTCTCGAGCCTCCAATCGCCTCTCACTCCCTTATCTCCACCGGTCAAACATTCATTTTTTAGATTAACCCTAATTTTCTAGGGTTGGTTGTCATACCTCTTAACTCCGTTCTTTTCTTGCAAACTATCCTTTGCAGAGAGCGAGAAATTAGAGCCGCTAAGGAAAGACAATTGGAGAAGGATGTACCAAGAACTACCGATGAATTTGAGAAACTTGTTAGGAGCTCTCCTATCTCTGGGTTAACAGGCTCTCAGGAAGAGGCGGATTTGTCTTTGTGCCTGGTAGGTAACGTGACCTATCATTTTTTTTAAAAAAATCCTGAAAATTACTTACCAATTACCACCAAACGCTAAATCCCAGTTCATCATCTCCCCTCAAACTTTAACTTCACCCGTTCAATTTCTTTTAATATCTTCAATGACACAGTCACAAGACAAGAGAAAAAGGTTTTGATTTTCATTTTTCCTTACTTTAATTTTCTCATTGTGCTTCCCGTTTTATCTCTGAATCTATGATCATCTATTTCAAAGTTGAATGAATTTTTTTGTCCATTTTATAGTTCATATAATCTCATATTTCTTTAGTTATTGTAGTTTCACTTTTATGTTTATGTATTCCATTTGGCTTTTTATTTGTTTATATTATTGCTAAATGGGTTTATCCTGACTTGAACATTTTTTTATATTTAGACCTTAAAACTCACAAATTTAAAATTTATGAATGCAAATTTTTGTTTGTTTTGATAATTTGATTTTGGTTTGTGATGAGATTGTGGTTTAAATTTGTCAAATCTATAATCTGTAGATTTTTAATCATCCAGAGTATGCTTTATATATCTGTTAACAGGGGAAGATGTTACTTGATACTCGATTACAATGCTTATCTCTCGGGTAGAACAATTAGCAAGAGTCAAATTATTCTAAAAACTAGAATTAATGCTAGAAGAACTTTTAAAGAAAACACAAATGAAAATTCATTGAATATTTCTCACCTGAATTGAATGATCAATTCAAGAATTGTGGCCTCTAAGTTTTATAAAAGTTTAGAAAGTCCCAAATATCAGCTAATGATATTCTCCTTTTATATATTTACTTGTTGATATTGTTTTTCATCTATAGCCTATAGGAATGGGTGGATATTGCTTTTCATCAAACACTTCAGATGCATCAACAATTTTTTCATATCTTGTAGTTGTAATTAGAAGTCTTAGTTGTAATTAGAAGTCTCACTTGTCTTAGAAGAAGTATCCAATAGCTTAGTTTCTTTTTGATCCTAACAATAATTTCAGTTTCTTTAATAATACTCACTGCACCTGCATAATTTTTTATGAAGGTTAAACATTTAATAAACCTCTGTATGATTGCCCCTGATGTTATATATATTTCTTTGACGATTTTACATTAAAATGGTGATAGAATATATCTGAAACAACTGTTCTCTTTTCATATTCACCCATGGTTGTTATACATTTATTTGGACCTTTAAATTGTTGTTTTTGTATGTTCAAAACAACAGCTACGTAAGCTGTCTTATTTCGTATTTGACCGTGTTGTTTCAACGTGAGTTTGTGTTTAAAATTGTTTGGTAATGTGCTGCCATGTTTATGAGCTATTTGTTTAGCTTGAATTTATTGCAAAATTACCCAAAATTCTTAAGCTAAAGTATTCTAAATGCTGGAAATTGAGGTTAAAACGATGGTATTTAGAACCCCAAGCAGCAGCTAACCACCTTGTTCTATTGTGGTATATTGTGTTTAGTTATATGCTTGAAAAGTAGTTATAAATGTGTGAAATCAATAGTTTCGTTGCCCAATTTAGGTGTTGCTCTAATGCTGGAAAGTTTGTATTATTTGTATTTAGCTCTACATTTATCAAATAACCAACCTTTAAATTTATATGTGATTAAGTAACAATACCTATAAATTCTAAACGATGTATGGAGTTTCCAACAATTTATTTTCTCTACTGATATTAAATAGTTAAGATTAGAGGACTTGATTAAGGAAGCAGCAGCTAACTTACCTTTTTTTCCAACATTCTACATCTTGTTTTTGCCCCTTCTGTTTGTTCCTATGGATTTATCAAGTTGGGTGTTTTAGATGTACCTCATGCTGCTTCCTTTAACGATTTGATGAAACATGTAGGGCTTTTTGATGCATTTTTTATTGTGTGAATTTTTAATCATTTGTTTTATTATTGTGTTGTTTTTCTTTTGTTTCTGACTTTGATTACTTGGATTTCCTTGTAGTTATGCTTAAAATATATGGTTAATGAAAATATGCAACTAGATTGATCTTTACCAAGAGTTTGGATTTTTTTTTTCTTTTATTACATTTGTTCTGGAATTAGTGTGTTCTTGACATGATTGATATAGATTTAAAGTAACATTTTTCCTTGTTATGTTTTTGGTTTCATAATGTTGGATTTAGGAATAACCACTTCTTTTTTCCCCTTACTTTTGATGCTTTAAAGGTTAATTGGGCAATGGCTGAAGAACAAATAGATTTTGGAGATGATGAGTATGGAGGAGCACAATATCAAGGGAGTGGGACCATACCTGCTCTTGCAGATGTTGAGATGATTGGGGATGATGATGAATACGATGATTTCTATAACGATGTCTGTTTGAGAGGGCAATTAGTTTGAGCTTACCACCCAAAAAGATGAAGGTGCATTTACTTTTGCTTTTGGCCTTCAAAAAATTTCTTTACGGCCTCCTCAAAATGTTTCTTTACCTTTTGGTTTTCGTTTTTATTATTTTTGTTATGTGATTGTAGGTTCCCGAGAGGTATCGAGAAATTCCATGGCTTTGATTAAGAAACTTCGCAAGGCGGTAATTTGATTTCGTCTTCACTCTTTCATTTCCTATTTTCATCATAAATATATGTATGCATATATCTGTATGTATTCATCTTTAGATCTAGTTTTTGATGTTTTGAATTATATGTTGAATGCTGATCCTTGAATGGTACATGATAGAATAAGCTCTCAGCATATTTTTCATAAATGATTATAACTATCTGCATATTTTTCTCCCCAATCTATAAACATCTTGGGATCAACATATTTTGCATAACTATCTGCATATTGTATAGGGATTCGAGATGGTGGTCGGCGGTAGTGGTGACCGAGAGGTAGTTGATCGGGGAAGAGAGGCTTAGGAACAAAATATGTAGAGGGGATTAAATTGCAACAAAATGTATTTTTTGTAACGTAATAAATATTTTTTTAACAAATATTTTAAGTTAATTGTGACTATATTTTTGGGATGAAATAAATATTTTATTTAATAAATATTTTGAATCTGTAATTTATATTTTTTTAGAAACATGATGTTATTTGCGGCGTTTGTAAAAAAAGCCATTAAAGAACAGTTATTAGCGGCATTTTCTAAAACGCCACTATAGAACAGTTATTAGCGGCATTTGTAAAGATAAAACGCCACTAAAGAACATGTTTTTACAGCATTTGTAAAATAAACGCCACTAAAGAATAGTTATTAGCGGCGTTTGTAAAGAAAAATGCCACTATAGTTCCTGACTTTTTGCGGCATTTTTTCCTTGAAAACGCCGCGAACTGTTGCGGCGCTGGTTTCAGTGGCACTTCTTGCAGCGATTTTCTAAGCACTAGGAAAATTTTTAGCAACGCTAAAAAATGCCGCTATAGGGCTAAAAAACGCCGCTGCAGATTTATATAAATAAAACGTTGAGGGTTAAATTACTTTAAAAAATAGAAATCAAAGTAATTATTCAGTTATAGGTATTTTTTTACATCATGCCTTCGTTATACCATGTACATACATCCTCTGATCTGTCTCTTTTGAGCTTTGTCTGGTTTCCAAAACATTTTCCCGCTCGTTAGGGTCAATTCTAGCCTCATTCGTGTTAAAAAAAGAGCCCAAATTAGGTTAGAAACAAAATTAACACCAGGCCACCAACCAAAACCGTTTAGTAAATAAAAAAATTAAATTGGCCTTCAACGAAAAATTAAAAAATTAATTAAACCTTTATAAAAAAAAATTATTCAATTTAGCCCTCAAAATCAAATTGCACCCAATTTAACCCTTCCGTTACGTTGATCGTTAGTGCCCTCTAACGGTCAAAGATAGAAGGGCATGTGGCACACTCTAAAAGTGTTACGTCATTAAATTTTAAAAAATCTTAAAAAAATCTAAATATATATATATAATTGTAAAAATTAAAAGTATTAAATTAATTTATTTTTTCTCATTTTCCTATATATTTTTTTATAAAAACATAAAATAATAATTTTTTCAAAAAAACTCAAAGTTTCATTTCTTTTAAAAAAAAACCCTAAATCCCCAAATCAAGCATTGATGCCAATTTAACCACCGGTCACTCCCGTTGCAGGAAAACCCCTCTCATCTTTGTCGTCCTACTACCGTCGCCAGAGTCCACTGTAGCCCTTACACGCATTCTCATCATTTGACACCCTTTGCATCACCCAACTCGTCATGCCTCGATATTTCTTCTCATCAATACCATCGTCTGACCAAAGCATTGTCGCCTGCCACAAGACCAACAACTTTCATCGTCGATTAAATTGATTTGGGAATTTGGGTTTATAGGGTTAGGGGTTAGGAATTTGAAAATTTTGGACATTTTAGAAAATTTTGAAATTTTAGGATTTTATAATAACAAAAATATTTTTAAAAAAATATATGCAATTTTTAAATATTGTTTCATTATAAATATTTATATATTTTTAAATAATTATTACAATTACTTTTATATTTTTTGATTTTAAGTAAAAATATTCGTTATAATTTTATACATAATTTTTTTTACAAATTTAAATATTTTTATATTTTCTTGAACTTTTTTAAATATTTTTTATATTTTTTAATTTTAAATATTTATTATAATTTTATATATTTTTTCAGATTTTTAATAATTTTTTGAATTTTAAATATATTATTTTATAATTTTAAATATTTTTAAAATTTTAAATTATTTTTACGATTTTTACGACGTGTCACTTTCAGAAAGTATGTCACGTGTCATTATTTTATTGACTATTTGTGAGTTAACGATCAATGTTACGAAAGAATTAATTGATTATAATTTAAATTTTAAGTGTTTAATTGTAATTTGAATTATGAAAATTTAATTGAGTACTAATATTTTTTTTATAAAAACTTAATAAATTTTTTAATTTTTCTTTGGAGCCAATTTGTGATTAAAGAAAATGATAGTGAATGGAACCCAAATTTGCCGGTTTTCTTCCGTTGCTTGCATACGACTGTGATTCAATTCAATGATATAATCCATTAAAATAGTCTACTTTTCTGGGGTTGACCCTCTTCTTTCATTTTTATCATCAGTTTGAAAATCCCCAGAAATTCTCCTCTTTACTTGCCTTTTGAAGATCCATCTCTTATTCCATTATTCCTTGAATCAGTCAGGTAAGTTGCTCAATTCCAACATAAAATACAACTTACTTTTGGCCTTTGGATCTTCATATATTTTCTTTCATTTTCTCATTTATATTTTGGGCTGTTCTGTATCTAAAAGAAATGTGATATAGGGGTTAAATTTGTTGTCATGTGAACTTAATGGGATTTGGATCGGTTCGAAACGTTTTGGTCAAAAACTTTGAGTTCAAGGATCAGAATTCTATGCCGGATTAATCGTTTTCGTCTTTGATTCGATTGTTGTTTGACCAACAAGAGAAAGGGATTTGGGTGTAAATAAGGGAAGCTCATGTTATTGTGGATCCAATTCTAGACTGATATCTCGGTGCTTATGTCTTAAATGTTTTTGTCTTCAACGTGGTTTTACATAGTTGCAGTCCAATTTGAAGTCAAGTGTCACTTGGTTGATCAAACGGATCATTGACTGATTTCAATAATCTTGTTTCCTATGATGGATGATCAGTAGAAGTTACTATGATCCATGAAGGGAATCTGCAGAAGAATTCCTGGTTACTATTGGATGCCAAAGAAAGGAAGCAAATGAACAAAAAATGGTTCCTTTTGTCTGTCTCTGGCAACATAACTGTAACCTGGGATGCTAGTTTGTACTCGGACAAAGATTGTTTTCTTAAAAGGATGTAAACGAGAAAATAAAGAAAATGAAACTGACAAAGAAGTTGTATTAAAGAGCAATCTGCTGCTGACTGTTGTTATGAATAGTTAAGCCAGAGCATTCATACAAAAAAGTGGATAAGTTGTAATAAAGAAGTGATTTTGAATTTTCTTGTCATTCATATGAAAAAGCGCATACCTTCAGCCTCAGCAGAAGAAGGATGTCATTTCACACATCTATATCCCTCATGATCTTATGCAATTTTTTGTCATGAAAATAAGATATTGTTTTTTTTTTCTTAAACAAGCTTGCACTTGGAACACAAAGTGAAGATGTAGTGACACTGAGATTAATGATACTATTGTGAAGGATTAACTGTTAACATACAGGGAGACATTGTTAAACTATGAGTGCGGATCTAAAGAAATCTTCTTCAAATAACTCCGAGAAGTCTCTAACAGATGAAGAGCAGCAGGCAAAGGTATATTTTGTTTATACTATCCAGTATTCCTAGTTTCTCATATCTTACCATTTTGACATATCATAGTTTTTGATAGTTGAAGCAAGCAAAAGCTACTTTGATGTTGTGGAGTAAAGCTTTCAAACCTTTCGATATTTGCAGATTACTGAAATAAGAAAGTTGATAGGACCCTTGCCTGAGAAGTTAGCCATTTATTGTTCTGATGCAGCCATCGCTGGATATTTAAGGGCACGAAACTGGAATGTCAAGAAAGCAACTAAAATGCTGAAAGAAACCTTGAAATGGAGAGCGGAATACAAACCAGAAGAGATTCGCTGGGTATGCTACAATTCGTCCTCCCATGATTTATCTGTAGTTTCTTAAAGAAAATATGAAATCCATGCAGGAATTGACCATTGAGGATACTATGAATTGATAATCCTAGGCCTTACTATCTTTCTTAATCATAGCATTCTTTTGCATTTTCTTTCATGCACTTAGCATGGTTCATTGAATTAGGAACTTTCCTTTGGATTTTAACCCTTAGAGAGAAACTCATGTCCAATCTACTTATTTGGGTTGAATTCTGGTGACATGGCAGTTTGGGGGCTTTGTACTTTTTTGTGTGAACAAATAGCTGGTTCAGGTCATACTTTTTTTTTTCTTTTGCCAATAGATGCTTTAATTCTGTTTTTTTCTATGTAGGAAGAGGTTGCTCATGAAGCTGAGACAGGAAAGATCTACAGATCAAATTATATAGGTAAGCTGGGAAGAACAATTCTTGTGACGAGACCTAGTTGCCAGGTTTCATCTGACTTCCTTCGATTTCTATGCAATTTACAAATCTGGTACTACATAAAAATTGAAGCAATTTTGAGTTAATGGTATCAGAGTTCATGTGTGAAAATTATCCTACACCTGAGAAACTGAAGAAACATATAACATATCATATCTCAGTCTAATGGTTTAAGATTTTAGTCATGGAGGTGTCCATCTTTGTCCAAACAATAGGATTATCCTCTATATCTTACGCCTTTAATTAGTCCAAAAACAGCTCACTGCACCAGTATCCTTTGCCTACTTTAGGCTAATGACATGTTTGATTGACTTATTGTCTTTTGGATCAGTAAGCATGTATTATTGTGCAAGTAGATCATGAAGTAACTATGAGTGGAAAGAAAAAGGAACCTTCTCTTTTCCCATACTTTTGAGACCATCTCTCTATCAGCCATGAGGAAGCAAGTTTCAAAGCGCACTACTTAACTGTGCATTAGTTGGCCTTGACATCTTAGTTAAGGTTGTTTCGATTGCAGAACTCAAAATCAACAAAAGGGCAGATTAGGTATTTGGTTTATTGCATGGAGAATGCAATTTTAAATCTTCCAGCAGACCAGGAACAGATGGTCTGGTTGATCGACTTCAATGGCTTTAACTTGTCACATATATCAGTGAAGGTGACACGGGAAACAGCACACGTTTTACAAGAACATTATCCAGAGCGTCTAGGTGTGGCGATACTATACAACCCGCCCAATTTCTTCGAACCTTTCTGGATGGTAACCCATTTTAACATTTTTCTCCTTTTCTTCAGAAAATAAAATTATCTGTGAGGTTCTTAGCATGTCTCAGAAGTATACACAAAAGATTGTTTATGCACAGTGCACAGAGGTTTATTTAAGCATATACAATGGCTATTATCTTAATATGGAATTTGGCTAAATAGTTCCATGTCAGAGATTTTGCAGATTTGAAGAGTTCCAGATTAAAGTAGCTTTCAACTTGCATGATTCTTTAAACTACATGTACCTTATTGGTTTTCAGCGATTGCTACTTTGAAACATTTCGGCACTATGGTGGTTTTACTATATCAGTTGTTTTCATGTCGATTTGAATCCATTGCAACGTTTAGATCCAGCTCTATGCAAGCTTTTTATGGAAGCTCAAGAAAAACCCTTTTTTGATCTTTCACTCTTTTGTCAAGCAATGCCCTTCCCCTTCACTTTTTAAGATTCTGTGTAGTGTCAATACATCTCTGGATGGTGTCAATGCCATTTTTTCATTCTGTGTGGCGATACTATACAACCCGCCCAAGTTCTTCGAACCTTTCTGGACGGTAACCCATTTTAACATTTTTCTCCTTTTCTTCAGAAAATAAAATTATCCGTGAGGTTCTTAGCATGTCTCAGAAGTATACACAAAAGATTGTTTATGCACAGTGCACAGAGGTCTATTTAAGCATATACAATGGTTATTATCTTAAAATGGAATTTGGCTAAATAGTTCCATGTCAGAGATTTTGCAGATTTGAAGAGTTCCAGATTAAAGTAGCTTTCAACTTGCATGATTCTTTAAACTACATGTACCTTATTGGTTTTCAGCGATTGCTACTTTGAAACATTTCGGCACTATGGTGGTTTTACTATATCAGTTGTTTTCATGTTGATTTGAATCCATTGCAACGTTTAGATCCAGCTCTATGCAAGCTTTTTATGGAAGCTCAAGAAAAACCCTTTTTTGATCTTTCACTCTTTTGTCAAGCAATGCCCTTCCCCTTCACTTTTTAAGATTCTGTGTAGCGTCAATACATCTCTGGATGGTGTCAATGCCATTTTTTCATTTTGTTTTGTTGTTTTATTATTGTTCTGCATATGCTGTTATCATATTAATCTATGCTTCATGTATGATTGATTTAATATTGGTCGTATGTTCCTTGGCAGGTTGTCAAACCCTTTCTAGAGTCCAAGACTCAAAACAAAGTAAAATTTGTTTACTCTGATGATCTCAATACGAAGAAAATAATGGAGGATCTTTTCGATATGGAGAAACTGGAGTCTGCCTTTGGTGGAAACGATGACTCAGGTTTCAACATCAATAAGTATGCCGAGAGGATGAGGGAAGATGACAAGAGGATACCCGCCTTTTGGGCTAGGGGAAATACTCAATCCTCAGCTCCACCGGATCCCATGCCAACATCTACTGTTGATTTGAATTCTATCGAGCGAAACCCAGATTCTAATGCCTCTGACAATGGCAAGGTAGATGGTTCATCCAATCATGTTTAAGATTTAGAAGGCCTCATTTCCACTAAAAGTGTCCTGGTTACATTGAGGGCACTGATACTGGCTCCAGGGACTTCCATTAGAGATGAGAGAAGAATCGACGCTTGAGCCATGTCTTGGCTGAGGTAATAAGGTACGTGATCTGACTGTAAGCGGCCTCCCTGACTGTTTTAGTTAGTAATATGAAGTCGAGTAGAGCTCCCCTCAATTGTATCATTGGCCTTTTCAAACTTCTGTTGAAAGGATTTCTTCTTTCATTTAATTTAATGTAACCTTCTGATAAGAACTTTTCTTGTTTAATCCTTTGCAAGTTTGCTCTTTGATCTTCAATAACTATTAAATCTTAGCTGAAAAGTGTTTGCAGCACAGTTTAAGAGTGCAATTCTCTTCATGTTAAGGTTTCGTTGGCATTGATGTTGCGCTTTCTTAGTATGCATTCCATACTGTGAGAACTCAGGCATGGTGGCCGGAGATGGTGATCGACGGTGAAGGAGAGTGAAGAACGGTGGATTTAGCAAAATAATAGACAAAGGAAATTCTGAGATTGTATTCTGTAAAAATGGTAAAACTAAGAGCGTAAAGCCCTTTACAATTACGTGGGTTTTTATAACCCAATCCAACTAAGCTAGCAGACCCTTAACTGACTCAACTATAATTACAACTTATTAACAAACACTTAAACTAATTACAGTTATTCTTCTAACATTCTCCCTGCTTTCCCAACCTTTCAAACTTCTCCAAATGATGAGCGGAAATGGAATTGTGAGTCGGTCTCAAGCAACAAAATTATATGTAAACAGTAAACGTTTTCTTTGTTTCTTACTTCACCCTTCTTCATCCAAGCATTTATCTTTCCTTGCTCTTCTTTCTCAATTTTTCTTCTTATTCTTCAATTTTATATTTTCAGCTTTTGAAAGCTGCTAATGGCTTGATCAGTGTCTTCGTTTCTTCCTTTCCTTGAACGTCTGATCAGCTAATAATTTCATTGGTACATCTGTTGTTTGACAGTGTACTAGAAAGAAGCTTATTTTCAGCTTTCTTTCTTTTCTTCTTCCTCAACTTCTTGATCAGTAACTCTACATATACCTTTCCTTGAACATCTGATCTGGCTATGTGTACATTTGCATCATTGGCAATGTATTGGAAAGAAACTTTTTTTTTCAGCTTCTTTTCTTCTTCTTTCTCTTGTACTTCCTACTTCCTTTAATGTTTGCATCTTTTTCTATTGCACAAGAAGAATGAATACATCCTAGGCAGTAACTCATGTAGAACAGTAGCAGTAACATGTTGCCACCAGAACCTAATGTTGTTCCAAATGTAATGCTCATTCAAGCTTGTAACCACTCTCAAAATTCGATCACCCAGTAACGAAACAGTAGAGATTGAAGCAGAATTTTCACAATGCAAAACTGGGTTAAACATGAAATCTGTTCTACTTTCTCACCGAGATTAAAGACTGATGTTCGAATTGACCGTAACCAAACAAAGACTAAGCCAATCGAACCAGCAGAAATTGATGGTTATCCAGTGAACAAACTCAGCAAAAATACCAATTAAATCATAGACCAAAGACACGAATATCATCTGTCAATGCAAGAGAAGCCAGGACATGTCATTCACAAACTAATCATGACCAACGCACAGATCTTTAGATCGCAAATATCATTCAACAAGAGCTTACTGAATTCAACTCACTAAGAATGATAGTGGCAGCATAGATGTACTTCAACCCTTGAAGAATCTAATATACTAACTTCCAAATCCATCCATCCATCAATTCCAAATCAACTACTAAAAAAAACTATCATCCAATCATGATTAACAGCAAGCTCTTCAGAATATTAACACAACAGAACAAATCGAGGGAATCATGGAACCACAATTACGGTAAAAAAAAATCTCACCAATGAAGAAATAGAAAATTCTCAATGACGATCTGATGATTTGTTCAACAATGACAACCTAAACTTTTACACCAGATGAAGCAAACGATCGTCTCAATTTTGATCGCCTGAGTCTGAACCGACACAAAATCACTAGAAATCAGAGACCATTGAATAAACTGCAAACTTTCGATCACTAGAAATCAACAGATCTGAAGACGAATTCCAAACAACAACAGATCTGAAAAACAGTAGCCCTCAGAATCGAGGCAAGAATCCGTGAACAACGACAATATAATCAGATGAAGCGGAGATACTACGGTCAAGAAATATCAACAACAATGGTGAAATCGGAAATAAGTCGATGAATCTAACGAAGAACGAACAAACAACGATAACTAGATCTGAGATGTGTCAGAGAAAAACCACTACTCAGCAACGGAAGAAAAATGGTGAACAACTTGCATGCATCTGATGAGATTGGCGGCAGCGGAAGAGAACCGACGTCAGGACCGTCAATGGCGAATGATACCATGTGAGAACTCAGGCATGGTGGCCGGAGATGGTGATCGACGGTGAAGGAGAGTGAAGAACGGTAGATTTAGCAAAATAATAGACAAAGGGAATTCTGAGATTGTATTCTGTAAAAATGGTAAAACTAAGAGCAGTAAAGTCCTTTACAATTACGTGGGTTTTTATAACCCAATCCAACTAAGCTAACAGACCCTTAACTGACTCAACTAACTAATTACAACTCATTAACAAACACTTAAACTAATTACAGTTATTCTTCTAACACTTAAGCTAAGAGCGGTGAAGGAGATAAAGTAACCGATAAACTTGTTCTAATTGCAGTCAAAATAAAATATTCAGATTCGATAAAAAAAAGAGAGAGTCAAAATAAAATATATTCTCAACAAATGGAAGCCCAAGTAAAAACTGGAAATAAATATTCTTTATTTTTGTATATCTGTTACAGGGTTTGAATGAATGTTCACTATCTATAGCACTCCTAGCCTAACCAGCAGGGAGCACTCCTAGCCTAACCAGCAGGGACCTGCAACTAGGTTACCGCTCCCATACGAAAAATCAACTGGAGCTATTGGTCCAACACTATGCGAAGAGAGCCCCGGAAAACATACAGAAAAAAATAGCTTTAAACGAGTCAGAAGGGGGCTAGTATGCAGAAAGCTATAATAAGGGTCATAATGTTTCAGTGTAATTCATGATATCTGCGCACCATGTCAATGATGTGGCAATCAGCAATTGCTCATCATGGAAACTTTCTTTAATCACTTCATTTGCTCCATCTTCACTTCCCTCTTCGAGCCTTGATAAGTGGTTTGCTACTTAATTATCAGTTCTCTTCTGATCTCTAATTTCCAAATCAAATTCTTGTAATATAACACCCAACGAATCAATCGTGGCTTGACATCTTTCTTTGCAATAAGATATTTGATTGTCGAATGATTCGTATATACAATGATCTTTCCTACCAAGTATATTACTTGACAAGAAGGGCAGCAAATCCTTCGTATATACAATGATCTTTCCTACCAAGTATATTGTCAAATTCTTGTAATATAACACCCAACGAATCAATCGTGGCTTGACATCTCATCACTATATTACTTGTACGACGAGTATACTTGCTCTAAATTGCACATCTATATTTTACGGGTATACTTCCTCTTCTTTAGGTAGTAGCTTGGTAGAAATGACTACCGGTAAGGTGTAGCAAAGGATTGGGGTTCTAAAGATGGAGGTTCCTCAATAGACGATATAAAAACACTTATCGTTTGAGTTGAAATATCCAAAGTCTCGAACCTCTAATATAGTCTCTATTCTAATTGTTTAGACTCCAGCAGCTCTGTGTTATCCTCGAATGTGTTGACGATATACTACTTGGCGAAAGGTTAAGGATTGTAAGCATTTATGTCAGTAAATAATGCAAAGTAAATATCTTTTTGTGTGCAAGTATACACGCTCAACAAGTAATATAGAAGTAAAAAAGTATCGTATCCATAGAGATTGTCCATGAATGAAAAGCCACGATAAATACTTGTGAATTTAAGACAAATGAGATGGAAATTGAATGCGGATTTAATTAAAAAGATGATAAAAGAAAAAGATTTAGGTAGATTAGCAAATAATTGTATACGATGATTGGTAGGCTTGACAAGGGATGCTTGGATTTCACGCTAGCATAAGCGGAAATTTAATAACGTTAAACTTTAGTTTTATTGCCGAGAAGATTTTCAGTTAGTATTGCCTCTTTCGATGGCAATACCCTAAGTTAACTATTTTCAATACCTATATGTCTATAGTGAATTTTCAAGTAATTAGCTTGGTGAAGAGTCAATCTATACTCCTAAGGGGTAGATTTACTTTAGGTGTAAGTTTCATCTACTTGAATATCTTCTGTCGAAGTTTCTTTCCTTAGTACTTGGCAATTAATCTCTATATCCCATGTCTGTTAAGATATTGGGGGATAACAAGCATTTAATACCAACTGTCGTATGGCATAGAATATGATACCGTGAAGCATATGCAAAATAGGCAATTAAGTCAAAGCATTCACTTATTAAAAACCTAAAAACTAAGTGTTCATCACAAACACCCTTAGTCAACTTAAAAGATCAGTTCATGGCTGGGGAAAGCAACAACACATCATGTTTTTAATCATCCATACAAAACCATAAATATCCTTAAGAGAAATGGACTAAAGAAGGAGATCTTTCGATGCAACTCTTCAATGTATCCAGAGCTCTCGACAAATCTGCCCAGTTGAACCTTAGCCTGCCTCTACCCTCTTTTCTTCCTTGTGGCGTAGCCCCTACAACTCAGTCTTAAACTCCTTTATATAGGCGCGAGCGAAGCCCTAATTAGGGTTACGGTAAAATCCTGAGTGTTTGGTGCCACAATTCTCGGATGTGGCATCATAGCAACTAGGGATGACCTGGTTCTAACTCGGTGTGATTTTTTCGGGCATCGTCCTTCTTTCTTTTACCAACCATGCTTGGCATTCTCCTCTCGCACTACTTTTCCATCCGTGCTTGGCATTGTCCTTCATGCTTTTGCCATCCATGCATGATATTGTCCTCCTGCATCCACCTACCCAAATCCTTTCGACCTTGTACACCACATCTAGAAAGCACCCCTTCAATTTGGCAATAAAAACAATGCATTCCTCAACTCTTAGATGCAAATGCATGAAACTACTGGAAAAATATACTAATATAAACCTAAAGTCAAGCAATAGCATGACAATATATGCATAAAAGTACATCTTTTGAGGAGTTAACATACCCCCAAACATATCAAATTGCTTGCCCTCAAGTAATGCAAAACTAAAACCTATAAAATAAAGTAAAATGCCTCAGCAAAATTTTTCTGATGAGTAACACAAGCTAGCAAGTAAGATCTGGCCCTAATTCTGTTCTCAGTTATCTCACAATAGTAATGCCAACAGAACTCAAAGCAATTTCAAGTGCAGAAATATAACTCTAACCTAAGGTCATGAACTGTGCATGAAGTGCAGGTGATTTGTGTAATACCCCAATATTTGCTTAGTGACTAAAATGCAAAGAATCAAAAGTAAGTGGTTTTAGTACAATGACTAAAATGTAAAATTTTAAAGTTTGGTGGCTAAAGTGAAAAGTTGGGGAAAGTTTAGGGACCAACATGGTAATTTTCCCAATAATTATTTTTATGGCAAAAATAAATAGTTTATCCCGGTATAAGAATTTTTGTGGGAATCGAATTTTTGGTACGAGATTTGTGTGAAAAGTTATAAAGGGGATAAGTTTCAAAAATTAATTCGAATGATTATTTGAACTCAGAAAAATATGAAAATTTTAGGGAAGTCTTATAAAGACTTGAAGAATGTGATAATATGGTTTTTGAATCGTTTTTATTTGGTTTAAATTCGATTCTATGCAGTATTTGGGTGAAATAGGTATTTTTGAAGATAAGTTGATGCATTAAGGGTAAAATGTTTTTTTCATCCTTACTTTATGAATATTTTTTATTATTAAGGATAAGATTAAGCTAGTGTTGGCTTGTGATTGGTTATAATTCAAGGTCAAAATAGTCAATTGACTATTAAAAGGATTTTTATATTTAATTAGGTGATTGTAATGCCATTTGGCATTAAATTAAAGAATAGAAAATTTTGGATTTTGTTCATCTTCTTCCTCCTAGCTGTGGGGTTCCAAGTAAAGGTAAGAAAACTTTGTTTCAATTTTTAAGCTTGCTTGATTGGATTTGAGACTTAGACATGAAAAATAAATTTATCTCCATTGAATTCTCTTTCATTTGACATAAAAGTTTTGCATAGTTTCCATGTCTTTAAGTTGAGTTTGGTTATTTGGGTGGATGAAGAACATGTTGTAAACTTGTGTTTTAATGGTTGTTCATGTTAGAAATAAGCTTATGACGTTGTTTCTATGGTTCAAATGATGGAAATTTCAAGGAAAATGGTTAAGTGACCATTCGGTTAGATTAGGAAAATTAGGGGAAATTATGGCAAAATTATTTTGATGATGGAAATGATGAGAATGATGTTATACAAGCTTGATTTTGTTGTTTTGATGAAGAAATAACAATGTTCTTGAAATATGGAAAATTAGGGTTTATGTCAAGTTGGGAATTTTAGAACATGCTTGAAGGAAGAATGATTTATTATGATGATATAAGATGTTTGAAATGAAAATCCCTAATTCTTTGACATTAGGGACCAAATTGTAAATATTGGAAAGTTTAGGGACTTGATTGTCAAGTTTATATTTGAAGTATGCTATGTTAGAAAATCAAGTTAAATGGTTGGAAGGTTGATTTTGAAGTTTATACTAACTTTGGGACCAATTTGTTAATTTTAGAAATTTAAGGACTAAGTTGTAAATTTTTAAAGTTTAGGTCCTAAAGTGTAACTGATGAGAAATGTAAGGATTCGGCTTAAAAATGGTGGTTGGAAGCTTAAAGGTGTCTTTATGACTAAAAGGTGAATTTTTGGGAAAAGTTGGAATTTAAAGAAAAGTGTGAGAAATTTTGATTCGAATATGGAAAGTTTTATCGGATCAATTTTTGTAAATAATGGATAGTTATTTTATTTACTTTCCATTGTTATATATATGAATTAAGTATGTTCTAACATATACTCTGAAATGGTATATGTTATTTTTAATGTAGATTCTGATAAAAATCAAGATCGTACCAGCAGATCGGGAAAGGAAATAATTCGAGACTAATATCAAGTAGGAAATCATATTGCAAGGCTAAGATGAGTGCATACATGTTTATAAATTGTATGTTAGTTAACATACATATTATAGGAAGACTTGTGATAAGTCGACCTAAAAGGTAAAGATTTTATAAAAGCAAAACATGTTTTTAGCGCGATACTTTATTTTAATAATTTAAAAAGATTGTGATATATTCTTTATGCTTACACATATTTTATAGTATGATATCTTCATGACCAGTTATTCGATATAGTTTTAAATGGTAGTATACCATGAAAAGTTATTGAACATATTGGAGTATGAACTGCTCCATTATGAAGATGTTTTATATGATAAATGTATGTATGAAATTTGGGTTACCTGTCATTACTGCAAGAATTATTTTGAAGTTTGCACTTGGTAGTAGAATTTGAGTTGGATTATAATGTGGTATACTATTATGAGTTTAAGATGTATTCGACACTTTGTGTTGCCCATATTCGTCACTTTATTGTGATGCCAGTATTCAACACTTTGTGTCGCCCGTAATCGTCATTCTTATTGTGGCACCAATATTCGACACTTTGTGTCACCCGTATTTGTCACTTTATTGTGGCGTCTGTATTTGACACTTCATGTCACCCGTAAAGGACATTACTTTATAGTACACAACTCGTACCTTAATCACTTGATATTCACCTTGGGCTATATGACTTCATGAAATGAAGTATGATTTTGAGTCAAAGAATGATTGTGTTATGCAATATTGTATTACAGAATGTATGATTCAAAGAACATTATGCTTGTGAAAGTATCATGTTTTATTAAGTATTTTTATATGTGTTACTTTCCTTATGCCTTACTAAGTTATACTTGGCGTGTATTTTGGTTACACGCGTAGGTAATCGAAAGTATTAGCGGAGCTTTGCATCAACATCTCTTTTGGAAGGAGATTCTACGTCGACAGGTTATTTTCGGTACTTATGACATCCTGGTTTTGTTTAAGATTAGTGGCATGTACGAAATAATCTGTCTATTTTGTTAAAATACCTAACCGGCCTGCCTTGTAATGGTTTTGTCGTGTATATTAAATGATATGTTATATGTATAACTTTTACGCATTATGATAGAATCTTTGTGATATGATGATACCATTATTTATAAGTTAAAATTTTTTTAATTTAGTCTCGATTTTTAAATGTAAGATGAGATTTGAATTATCGTGACATTTCCGACTCGTGTTCGGTATACAGATACGGGAAGGGGGTGTTACAATTTGCATCCAATATCCCTCAACTCCCTTAGTCAATTTTACTACCCAAACTCAGAATTTTTTTTGTTTTTTGTTTATTTTATCCAAGGGTTTCTTTTGGCATTATTTTTAGGGTTCGCTTTATAATACTGTTTGGCATGAGAAGTAAAAGAGAACATACTACGAATCCCTATGTTAATCCGACATCATTTCTTCTTACTCATTACACTCCTACCCTAAAGTTTTTTGTTGGCCTGAGAACTAAGATAGAGAAAACCACGAAGCCCCAAGCTAAGTATTATCTTTAAGGCAGGGAGTGTTCTACTTTTTCAGCTTTTGGCAAAACATTGTTGCCTTATTCTTTTCTTTTACCTTGGTTTTTTTTAAATCTGAGTTCAATTTCAAAAAATTCTATGTTTGTCTTGGAGACTAGATGCATACTACGTGTTTGGGTAATACTAAATTTTGCTAAGCTAGAGATTAATTTCCAAGCAACTTTTCCTTACCAAGTCTATTGGCGCTTACTAAGTCTAAAGATTCTAAAATCATCATTGAACAGTGACAACTAAGACTAAATCGAACTATGCTAGCAAATGTGTTTGGCAAAACTATCAGTTCAAAATCAAGCCTTGGCAAAAAAAAATTTAACGGTTCAATATGCATGGTTCTGCTCTAACTACATGGCATAATGCAAACTGAAACATGTAATGCAAACATGAAATATAGACATGGAAATAAATGTAAGGCAATACGTACCCCCAAAGGTATGCATTTTCCTCAATGCATGAAAACACATATATACAAATGCAATGTATGTAAAAAATGAAAAACATGCAATTAAGGAGTTAAGGGGATGAGGAATCCTCTGAGGACTGTTCTAGGTGAGTAGAGCGGGTCTTTCTCTTGATGTAGGATCCTCATTTTGGTGCCACTGACTTCTTCCTCTTCAACTGTGGCTTCAACATATCGATCATGGAAGTAAAAGCCTTCACATCTTGTAGGACCTCATCAATTATCTTGATTGGCTTAGATGTGGACGCTACAATAGGGGCAGCTAGCATAGGTACATGATCTGATGTAGCAGGTGGTAGGTTAGAAGTGTAACGCCCTGGTTTTGGGCCTAGGAGTTTTCTAGGTTGATTAGACGGTCCGATGGATCGGATTAGATGATTCGAGTCGGTTTTGAGATTAATTCAAAATAAATATTTTTGGGTGAGATAAAAATATGGAAAAATATTCTAAAATCATTATTTAATATGTAGATGATTTTGGTAAAATCAATTTTACAAAAGTAAGTTTCAAAAAGTGATATTTTGGGACAAAGACCAAATTGTAAAGTTTTAAAACTATTTTTAGTGACTGTTTCATAAAAGGGTCAAAACTTAGAATCTTTAAGGAGCTATTTGGTCAAAGTCTAATATCAGACTTTTCACCTTAATTGGATATTTTTAAAAAGGTTTTAAAGGAGTTAAAATAGGCTTGGAGAATTAACTCTATAATTAATTTCTAAAAATCATTTTACGTAACTAACTTTCTCTAAAAAGATTTTCTCTCAATTTCTCTCCAGACAAACACTCTTTTCTACTTCAAATTTCTTAGATAACTACTTGATTTCAACATTCTTTTATTTTCAAATGAGTTCTTAATGATTTCCTAATAAAACCTTATTGTTTTAATCTTGTTTTCTCATGTAAAACCATCCAATTAAGGGGAAAGCCAAGGTTAGAGATGAGCTTTGTTCTCCTCTAATATATGGTTCTTTACTAAAATTCCCAAGTTATTGATCTTTTACATGTGATTTCTAATCAGTTTTAATGATTTAATTATGTAAAAATGGTTAAATCAAGGTTTAATTGATGTATTTGGTTGATCTTCATTATGGATATATTTTTATAGGTTCTTATGTGTTTAGAACATAATTTTGATGTTTTATAATGTTAATAAGTTGATTTTTACATTGGAATCCCGAAACCAGGTGAATCTCTAAGTTTTTAGGTTGTTAGTCATGAGTCTTTAAGGAGTTATGGAGGTTTAATGAATGCTAGAGGTATAAGGATGATGTAAATGTGTTTTTGGATGTTACTTGATGTTAAGGGAAGGTTAAGATTCATGGTTTGTGGCTGGGCTATGTTTGTAGTTGTTTTAGTGTTGTTTTCTGTTGTTGTGGTTTGGTAATTGAGTGGAGATTGTTGATGTTTGATTTAGAATGTTGTTGCTGGGTTTTGAATGCATTTTAATGCATTGGATCCTCTGTTTTTTGTGGAGAAAGCAGGGGAGGTTGGTTCTCAATCTTGAACGAGTGTTTCGGAAGCTTTGGAGGCGTAATTGTCGCGTCAGAAAGCAAAGCTTTGCGTGTTGGTGAGTGAGAACGCGATTTACAGCTTTACAAAGGTTTGGAAGTTGTGTTTGGGAGTTTAGATTAAGCTTGAAATGCTGGTCTAAGCTCGAAAGTAAGTAAAAGATGAATTCTCTCTCGATTTCGGTTTGGCAAATTGGTTTTGATGCACTTGTTTTAATGATTTGATTTCTCACCTTTATATACGTGATTTGAGCATTGTTTAATGCTGGAAAATGTTTATAAAATGATGATGATGCATTTGGTGCTAATGTATATTTTGGGATAACGTTTTGAACATTGGTTAATGCATGGTTGATGTATTGGATAAATGGATTTGGTTAGTGCATATGAAAATAGTGAGTTAACGGAAATGGAACTAATTATATTGGCAAGTGATATGGTTTATATATGTTATCGGATATAGCTGGCCAGTCATAGAATTGGTAGTGCACTATAAAAAGTCAACTTGGATGTTGAGGGGTTTACGCGTACCGAAAATTCCATCCAAGTACCCTAACAGTTGAGGGGTTATATGGTACCAAAGACTCCTGTTAGGGGGTTATACATTTAGCCGATGAGTGATGTTGAGGGGTTGTTATGGTACCGAATACTCCATCATGGGTGTCACAACGGTTGAGGGGTTGTGATTGTACCAAAAACTCCCATATGTGAACCTTGAGATGCTGGTTAAGATTGTATGAAGTGTTGAGAGGACACTTGTTGAATCCGTGTATCCGATGTTATATTTTGTAAAGAGGAACTTGGTTAATGATCACTTTTAAGACAATATAATTGATGATGTATCATGGGATGGATTATGTTGTTTAATGTTGGTTTAAACATGTTTTACATTTTAAGCCTTGCATTTGGTAGTTATGCATGAGAAAGCTTAAATTGAGTGTAGCAAATGGGACTTTGCTGTTAATCCATTATACATGTTGCATATGGTTTAATATGCATGTTTTGGAAATGTAAGTGCATGGTTTATAAGGCATTGATGGTTTAATATGCATATGATTTAATATGCATGTTTTTAAAACTGGTTTTTAAAGTGATTTTCTAGGTGGATTGTTAACTGATTTTAAATGCATTGATTGTGGGGTTTGTTTTAGAGCACTCCTCACTAAGCCTAGTGTGCTTACGCTCTTTTTTTTCCATCATTGAAGAGAATTAAAGGTTAGAGGCAGCAAGCAAGCGAAGGAAATTACAAAGACTTGTATTTATGAAAGTATGATTTCGATTTGGACTTATGGTAATAAAGGCAATGTGGTCAATTGTTGTTTGGAAGGGTTGTTTGATAAAATCCATGTTTGATCAATTTTTAAATGTTGTTTTGGACTTGTAAGAGGCCTTAAATGCTTGTTGGGTGCTTTTTTTATGTTTTGAGTGTTTATTAGGGAACATGCCTATAGATGTTGTGAAGAATGTGATCATGCTTGGTTGAGTAGCTTAACTAGCTTGAACAATAGTGTTAAGCATGCTTGTGATGTTTTATGATGTTTAGGTGAGGTTTGGTATTGATTAGAGTGAGCCAAAGTGTCATATGTTGGACCTAGAAGTCATTACAGGCCTCCGCGTACCGGTACTAGTTCCCTAGTTTAGGTATGCGGGGTTTGGGAATGCTCAAATCATCGAAAATTATCAAAGTATATCGGTACGCCTAGCCACCGTATCAGTACGCCTAGCAGAAATTTTACACTGGTTTTGGTACACAGGCTCCCGTACTGGTACGCCTCTTAGCTACTGGAATTTGATTTTCGAAAACAATCCTTAAGGGATCGGTACGGGGGTGAACCATATTGGTACATGTTTGCTCGGCATACCGTATCGATATAGGGTGTGCAGTATCAGTACGCAGAGCTGTTAAGTTTGTTGAACCATATCGATACGGCCTATGTCCGTATCGGTACGTAGTGTATCTTTTGGGTTTCTTTCTGCTAAAGTTTGAAATTATGCAATTTGGTCCCTGAATGATATGTATGGATTAAATGAGCTTGGGTGTCTATTTTGAGCTGGGTTTTGACATGTAAGCATGAAATTGGATTAATTAAAGATTGGTAACTTGGATTTAAAATAAGTTCTTGTAATTTATGGAAATTACATTTTGGTCCCCGAAGAGCACGTTTGAGAAATTAAACTCTATTTTGCATTCTAATTGGAATGGAACATATCCGCTGACGCATGTTCACTTAGGAATTTAATCGATGCCTTCAGATAAGATAAAAAAGGAAAAAAAATAAACCCAGTTTAGATCGGTTTTGGCTAGACCGGTTAAGGGTGTAACGCCCTAAAATTGTTCCTAGGTGTTAGATGGATCGATTAAACGGTTTGGGAGAATCGGATTAGGCAATTCGAGCTAGTTTCAGGAATTAAATCTTAATAAATAGTTTTTTGGCTAAAATAAAATATGGAAAATGCTAGAAAATACTTAATTAATATTTTAAGTATTTTGGTAAATTCAATTTGAAGGAATTAAATTTGATTTTAGGACATTTTGGTCCGGTGACTAAAATATAGAGTCTCAAAACTGTTTTTGGTGACTAAATCATAAAAGAGTCAAAACTTAGAATCTTTAAGGAGCTAATTAACCAAACTTTCCATTAGATTTTCCCTTAATTTAGGCTATTTTAAAGGGTTTTTAAATGGGTTTAATATTGAAATAAAATAGAATTAATAAAAGGATTTATAATTACACAATTCATTTTATCACGTAACTAATTTTGCTCTCAACTTTCTTAGCAGCCAAACTATCATTTTCCTTCTAAAATTTCCAGGAATCAATCTCTTTTGATTTCTTTTTGATTTCCTACTTGATTTCTTTGATTCCTACAACAAAATCTACTTGATTTCTTAAAGCTTTCATCCAATCTTTGCCAATTAAGGGGGAAATCAACAATTAGATGTGATTTTCATTTCTCTCTTCTAATTAAAGGTTTTTAATGATATTCCGAAGTTCTTGATCCTTTACAACTGATTTATGTTATGGAATTATGATTAAAACATGAATATAATGATTAAATTGAGTTTTTATGTAGAAATTTGATAAACACTGTTATGGATCTGTTTTGTATTGAATCTAAATGATTTAGATCTCTTATAAGATGTATTTTAATGTCGTAAGAAGTGATTAATTAAAGGAATCTCGAAACTATGTGAATTGCTAATTTTCTAGGTTGTAAATAGTTGGTTTTTGAAGTGATCTTGGTGTTGTAAGGTTGCTGGAGGTATAAGGACGTTATAAGGATGCTTTTAGGTGTTAATTGATGTTGAAATCATTAGGTTTTGGATTGTCTTTGTTTATATAAAGTTTGTTAATAGTTTCGTTTGTTTTAGAGAGGCATTTGATGGTTTCTAGTGAGGCGAAGTTGTGTTTGTTGGTTGCTAGAAATTAGAGATGCATGAAAGTGCATCAATCCTCTATTTTTGGTTGGGTAAAGCATGAGAGTTGAATCCTTTAGCTTTTGGAGAGGTTGTAGAAGCTTCGAAAGCATGATTCTCGCAACGACATGAGAGCTTTGGGTTGTTGTGAGTGGAAACATGTTTTACTGCTATTAAATGGTTTGAAAGAAGTTTTGGGAGTTTAGAATAAGTTCGAAACACTTATCTAAGCTCAAAAGTAAGTATTGGTTGAGCTCTCTGTCATTTTCAGCTTTGCAAATTATAATCTCATGCACATGTTTATGGATTTGATTACTTAATGTTATATGCATGTTTAGAAATGAAAGATGTTGCAAATGATTATACATGATGAGATTTGAGCATAGCAAATGATTTATGAAAGAATTTTGAGAATGCTAGAATACATGGTTTAATGTATTGTAAAATGGTTTGAATTGATGCATATGTAAAACAATAAGTTAATGTGGTTTTTATTGAGTATATTGGAAAGTGGCTGAGGTAAAATGTTATCAGATATAGTTGTCTAGACATAGGGTTTAAAGTGCACTGTAATAAGTCACCTCATGTTTGTCGAGGGGTCAAGAGTGTGCCATGCTCCACCATGAGAACCATAACGGTCCAGGGGTCAAGAGTGTGCTAATTCTCTCGCTGGTGGATTCATACATCATAACTATTGAGGGATGCTCCCGTTCGAGGATGTATGTGAAGTGGTCGAAGGAACCACTTGGGAAATCTGTATAGCCGATGTAGTTTTTATAAAATAGAATAAAACTTGTTTTGAGTCACTCGAATGCAAATATATGAGATGATGTATCATGATAAATTGATTATGTTTTGTATAATATGGTTTATACATGAGATGCTCTTTAAGCTTGCTATTTAGAGATTTTGGCATATGAAACTTAAATTGAGGTTTATGATAGAAATCCATGATACATGTATTGCAAATGATTTAAATGTGCATGTTTGAAGAGATTATAGAAGCATGAGATGATTTGGCATGAGACTTATACATTTGATTTGATTTAAAAACATGAGTGTTTTTGAGATTCCGTCACTAAGCTTATAGCTTACACTCTCCATTCTCATAAATACAGAGAAATAGACTATTTCGGACAGCGAGCAAGCAAGGGAAGGTCCAAGGACTGAAGTATTTTCAAGTTTGGTTTTACAAATACATAGTAGTAATAAGAGGCAATGTGACCAAGTTGTAATTAGGAGGTTTATTTTGGAAACTACCTATTTGTACAAGATATGTTTGGTGTTTTGGACTTGTCTGATGTTTAATGGTTGGTTTTGAGGGGTTGAGAAACAATTTGCATGCTTGGGTAGAGATCTTGCCTATAGGTATTTGATGTGGATATGATGTGTTGTGTATGATCTATTTCCATGCTCATATGTTTGAGGAAATGAGGCTTAGGATGTTATATGGTGATTAGATGTTGGTTGGAGTATGTTAGATTGAGCCAAAGTGTCATATGTTCGACCAAGAGGTCATTATAGGTCTAGGGACCGGTACACGGGGACCTGTCTCGGTTCAATCTAGGAAAAAATGCCTTGGCGTACCGATACACCTAGGGACCATATCGGTACGCTATGTTGATAATTTGGCTTGGTGTCAGTACACTAGAAATCGTACCGGTACTCCTTTTGGCTATTAGAATCCTTATTTTCAAACATGATGCCTTTAATTAATCACTTTCTAAAGTGATTAATTAAAGGAATCTCGAAACTATCCGTACTGGCTTGAAGACTGTATCATTATGCCTTTGAAACTTGAACTCGTATCGATACGTGGTGCTAGTGTATCGATAGGAAGTTAGGTAATTCTGTTAAAATACTTTCTAAAGTTTGAATCTCTACAGTTTAGTCCTTGTTTCTTGATCATGCAATTAAATGTGTTTGGATGATTATTTTGAGTTGAGATTCAACTTAATGGTATGAAATTTGACTAATTAAAGATTGGTAAATTTAATTTCAAGGAATTCCTATTATTTATCTAAAATTATATTTTGGTCCATGCAACATTAATTCGTATAATTGGATGTCAATTCGACGCCCGATTGAGTTGTAATTTTCACCATAACCAGAATGATCACCTTAGGACTTAAATATGCATTTAGATAAGATAAAAGAAAAAATAGACCATTTTCTAAGTAAATCTTTTGGGTTTTTCTTGGCAAACCCTAATATAGCTCGCTCAGTTCGATCTTGCAACAAGACTGGGTTAAAGGGGTTACATTTATTGGTATTAGAGCCAAGTTATGATTGTTGGGAGGTGGGTTATGGTTGTTGATGTATTGTTGACATATGATTCTGTTGATTGTTATGCATAGTGTTTGAATTTGTGAGATTATGTTCGATATGTGATATGTTTGGGGTGTTTAGCTTGGGGACACATTGCCTTATTACTACTAGTGTTAAATGGTTTTTGTTTTTAGACCTGAGTGACTTGGATTCTTGTTGCAAGCTGGTCTAATTGCATTATCATGTTTAGACGCATATTTTTACGAAATGGGGCCGAGACGAGATACGAGAGCTCATATGGGGAGTGTTGTGGATAGACAAGATGATGAGTTGCCTCTTCCTCCACCGATTCCTCTTGCTAGTGTTGAAGTTGAGGGTGGTGCGCCTCAGGAACCGCAAGGACCTATTTTTGGTGACATGACTCCGTTGATCTAGACGATTACTGGAGCTTTTCAAGCGGCCATGGCTGGGGTGCAAGTACTTGCACCGGCGCCTATAGCAGTTGTTAATATTGGGATACCTTTGGAGCGTCTATGTAGCATAGGTGGTATTGAGTTTAGAGGTTTGTCTCCTGAAGCAGCCGAGGAGTGGTTTGCTAGCACGAAAAGGATCTTTATTCAGATAGAGTGTACAAATATTTGTAAGCTAAGGTGTATAGTGTCGTTGCTACATAGTGATGCTTACAGTTGGTGGATGACCACAATCGTGGGTTTAACACTTGCTGGTGTAACATGGGAGTTTTTCTATGCTGCCTTTCGAAAGAAGTATCTGGGATCTCGATATCAAGATGAAAAGAAAAGAGAGTTTATGGTTTTGGAGTAGGGGAACATGTATGTGTCAAAGTATGAGATCCAGTTTGTTCGGTTGAGCCAGTATACTCCTGAACTAGTTCCTGATGAGCACTAGCGATGCGACCGGTTCTATTATGGGTTGGTGAAGGAGGTGAAGACTTACATCTTGGATACAGATTATATCAAGTTTAATTTCTTGGTTTCCTGAGCTAAAGATATATAATAGAATTTGGGCTTGTTTTCTCGATCAGGGTGTTTTTCTACAGGGAAAAGGAATGCTGAGTTAGATGTTGGCAGAGATTGATACAAGAAGCATAGAGATAGGAGGTATCGTCTGAATCAGAGACGCAAAGGGAGTAGTTCTGGATAGGATATCATGTTTAGAATACCTTTGCTCGAACACCTGAGTGTAAAAGATGTGGTAGACGACACACTGGGGAGTGTTGGGGTACTCTTAGTACTTGTTAGAGTTGTGGTTCATGGGATCACATTAGGTGTGATTGTCCGCAGTTAGCCAGGGAAGGTTAGGTTTCTGCACTTGCTGTCATGCCACAGAGAGGCTGTGGTGCAGTCGTGGATATTTTCAGCGTAAGGAGGATAGTCAGAGGACAATTTCTCATATAGCATCGGTTCAACCTGAGGTTGGTGAACCAGCGAGAGTTCTCATGTATCATGTAGGAAGGAATGATACCAATGTGATTGCAGGTACATTTACTTTGCAGTTCATATCAATGATTTCTTTGATAGATTCTGGTTCTACACATTCATACATCTTGCGCGAGCATGCATGTTTGCTTGATATACCTGTAGAGATGTTAGATGTTGGTATACGGGTAACTAGTTCTTTTGGTGAGACAGTAGTTGCTATGAGGTTTTATAGGAGATGTCATTTGATGGTTCAAGGACATGTGTTTGAGGCCGATTTGATGAAATTGCCGTTTTGTGGTTTTGATGTAATCTTAGGGATGGATTGATTGTCTGAGCATAGAGCCATGGTTGATTTTGAGATCAAGCAAGTTTTGTTGAAACTTGTTGAGGATTACAAAGTGGTGGTTGTGGGCGAGAATGTTAAATTCTTGTCCAATTTTGTTTCGACTTTGGAAGCGTGGAAGTTATTATAATCTGGGAGTTAGGAATATCTAGATTATGTCATGAATACGAATATAAAGGAAGCGCGAGTCTAGGATATTCGCACAGTTTGTGATTTTTCAAGAGTGATTCTAGAAGATTTACCAGGGTTACCACCGGATAGGGAGGTAGAGTTTTGCATTGAGACGTATGGGGATACAGCTCCGGTGTCGATTGCACTGTATCGCATGACACTGAAGGAATTGAAGGAGTTAAAGATGCAACTACAGGAGTTGTTGGACCATGGTTTCATTCGGCCTAGTGTGTCACTATGGGGAGAACCAGTGTTGTTTGTGAAAAAAAGATAGCATGATGAGAATGTGAATAGATTATCGATAGCTGAACAAGTTGACGATTAAGAATAAGTATCCTTTGTCGAGGATCGATGATTTGTTTGATCAATTTTAGGGTGCTACGGTGTTTTCTAAGATTAATCTGAGGTCTAGGTATTATTAGTTGAAGGTGAAGGATAAAGACATACCGAAGACAACTTTTCGCACGCGTTATGGGCATTATGAGTTCTTGGTGATGTCGTTTGGGTTAACTATTACACCGGTAGCATTCATGGACATGATGAATCGGGTTTTTCGTGAATTCTTGGATCAATTTGTGGTAGTGTTCATCGATGACATTCTTGTGTACTCTCGTGTCGAGAAATATCATGATCGACACTTGCGAATTGTGTTGCAAGTTCTGTTGGATAATAAGCTTTATGCCAAGCTGAGTAGGTGTGAGTTTTGGGTCAAGCAAGTGGTTTTTCTTGGTCATGTTATTTTGGCCGAGGGTATTCACGTGGATCCCCAGAAGATTTAGGTAGTAGTAAATTGGAAGTAACCGAAGTTAGTGTTAGAGGTTCATAGTTTATTGGTGTTAGCAAGGTATTATCGACGCTTTGTGGATGGTTTCTTGAGGATTGCTGCTCTTTTGACAAAGTTGTTGCAAAAGGATGTAAGTTTTGAGTAGACAGAAGCTAGACAACAAGGCTTTGATATGTTGGAGGAAGCTTTGGCACAAGCTCCAATATTGATTTAACCTGAGTCAGGGAAGGAGTTTGTGGTTTATAGGGATGCGTTCTACGTTGGTTTGGGATGTTTTTGATGCATAAAGGAAGGGTTGTGGCTTATGCATCTAGGTAGTTGAAAGTGCATGAGCGCAACTATCTTACGCAGGATATTGAACTTACTGCGGTGGTGTTTGCGTTGAAGATTTGGCAGTATTATCTTTATGGTGAGAAGTGTATTGTGTATACAGACCACAAGAGTTTGAAATATCTAATATCACAAAAAGAGTTGAATCTTAGGCAATAAAGATGGTTGGAGTTGCTTAAGGATTAAGATTTGACGATAGAGTATCATCTAGGAAAGGCCAATGTTGTAGCCGATGCTTTGAGTAGAAAGGTTGCAATTGATTTGAGGGCAATGTTTACTCAGTTGAGCATAACGCGTGATGGTGGTTTGTTGGATGAGTTACAAGTAAAGTAATCGTTGTTGCAGCTGATCAAGGAGAAGCAACCGTATGATGATTCTTTGGTACCGTATGTCAAGGATATAATGGATGGCAATCAAACTGACTTTTGTTTTAATGACGAAGGTGTTTTGTGTTTTAAGAGTTGAGTGGTTGTGAAAAAAGATGAGGAGTCAAGGTACACAATCTTGGCCGAGGCTCATTCAAGTCCTTTTGCTATGCATCCGAGAAGCACAAAGATGTACCAGGATTTGAAAAAAAGTATTTTTGGGTTGGTTTGAAAAAGGATGTAGCGGATTTTGTTGCTCGTTTTATGGTTTGTCAACATGCCAAGGCTGAGCATCAATTTTCTTCGGGGTTGTTGCAACCATTAAGGATTTCGGAATTGAAATGGGAGAGAATTACCATAGATTTTGTGACAGGTTTGCCTTTGACGCCATCAAAGAAGAATTATGTTTGGGTGATTGTGGATAAGTTTACAGAGTGTGCACATTTTCTGGCTGTGCATACAGCGTATACCTTGGACAAGTTGGCAGAGTTGTATATTGTTGAGATTGTGAGGTTGCATGGGTGCCTAAGTACTTCGTTAAACTTCAGTACTTCGTATCACCCTCAAACGGATGGTCAGTCTGAATGCGTTAGCCAAGTGTTAGAGGATATGTTGCTGTGTTGCATGATTGATTTCTAAGGATCATGGAAGAAGCAGTTACCTTTGGTGGAGTTTTCTTATAAAAATAGTTATCAAGCTAGTATCCAGATGGCACCGTACGAAGCTTTGTATGGTAGAAGGTGTTGCACGCCACTTTGTTGGGCAGAGGGAGGAGAAAAGTATGTTTCTTTACCCGATGTGTTAAAGGATACCAATGGGAAGGTGAAGCTTATAAGTGATTGGTTGAAGGTGGCTTTAGATCGGCAAAAGTCATATGCTGACTTCAAGCATAGGGAGATTGAGTTTTCTGTTGGTGATCGAGTGTTTCTTAAGGTTTCGCCGTGGAAGAAGGTAATGATGTAACACCCCTTTTCGTATCCATACGACGAATACGAATCAGGAATGTCACAATTTTACTATATTTAAATATTAATGATATTTGAAACAAAATTCAAGCTTTGATAATTTTGATCCCAAATTTTAAGAACTGGTACCCCTGTCCTAAAATGCACATTCTTGCATTTTTATATTTCTAATTCATCCTAATTCAATTCCCAAATGTCTTCAAATGTTATGTATGCCTAGAGGGAACAATTGACTATCATAAAACATACATGATCTCAATTATCTTAGCATGCAACTCATCACCTGAGGTTACTCTTAACTTTAAATCTTTCCAGAAACGCCAATTATCATGAAACCATAACGAACTTTAATGGCCAATCACAACTCAAATAGGTTTAGCAAGTATACATGCCACTATAATAATCAAACCTTAATTAGGATGTCATTACTGTGATTACTTATTGAGCTTTCCAATATTGATGCCATTCTCTTCTCACTTTCATCTTGATTTACTTACGTGTGTACATTCAAACACACGCTAAGTACGAACTTAGTGAGGCAATAATCAAAATCAAAAACAACTAAATAGGCTTATTCAATTTTATGACTTATTAAACCTCAAGGCTGCATATACATATAACATGCCATATGCCAATATTCTAACCTTTATATTGCATTGGTAATGATTTACTACATGTCAATGCCATCAAACTTTCACATTGCATTAGTAATGATTTACTATATGTTAATGTCATAAGGCTTTCATGCTTGTTCATTTGTCATAATATGCCATATATGCATAAATGCATCATGATCACTAGATATGTATTACCATCATGTTAATCATATATTAACATAATATAAACATGACATAAATTTCTTACCAATATACTTGCCATTTATTCCAAAAGCTCATAAGCTTATTCACCTGTTTATCTTTTATTAACCAATAAACCATAACACAAATATAAGCCTATGAGTACCCTGAGTACGCGAGTCAAAATCGCACATAAGGTCGTGCTAACCATAATAGGCATAAGGTTGTCCTTATCCTCACATAAGTTCGTGCTAACCATAATAGACATAAGATCATCCTTATCCCCACATAAGGTAGTGCTAACAATACCCTATCCCTCAATGACTTACTTGGGCATATATTCCATATTTATTTCATCCATGGCAATGTATATCAACATAATTTAACATTGGGCAGTTCATGCCCAAAATAACATTCATAATATAACATCGTATAAACTAGTGATCCATGTATTTATATTCAACTTTTCAATCATATGCTCCATGACATAAATATAATGACAATAAAATTTGGCTAGGCTCATCACAAGTCATCCCAATGATGTATAAAACATCAATGTGTCATGATATGTATGTAATTCCACTCACCTTGGCCACTTAACACAATGCCTCACTAAGTACTAGTTCGATCCTTTCTTTCATAGAACCTCGAACCTTCTTTGATTCTGACTTGTCTTCATTAATCACATGAATAAAATACAATATTTGTTAGATTCAAATCTAACAATACCTTAAACATGTTGTCCAATATAATCATTCGAATATAAAATTTCCAAATATTGTTCATTTCTTCTTTGTACTATTCAAAAACTCATTATGGTCCTTAGCGACCAATTTGAACTTCCAATAATTCTTCTGAGCTTGCCAACTAACATTTAAATACAAAATGTTTCAAATTCCATAATTCGAGTACTCCATTCAATTTTCATTCACTTAAAGGTTTAAGGACTAAAATGAAAATCTTTTCCATTTCAATGACATTTTCAATATATTTATCACCAATAGAATTTTTACCTAATAACATTCATCATAAGTTCTTCACTTACAACTTTTGTACATTCTAGTCAAATAAAAATACTGATTTTGTCGAAATGCCATTTTCGTCCCTAAACTCGAATTCATTTTGATTCGAATGTAATTTCTAGCATTTTACCACATTTCTAACACAAAAATACCCTAATTTCCATATTGTTACACACTGGTCCTTACATTTTCTCACATTGCCGAATTGGTCACTAAATACAATCCAAGGATTCAAGCTTCCTAACTTTGCAATTAAGACTCCAATCACTGTTAATTCATCAAACTCATCATTATACTAAAAAATTAGAACTGATCATTTTCAATTTACATCATGCCGAATTGATTCTTACAATTTAACAAATTGCTAAAATGGCCCCTAATCAAGATAACACCAATTTTAGCATTCCAACTTCAATTTCATGCTTAGCAAAACCTTATATAATCAATAAAAACTTATTAAATACAAAAAACATCAGTCCCTAATATTAATCAATCAAACCGAATAGGTCCATAAAGATTTCCATATTGCTAATTTAGTCACTAGTTGAAATAACTAGATTTTCAACCTCCAAACATCAAATTCAAGCTTCAATTATCATCAAATTTATAAATACTCTTAAAAATTCAGATTTAAACACCAGCCCCTAACCTTTAAATGCTGGACAAAATAGTCCCTTAACTTTAGACATCAATCCAATTTAGTCCCAAGCATGGAAACAACATAAAATCAAACATAGTTTCTTAAATCTTCAAAATTCACATAACCCTAATTTCTTCCTCATATCAAATCTCATCAACCAAACAAGTATTCTATGAATTATTTACATTAAAATATAGAGCACGAAGATTAGAACAACTTTGTAGTTCGAAAGATTACCTAAAAACCGAGATTCGAAGCTTAAATCGAGCTTGGAAATTTTTCTTCTTCTTTCCTCTAGCTCCCATGGTACATGGCTGGAAAAAGATGAACATTTGTTCATCTTTTAACTATTATTTTACATTTGTAACTATTAAATGAATTTTAAATTCATTTAAATAGTGAAATTACCAATTTAGCCTTTAAATCCAATGGCTAATTTAATCTCATCTAAAATCAAGGGCCAATATTAAATCCATATATATTTCATCTTCCAAAAATGTCCTCAACATTTAAAAAATATTTCAAAATTGCCATCCTTGCCAAATGACCAATTTGCCCTCCAACTAGTCTCTATTTACTAGTTTGTTTCAAAATTGCCATTCCATTATAATCTAACTAAATTAGTTTCTTCTCAACCAGCAACTATTCCTTAAATATCATTTTATGATTTTCCATGGCTTATGGAACAACCTCTGAAATTTCAATTCAATTTGATTTTCAGATATTCACTAAATACTTCTACTACGATTTTACCTTTACCGAGCTATCGGATATATTCCGAAAATTCAATATTTCCATATTTGTAAAATAAGTACTATTATCTCATAAAAAATTCCTTTCTTAAGGACTTAGACTGAATTTTCCTAACTCAGTTATTTTGATAATTATCGAAAATCCTCCAAATAGTCAAATAACCATTTTGCCCTCAAATCCAATGAATCCATAATGTACCACAAGTCATCATCCTTCTTCCAATGGCCTAGATTTAATCATGAGTTAGTAGTTACTAACTTTGCCCTTAAAATTTTCCAAAATTACGATCTTGCCATTTTTTATCCAATGACTCATATTTAATATGGAAAATCAACTTAAATCCAAGGGTTCATATTCTTCCAACATAAAGAAAATATCTTAGAATTGTAAAATGATATAATTAACCTTGACTTATCATCCTTCAAAATATCCTGGATATTCGATTCGATCCAATTATCTGAATATTTTTCTAAACTTTATATCTTTATAGCCATTAATACAAACTCCGTACAAAAAATTTGGATAACATGGAAACGTCATTATTGGGGGTAAACTATTCATTTATGGGTTTAAAATACACAACTTTTGAAAATTACACTTTGATCCTTAAACTTTTCCAAAGTTTATACTTTAGCCACAACTTTTAAAATTTACAATTTGGTCACTAGCCAAAAATTGGGACATTACAGTTCTCCCCCTTAAGAAAATTTGTCCTCGAATTTTTAATATGTACCTGGTTCAAAAAGGTGAGGAACTACTTTCTCATACCTTTTCTCTTTCCCAAGTCGTTTTTTACTTCATGATTTCACCAAAGAACTTTAACAAGTGAGATCATCTTATTTATTAGTTCTTTGACTCCATGTGCCAGTATCTTTACCGATTCTTCCTCATAAATCAGATCTGATTGAATCTCTATTTCTTCCGGGGTAATGATATGCAAAGGATCTGATCGATACTTCTTGAGCATCGATACATGAAATATATTGTGAATCTTGTCCATTTTCGGAGGTAAGGCTAGCAATAAGCCACCGGACCAACTCTTTTCACAATCTTATATGGCTCAATAAATCTCGGACTCATCTTCCCTTTTTGTCCAAACCATAACACCTTCTTCCAAGGTAAAACTTTTATGGAATACTTTATCCTTAACTTCATATTAAATATCTTTTCTTTCAAGATCAGCAGATACTATCTATCATTCTAAAGCAATTATAGATTGCTTCGAACCTTTCTTACTTTATTTTTCGCATCATGAAATAAATCAGATTCAAACACCTTTTAGTTCTCTTTCTAACACATTATCATCAGGGATATAAATTACCCCGTGATAAAATAAACATCCTTTAAACTTAACATCGAAATCTTTAATTTTCCCTTTTTCACCTTACTGAATTCTTTCCAAACATATCTTATCTTTCATTTGTAAATCTTTAATCCAATTTTTCAAAGTAGATTTGAGCTGAAGAAGCTATGTAATCATAGTATTTTCTTCCAAAGGTAATTGGGCATTTAATACTTATAAGCTAAAGAATGACTTTGGGCTAAATACATCAACTACGACATTAGACTTATTACATTAATACACATCCCAGCCTATTATGGGATGTATTATTGAATAATATAGAATCCTTACTAGATTCATATTGCACTAATACTAGTGCTACTATTAAATCTTCTTCTACTGGTAATAATATAATCGTAATTTAATCTTAGAGGAATATTACTGCTTCTTTAACTAACATCACTGGAGCTTCCTAAGGTGATATACTAGGTCATATAAAACCTCAATCTAATGACTCTTGCAACTAGGTCTTTAGCTTTCTCAATCTAGTAAGAGCCATTATGTAGAGTGCAATCGATATAGGTCCAATATTGGATTAAAATCCAATCTTAAACTTAGCCTCTCGATTAAGCGTCAAGCCTGACTTCTCCTCTTGGGCAACCCATTTAAAACTCACAATCAATAGGAATACTCTCCTAGCTTACCCTTGATACTCGGTATCCATAGCATAAGTTAAATAATTTTCGCATTAGTAACAAATTCCAATAAAAACTCTGCATGCTCATGCATGCCAATTATCACAACACTCACATGATTGGTTTTGTGGTTTTCTTGAATCTCCAACATTAATTATAAATGTTAGAGAGTTCCTAATTTTCCTTATCTCGATCTCTTAGCGGAACTATGTAATAAATTCAGTTTGATATCTTTGCCATGAATCGCCACCACTTTTTAGAAGTGGTGAAATAAATAATGATTCACTATTCCTCTTTACGAATTATGACCTCTGTTTAGATATTTTCTCATTCTGAACCCTTGCATTGCTTTTGGCATAATTTACTTCTTCATGAAATTTTGAAACACATAGTGAGGTCAGTACTTCTTTGTACCTGACCTCCAGCCCTCTATGAGCTTTCATAACAGACTCTCCTTCTATCTGTAGGAAATAGTTTAGAAGCGAATCAGCTCAGTTTATTAAACTTGCACTCATACACGTAAATAATCCAATTGCCCTAATTAATATGCAAGAAACTCCGTTGCATGTATAGGATAAACTTTGTTACGAAACTCTCAAAGAAAGAACTTCTAGTTAATAAACTTTTAAGTATGTACCATAACATTACTTTATCAAATACGAGTCTAATCCTTTTAGATGAGATAATACTTTTTCTTTTAGTCTCCTCTGATCATCAATACAGAGTTCCTTCAACATAACTTTTATATCATTAAACCATAGATTAACAATCATAGGATCTCCATTAATATCTCTCTAAAAATCTAGTGCGCCAGAACTCTTAATTCTTTTGCAATCGGTGCCTAAGCAGGCTGATTCATGATCACATCTAATGTCTGGAAGAAAAGCTCTTAATCTAGAACATGCATATCATGTTACTCTGGTGCCTCTGCACCATGCTAAACTGAGGGTAGAATATTATCATTAGCCTTATCATGCTCGTGAATCTCTTATTGGTCCACTCGCCTAAACACACCGCACGATTCTTTTACCCTCGCACATTGGAATTTAACATTATTATCATAATGAAGTAAGCAATTGCATCCATTCAAACAAGTAAAATCATCAGTAATTCTGACATCGCAGTGGCATGTATACACTTTTGACCTTTACTATACTTCGCTTAACTCCAAAACTGGCTAAACCTGTAGCTCTGATACCAATAAATGTAACACCCCTTTTCATATCCATACGCCGAATACGAATCAGGAAAGTCACAACTTTACTATCTTTAAATATTAATGATATTTGAAACAAAATTCAAGCTTTGATAATTTTGATCTCAAATTTTAAGAACTGGTACCCCTATCCTAAAATGCACATTCTTACATTTTTATATTTCTAATTCATCCTAATTCAATTCCCAAATGTCTTCAAATGTTATGTATGCCTATAGGGAACAATTGACTATCATAAAACATACATGCTCTCAATTATCTTAGCGTGCAACTCATCACCTGAGGTTACTTTTAACTTTAAATCTTTCCAAAAATGCCAATTATCATGAAAGCATAACGAACTTTAATGGACAATCACAACTCAAATAGGTTAAGCAAGTATACATGCCACTATAATAATCAAACTTCAATTAGGATGTCATTACTGTGATTACCTGTTGAGCTTTCGAACATTGATGCAATGCTTTTCTCATTCTCATATTGATTTACCTACGTGTGCACATTCAAACACACGCTAAGTACGGACTTAGTGAGGCAATCAAAATTAAAAATAACTAAATAGGCTTATTTAATTTCATGACTTTTTAAACCTCAAGGCTGCATATATATATATATATATATATATATAACATGTCGTATGCCAATATTCTAACCTTTATATTGCATTGGTAATGATTTACTACATGTCAATGCCATCAAACTTTCACATTGCATTAGTAATGATTTACTATATGTCAATTTCATAAGACTTTCATGCTTGTGCATTTGTCATAATATGCCATATACGCATAAATGCATCATGATCACTCGATATGTATTACCATCGTGTTAATCATATATTAATATAATATAAACCGAATATAAATTTCTTACCAATATACTTGCCATTTATTCCAAAGGCTCATAAGCTTATTCACATGTTTATCTTTTATTAACCAATAAACCATAGCCCAAATATAAGCCTATGAGGACCTTGAGTACGCGAGTCAGAACCGCACATAAGCTCGGGCTAACCATAATAGACATAAGGTTGTCCTTATCCACACATAAGGTCGTGCTAACCATAATAGACATAAGATCGTCCTAATCTGCACATAAGGACATGCTAAACATATGCACTAAGTGTCTTTTACATACACTATAGTGCCCGCACAAAGTGCTAAACCGCTGGACTCTATGGCATGCCAACTATACCCTGTCCCTCAATGACTTACTCGGGCATATATTCCATATTTATTTCATCTATGGCAATGTATATCAACATAATTTAACATTGGGCAATTCATACCCGAAATAACATTCATAATATAACATCATATATAACTAGTGATCCATGCATTTATATTCAACTTTTGACATATTTAAAATATGTCAATCATATGCTCCATGACATAAATATAATGAAAATAAAATTTGGGTAGGCTCATCGCAAGCCATCCCAATGATGTATAAAACATCAATGTGTCATGATATGTATGCAATTGCACTCACCTAGGCCACTTAACACAATGCCTCACTAAGTCCTAGTTTGATCCTTTCTTTCATAGAACCTCGAACCTTCTTTGATTCAGACTTGTCTTCATTAATCACATGAATAAAATAAAATGTTTGTTAGATTCAAATCTAACAATACCTTAAATATGTTGTCTAATATTCGAATATAAAATTTCCAAATATTTTCCTTTCTTCTTTGTACTGTTTAAAAACTCATTATGGTCCTTACTGACCAATTTGAACTTCAAATAATTCTTCTGAGCTTGCTAACTAACATTTAAATACAAAATGTTTCAAATTCCATAATTCAAGTATTCCATTCGATTTTCATTCACTTAAAGGTTTAGGGACTAAAATGAAAATCTTTTCCATTTCAGTGGCATTTTCAATATATTTATCACCAATAGAAATTTTACCTAATAACATTCATCATAAGTTCTTCACTTAAAATTTTTGTACAGTCTAGTCCCTAAATCCCTAATTTTGCCGAAATGCCATTTTGATCCCTAAGCTCAAATTCTTTTTGATTCAACTGTAACTTCTAGCATTTAACCACATTTCTAACACATAAATACCCTGATTTCCAGATTGTTACACGCTGGTCTTTACATTTTCTCGCATTGCCGAATTGATCACTAAATACAATCCAAGGATTAAAGCTTCCTAACTTTGCAATTAAGCCTCCAATCATTGTTAATTCATCAAACTCATCATTATACTCAAAAATCAGAATTGATCATTTTCAATTTCCATCATGCTGAATTGATTCTTACAATTTAACAAATTGCTAAAATGGCCCATAATCAAGATAACACCAATTTTAGCATTCCAACTTCAATTTCATGCTTAGCAAAACCTTATATAATCAATAAAAACTTATTAAATACAAAACAACATCATTACCTAATATTAATCAATCAAACCGAATAGGTCCATAAAGATTTCCAAAATGCTGATTTAGTCATTAGTTGAAATAACTAGATTTTCAACCTCCAAACATCAAATTCAAGCTTCAATTATCATCAAATCTATAAATACTCTTAAAAATTCAGATTTAAAAACCAGCCCCTAAAATTTAAATGCTGGAGAAAATAGTCCCTTAACTTTAGACATCAATCCAATTTAGTTCCAAGCATGGAAACAACATAAAATCAAACATAGTTTCTTAAATCTTCAAAATTCCCAAAATTCACATAACCCTAATTTCTTCCTCATATCAAATCTCATCAACCAAGCAAGTATTCTATGAATTATTTACATTAAAATATAGAGCTCGAAGAGTAGAACAACTTTGTAGTTCAAAAGATTACCTAAAAACCGAGATTCGAGGCTTAAATCGAGCTTGGATTTTTTTTCTTCTTTCCTCTAGCTCCCATGGTACATGGATGGAAAAAGATGAACATTTGTTCATCTTTTAACTATTATTTTACATTTGTAACTATTAAATGAATTTTAAATTCATTTAAATAGTGAAATTACCAATTTACCCTTTAAATCCAATGGCTAATTTAATATCATATAAACTCAAGGGGAAAGATTAAATCCATGTATATTTCATCTTCTAAAAACGTCCTCAACATTTCAAAAATATTTCAAAATTGCCATCCTTGTCAAATGACCAATTTGTCCTCCAACTAGTCTTTATTTACTAGTTTGTTTCAAAATTGCCATTCCATTATAATCTAACTAAATTAGTTTCTTCGCAAATGGCCACTATTCCATAAATATCATTTTATGATTTTCCATGGCTTATGGAATAGCCTTTACCGAGCTATCGTATCTATTCCGAAAATTCACTAAATACTTCTACTACGATTTTACCTTTACCGAGCTATCGGATCTATTCCGAAAATTTTATATTTCCATATTTAGAAAATAAATACTATTATCTCATAAAAAATTCCTTTCTTAAGGTCTTAGACTGAATTTTCCTAACCCACTCTATTTTTCTGATAATTATCGAAAATCCTCCAAATAGTGAAATAACCATTTTGCCTTCAAATCCAATGAATTCATAATGTACCACATGTCATCATCCTTCATCCAATGTCCTAGATTTCATCTTGAGTTAGTACTTACCAACTTTGCCCTTAAAATTTTCCAAAATTATGATATTGCCATTTTTCATCTAATGGCTCATATTTAATATGGAAAATCAACTTAAATCCAAGGGTTCATATTCTTCCAACACAAAGAAAATATCTTAGACATGTAAAATGATATAATTAACCTTGCCTTATCATCCTTCAAAATATCATGGATATTCGATTCGATCTGATTATCCGAAATTTTTTTTGAACTTTATCACTTTATAGCCATTAATACAAACTCCGTACGAAAAATCTGGATAGCATGGAAACGTCATTCTTGGGGGTACACTATTCATTTATGGGTTTAAAATACACAACTTTTGAAAATTACACTTTGATCCCTAAACTTTTCCAAAGTTTATACTTTAGCCACAAAACTTTCAAAATTTACAATTTGGCCACTAGCCAAAAATTGGGATATTACAAATGAGGTTTGTACGGAAAGGCAAGTTGAGTCCTAGGTTTATTGGGACTTATGAGGTGTTGGAGCGAGTTGGTCCGGTTTCTTATAAGTTGAGGTTGTCTGCGGAGTTGGAGAAGATACATGATGTTTTCCATGTATCGATGCTTCAGAGGTATAGATCGGATCCTTCGCATGTGATGCCTGTTGAGAAAAATAAGTTCAATCCGAATTTCACCTATGATGAGGAGCCATTGAGAATTTTGGATTCAAGCAGCAAGGTTCTTCGTGGAAAGACCATAGAGTTGGTGAAGGTGTTGTGGCGACATCGTGGAGTTGAAGAAGCCACCTAGGAAAGCAAGGAGGACATGTTGAAGCATTTTTCTTATCTTTTTTCGCCAGGTAAATTTCGAGGATGAAATTTCTTAAGAAGGGGAGAGTTGTAACGCCCTGAAATTGGGCCTAGATATTAGACGGATCGATTAGACGGTTCGGGAGAACCAGATTAAGCAATTCGAGTTAGTTTTGGGAATTAAATCTTAATAAATCATTTTTGGCTAAAATAAAATATGGAAGAATGCTAAAAAATACTTAATTAATATTTTAAGTATTTTGGTAAATTCAATTTGAAGGAATTAAATCTGATTTTAGGATATTTTGGTCCGGTGACTAAAATGTAAAGCTTCAAAATTGTTTTTGGTGACTAAATCGTAAAAGGGTCAAAACTTAGAATATTTAAGGAGATAATTAAACAAAGTTTTCCATCTTATTTTCCCTTAATTTAGGCTATTTTTAAATGGTTTTAAAATTAAAATAAAATAGAATTAATAAAAGGATTTTTAATTACACAATTCATTTTCTCACGTAACTAATTTTGCTCTCAACTTTCTGAGCAGCCAAATTATCATTTTCCTTCTAAAATTTCCAGTAATCACTCTCTTTTGATTTCTTTTTGATTTCCTACTTGATTTCTTTGATTCCTACAACAAAATCTACTTGATTTCTTGAAGATTTCATCCAATCTTTGCCAATTAAGGGGGAAATTAGCAATTAGAGGTGATTTTTGTTTTTCTCCTCTAATTAAAGGTTCTTTAATGAAATTCCCAAGTTCTTGATCCTTTACAACTGATTTATGTTATGGAATTATGATTAAAACATGAATGTGATGATTAAATTGAGTTTTTATGTGGAAATTTGATAAACATTGTTATGGATCTGTTTTGTATTGAATCTAATTGATTTGGATCTCTTATAAGATGTATTTTAATGTTGTAAGAAGTGATTAATTAAAGGAATCTCGAAACTATGTGAATTGCTAATTTCCTAGGTTTTAAATAGTTAGTTTTTGAAGTGATCTTGGTGTTGTAAGGTTGCTGGAGGTATAAGGACATTATAAGGATGTTTTTAGGTGTTAATTGATGTTTTTAAGATGTTGAAATCATTAGGTTTTGGATGGGCTTTGGTTATATGAAGTTTGTTGATGATTTCGGTTGTTTTAGAGAGGCGTTTGATGGTTTCAAGTGAGGCAAAGTTGTGTTTGTTGGTTGCTGGAAATTAGAGATGCATGGAAGTGCATTAATCCTCTATTTTTTTTTGGGTAAAGGAGGGGAGTTGAATCCTTTAGCTTTTGGAGAGGTTGCGAAAGCTTTAGAAGCGTGATTCTCGCAACGACAAGAGAGCTTTGGGTTGTTGGTGACTGGAAACGTATTTTACTGGTATTAGAAGGTTTGAAAGATGTTTTGGGAGTTTAGAATAAGTTTGAAACACTTATCTAATCTCGAAAGTAAGTATTGGTTGAGCTCTCTCTCGGTTTTGGTTTTGCAAAATATAATCTCATGCACATGTTTATAGGTTTAATTACTTACTGTTATATGCATGTTTTAGAAATGAAAGATGTTGCAAATGATTATACATGATGAGATTTGAGCATAGAAAATGATTTATCAAAGAATTTTGAGAATGCTAGAATACATGGTTTAATGTATTGGAAAATGGTTTGAATTGATGCATATATAAAACAGTAAGTTAATGTTGTTTTTATTGAGTATATTGGCAAGTGGTTGAGGTAAAATGTTATCAGATATAGTTGGCTAGCCATAGAGTTTAAAGTGCACTATAATAAGTCGCCTCATGTGTGTCGAGGGGTCATGAGTGTGTCATGCTCCACCCTGAGAACCGCAGTGGCCGAGGGGTTAAGAGTATGCCAATTCTCCCACTAGTGGATTCATACATAATAACCGTTGAAGGCTACTCCGGTTCGAGAATGTATGTGAAGTGGTCAAAGGAACCACTTGGGAAATTAGTGTATCCGATGTGGTTTTTGTAAAATAGAATGAAACTTGTTTTGATTCACTTGAATGTCAATATATGAGATGATGTATCATGAGAAATGGATTATGTTTTGTATAATATGGTTTATACATAAGATGCTCTTTAAGCTTGCTATTTAGAGATTTTGGCATATGAAGCTTAATTTGGGGTTTGTGATAGAAATCCATGATACATGTGTTGCAAATGATTTAAATGTGCATATTTGAAGAGATTATAGAAGCATGAGATGATTTGGCATGAGACTTATACATTTGGTTTGATTTAGAAACATGAGTATTTTTGAGATTCCATCACTAAGCTTATAGCTTACACTCTCCATTCTTATCAATGCAGAGAAATAGACTATTTCGGACAGTGAGCAAGCAAGGGAAGGTCCAAGGACTGAAGTATTTTCAAGTATGGTTTTACAAATACATAGTGGTAATAAGAGGCAATGTGAGCAAGTTGAATTAGGAGGTTTATTTTGGAAACTCCCTGATTGTACAAGCTTTGTTTGATTTTTAGACTTGTATGATGCTTAATGGTTGGTTTTGAGGGGTTGGGAAACAATTTGCATGCTTGGGTAGAGATCATGCCTATAGGTATTTGATGTGGATATGATATGTTGAGTATGATCTGTTTCCATGCTCATATGTTTGAGGAAACGACTCTTAGGTTGTTATGTGGTGATTAGATGTTGGTTGGAGTATGTTAGATTAGGCCAAAATGTTATATGTTCGGCCAATAGTTTATTACAGGTCTGTCTGTACCGGTATGGCTCCTCAGGGATTGGTACACGGGGACCTATCTCGGCTCAATCTGGCCAAAAATGCTTTGGCGTACCGATATGCCTAGAGACCATATTGGCACGCTATGTTGATAATTTGGCTTCGTGTCAGTGCACGGGAAACCATATCAGTACACCTTTTGGCTAATGGAATCCTTATTTTTGAACATTGCATACCCCTACTAATACGCTTAAGGACCATATTGGTACACCTTTGAAACTTTAGCCCATATTGATACGTGGTGCTAGTGTACCGATACGAAGTTAGGTCTATTAAAATGCTTTATGAAGTTTGGATCTTTGCGGTTTAGTCCCTATTTCTTGATTATGCAATTAAATGTGTCTTGATGATTATTTTGAGTTGAGATTTAACCCGATGGTATAAAATTTGACTAATTACGGATTGGTAACTTTAATTTCAAGGAAGTCCTCTTATTTATCTGAAATTATGTTTTGGTCTCTACAACGTTAATTTGTACAATTAGATGTCAATCTGACACCCAATTGAGTTGTAATTTTCACCATAACTAGCATGATCACCTTAGGACTTAAATATGCATTTAGATAAGATAAAAGAAAAAAATGGACCATTTTCTAAGTAAATCTTTTGGGTTTGTCTCAGCAAACCCTAATGTAGCTCACTCGATTCGGTCTTGCGACTAGACCGAGTCAAAGGGGTTACAAAGGGTGTTACAAGACGTGGCACCATTGGTAGGTTATTCTTTATCAGACTCAATGTCCAACTATCGGGTCTCAATTTTGGCAGAATCTTCATAGGCAAATGATGTCGGCATAGTGGCATCAAATTGCTGGGCTAGAGTATGATCAAGTTGAGGGCCGGCTGGCATTCCTTTTTGTGCATGGGGCTTGGTTGCAAAATATGGATATGGTGGAAGAGGATTGAGGGACATTTCTGTAAGAGTTGTTCGCAGGGCATGGTCTCTGGCCCCAATATATTTCCAAAGTGCCAAGTTTTGTTCCTCGACCTTTTGGAACTTCTAAAGAAGGAGTTCCTGGTCTTGATAGATCTGGGAGAGTAATGTCACAACATCCTCTAGCATTTGAATGGAAGGTTCTAACTTGGGTGTTTTGGCAGCATATGTAGGCTGGGCAACGTTTCCCTTACCCTTTTCCCTAGCCTCTCTAGCAATCAACTGCCCTTAAAGAGCAGGGATGATGTTTCCTTTGCATTGCTGGGCATTGTCAGAGTCGAGCATGGGCATCTTATGCTGTACGCAAATTGTAGAAATAAGGGAAGAAAAAATCAGACTGCCACAACTCCTGTTGGCACACTTGTATGTCTCGTCAACGATCAATCGACCCACATTGATTTTCCTCCCTATCATGATCGAATGCAACAATGCCATCTTGTCCTTCAACACTATGTCATTATGAGTGGTTGACATCAGACTAGCTTTCAAGAAGTGGTTCTATCCCTGCGGTTGTGGTTTTAATACCAGTGGTTTCACCGTTCTCTTGCCCTTAGAGGACACAAACCACTTTGTGCCTGGTTCACACAAGTCTTTTAAGAGAAGCTGACGCATGGCCTCATCAATGGTTTTAGCGAATGCGGAGTGCTCCTCTCCCACTCCATCCAAATTGAATAGGTGATTGATATAACCTTCATCAAATTGAACAAACTTATCCCAAACATACACAAATGGTGAAGCCTTCATGGTGAGGTGGGCATAGAATTCTTGGATAATAGTTGAGTGGAATTCACAAAAGGTCTCCCAACCATGCTTCTTGATTATGGTTGCCACCTCTTTGAAATACCCCAAGTTGGGTTCATCTTTGATATCAAACCCCTTCTCATAGCAAAAGGTTTATGTTGAGTAATTTTCTTTAAACTTCTTCTTTGTTTCATCATTGAAGAATATTTGGAGCGGGCCGATTCTTGGTTATAGCAAGATGACGACGCCATTGAAGATTTGGCGAAAGAAAAGGTCGATTGATTTTGGAGGAGAAAAGGTTGGGTTTCTTGGTTTTTCTTGACGACTTTAAAGAAAAGAAAAAGAGAAAAGTTTTTAGTTTGAGAATGAATGTGGGTTTAATAGGGTTTGGTGGGGATGGTTGGTACGGATTTTAGTGGGTTTAGTGGGGTAATCATCACTTGGTAGATGAGGCGTGTTGGGAGAGTGGTGGCGCGATAAACGAGGCACGTATAGAGCGGGTTTAAAATTTCAAATTTTGAAAATTATAAGACTGACTAGGGTTTCCCTCTTAATGACATTAGCCCTGGGCCTGGTCTGAAGAATGGCCACGTGATAATAGATGCGTTCGAATGCCAGCAAGGCTTGGCATAGTGTCTTGGCAAAATTACCTGCGCTAAAACTCAAAGAAACCATTCAAAACAGAAAAAGAAATAAAAGAAAAATAGAATAATTAGACTAAGATATACTATGTACATAAAAGAAAATAATTGTCGTAAACTATTTACAATTATCAAACTGAGATGGAAAAATTCACTGAATCTCCACAAGGACAATAGTCTCCTTGGCATTAAACTGACTTCCCTCCAAGTAATTCTTTAATCTCTAGCCATTCACCTTGAAGTTTGTCCCTATTTTTAAGTCTTTGATATCTACTGCTCCATGAGCATAAGGCTTGACAACTTCAAAGGGTCCCTATTTTTTTTGCAGAAAACAAGGCTGCGTTTAAGGCTAAATTCAATTGAGTTTAAAGCAATCAAAAATCTCTTTTAAAATTCAAATTCAAATTGAATCGAAAAGCCTATCAAGATTGAAACCCACACGACTGACGCTCTAGCCAATTAAACTGTGGCTATTAACATCCAATTAAATAGCTTAAAACATTTTAAATCCAAACTCTATAAATATTGGAATGAAAAATTCTTTCATAGTTTAAAAAAACACAGAAAAATCCTTATAAATTTTCTCTAAAATCTTACGCATGCAGTATATGTCGAAGACTCATGTTACCATTAACTGAGCCGATTGAGTGATGGCGGAAACGCGTGCATGCAAGGGCCTTGTCATCTAACCATTCATCTAACCATTCAACAAGGAAAGTAAGAAATGGCCCTTTAGAAATCCATATCAAGGCCCTTTCCCACCCAATAGGGGATTTACATGCTATACACCCTTGATCATTACCAACAACTATCACACAAAATCCAGCATTACATGTAAGAACAAAGAAAATTGACATTTGTTTTCATTTTATTAGAGACCTGGTTACATATGGGTCTATAAATATGAATTTTTGTACCACTCATGATCAACTAGCAGACTTGTTAACAATGCAACAATACATTTATTCTAAGAGATAAAAAGTTTTTTAGGGGAGTATGTTAAATTAAGATCTCAACATTTATTAAGCGAAAATTCTTATTGTACTCAGTTTTCCAACTTTCTTACTTGAACACTAGTCTTGTTCATTATTGTATTCATTTTTTCCGTAGTGTTCTTGGGTGTGAGTTGAGATTGTGGAAACATTTACTTTGTGAGGATTCTCTTTAGTTTGTATATTTGTATTTAAGAGAGAGTGTTAACTTAAGATTTTATTGTTTAAATGTTAAGGGATTTGTAAAGTTACACCTTGTCCTTAAATGTTGATAAAATAGTGAATTTCTAAAATCATTAGTGTGGATAGCTAAGGTAGTGGATGTAGACTTCATTGAAAAATTTGAACCACTATAAGTACTCGTGTCAATTCTTATATTTTCCTTCAAAGCTCCCACCAACTTTTTAAGTACAGGTTCAACCCCTTTTGGCTATTTTGATAGATCAATTATGTCAACAAATTTATTTAATAGTTGAAGTGTGGAAAGCTAAGTGTCTAACATAACACTTTTTGCCAAACATTTTGGATAACCCTAAATTTACAACTTTTGATCTTTTTATCTGTTGAACACCCCAAGGTCCAAAACACTAAAAAAAAGAAAATGGAGAAAATCAAGGGGAAGAATGAACACTTGTTTTATTTCATTTAGTATGTGTAAAAAGTATTCATTTAGTGTGTGTAAAAAGTAAGTATACAACTCCTTATATAGGCAAAGAACCACTTGTTCTCATTTATGTGGGATCCTTGCCTTTATGACACTAATTAAGCATACTAGCCATTAATTAAACTATAACATAAGCTTATGTTAAACTTAAGTAAACATCAATACATTTTAATTATCCTTTAATGTGTTGGTGTTGATATTTTAACACTCCCCCATCACCAACTTCCATTTTGTTTGTCATGCTAAGCTGACGACAGAAGCTTTCGAGCTTGTTGCCACTCAAGTCTTTCGTGAACAGGTTTGTCACTTGATCTTTTGTCTTCATATATTCAAGCTTGATTTCTTTTTGAAGATTGTATATTGATGAAAGTTAGGGAATTATATTTCCTAATGTTTAGCATCTGAAATTTAAGGATTTATCAATAATTAGGTGCAGATTTAGCTACTGATTTTATGTAATTTTTCCTAGATTAGGTACTTTTGTATAATAAAAATATGTGTTATTCTTATCAATAAAAAGCAGGAAATAGAGAACAGTTTTCTCTACCTCAAAATCTCAATTTTCTATATGGTATCAGAGCTAATAAAGTCTAAAAATCCCAACAAGACGCCTAGTAGTATTCTTTTTAATGGTTATATCTTAGCCAATGTAAAAGATAGGGAAAGATCATAGTTTAGCCTTAAAAAACTATTTGGTTCTATCTTATTCATCCATTGTAAAAATAGAGAAAGGTTATAGTTTAACCTTAAAAAATTACATGGTTGTATCTTTGTCGTCCATTGTACAAGATAGGAGAAGATGTTCTAGTTTAGCCTTAAGAAAAACTAAATAATATTTTTTAAAGGATTCCACATTAAATATCCAAGCTGAGACTTTGATACGTGTACCTACCAGCTTGAGGGGAGTGTAGGTCCATGTGATCACTGTCCAGTGGTGACAGATTTCAGCTAGGAAAGTATGGAAAAAATAGCTATGTCTACATATTTCGTATCAAAAATTTCAATCGGGAACTACTTCAATTTCCAGTGTAGATATTCCAACTGATGCATCAACCATCTCAAACGTGCCATAAGTTGAATTGCAGCAATTACCCCTAGACCATGAATGGCAGAGGAAAGCTAGAGACATCTTAGGATAGAAGAGGGAAGCTGGGAGACATCTTAAGAGGGGTTTAGAAACCAACAACAACTACTGCAAAGAGATGTAGAAACTAGCAACAAAAGCTACATTTTACCAACAATGGATGCACAAGAACATGGTGTTGTTCTGACGATTTAAATCAATGACTCCCGAAAAAGGAAAGAATTTTTCTCTAAGAAACAACACATGAAATGAGTTGTTATCAAAGAGATTTTTTTCCAAAAAAGAAGATATTGCTGAACTTTTTGCATTTGAATGCAGCATCCCAGACCTTTATCTCAGAGAAGGTTATCAATGGAGCAAATTTGCACTTGAAACTATGTTTACTCCCCAACTTGAGGGGGAGTGTAGATTGTAGATTGATGAAAGTTAGGAATTACATTTCCTAATTTCTAGTAGCTAAAATTTAGGGATTTATCAATAATTTGGTGCAGATTTAGCTACTGATTTTATGTAATTTTTCCTAGATTAGGTATTTCTGTATACTATAAATATGTTATATTCTTATCAATAAAAATCAAGAAGTAGAGAACAGTTTTCTCTAGCTCTAAATCTCTATTTTTCTACACTTCTCGCAAGACTTTTTCTCTAACAATATGGTAATGTATCTACACATATTTCGTTAAATTCTCGACTAAGCGTAAGGATGACAACTTGTCATAGTATCGGGTGACTAGAAGCTCCACTTGCTGATGCAGATCTTTTAACAATTACAAAATCTAGGTACTCTCTTGAACTGTCATTGTTGTCGCACGATACTCTGTTTCAGTGGTTGACAACGACACAGTGGGTTGTCTTTTTCTATACCAAGAAATCACTTCAAATCTAAGTACAAACACATACACTGTAGTTGAGCGTCATGTATCTTGGTCATCTACATAGTCAATGTAACACCCTGAAATTGGTCTTAAGAGTTTTGGTGGTTTAGTTGAGTTTAGGTTCAGATCAAGGAACCAGGTTTGGCTATTAAATTACGTTTTGGGAAAATAAGTATTTTAAATGGAAATTTCAAATAGGATAAAATGTGGTTGAACTTTTAAAAATGTTTAATATTTATATTAAGTATTTTGGTTCAGTAACCAAAATATAATAAATGTAAAACTATTTTAATGACTAAATTTAAAAAGGGGCCAATGCTAAGAATCCTTAGAGAGCTAATTTTCCTAAAAACATTAATTGGGTTTTCCACTATAATTAACAAAACAAATTGACGGTTAATTATTTTGTTAAAATCATTTTCCCTCATTTTCTATTTTCTCAAGATTTTCTTCAAAAATTTCTCTCATTTTCTCACCATAATTAACACATTCTGGAATTTTGATTGTTTTCAATTAGGATTATGTCAAAACATTTCCCTCTTTTTCCTTTGCAAAACCTTGGTAAAGATTTCTCTAAATATCATTTTATTCAACAAAGAACGTTTGCGTCAAATTGTGGTGGAAAGACTTTAAATGTAATTTTCTTTTCCTCTCTTAAAACTAAGGTTCTTTATTGATATTCCCTAGTATTTGGCTCTTAATTGATGTTTAATATTTTAGTTTTTCCATTTAATTCTTAGAAATGATATTAATTGGTGTTTTTGATATTTTGTCTAAACTCTTGATTTGTGGGTTAATTGATGGAGATTTCTAATGGGTTAAATAACATTTTGGTTGTTTAAAAACAATGTGAGATCATGTTTTTGTAATCAATCCCAAAACTATTTAATTACCTATTTTCTATGGTAGTTTAATGTGATTTTAGGGGTTGTTATGGGTGAATCTTAGCTGCTGGAGGTATAAGGGTGTTTTAGTTATGTTTTTGGATGGTCTTTGACGATGTTAAGATGCTAGAAATGTTAGGTTGTGGCTAGAGATCGTTTGTTTGATGATTGTCGTAGTTTTTGAGGCTTTCAGATGGTTTGGGGTGCGATTTTGTGGAGATTTCAGGGGATGATTGTAGGCAGGTGTTAGAATGCATTTTCCTCTGGTTTTGTGTTGCCAAAAAAGGGGAGAATCAAGCCTAGCTCATTTTATGGAAATCGGTTCGTTTTAGATGCTTGGAACGTAATGATGAGCAAGACGTTGCGTATCGGTGAGTGTAAAGTGTGTTTTGGACACTCTTAAAGGTTTGAATAAGGAGTTGGGAGTTTAGATTAAGCCTAACAAGCTTAACTAAGCTCAGAAGTAAGTTTTCCCTAATTTTGCCTTGAATACCGAATTGATGTGAGACTTGTTTTGCATATTTTAGTTTAAAAGCATGAATTGGTTTACTTACTATTTTATGCATTATTTAAAAGATATGCAATGATTTATCAAGTATGTGAATGTTTAAGTGATTTGAGAAATGGTTCCTAAATGGAATGTGGTTGTTGCCTTGGGCAATGTGATTTTGCATATGGAAACGTTTTGTTAAATGCATATGGAAAATAATAAGTAAATGTGTTTAAATGTGTATATTGGCTATGTGATACACAAAAGAAAGTATCAGATATAGTTGGCGTGTCATAGGGTTTAAAGTGCACTATAATATAAGTCAATCACCCAACGGCCCACGAGTTTGCGGTGAAACTAGGCTACTCGGGCTGATGGATTGTCACTTGAGGTATGCGGTGAAACTAGGCTACCGAAGTTGATGGAGTACCTTGTAGTAGGATAGAGGTGAGACTATCTATGTCAAGATATGGTTTGGTAGAGGGGAGTCTACCAGGAAATCCGTGTATCCGATGTGGTTTTGTAAAGGAACAATGTTTTATGTAAAGGTCACTACATTTTCCAATATATGAGAACAAATAGGAAACTTATATTTTTCATAGGGATGTTATGCATTTCATGGTTTAAAAAGAAAGATATAAGGGCATTGGCTTTTACACTCATGTCTTGTTACTATTGAGCCATGGTTTTGATAATTGGGTTAATGCATTGTTGAATGTTAGTAGAGTGGCACCATTATACATATGTTTGATTACGCTCTCATTCTTCTTTGCAAAAAAATGAGGATTGTGGAGGCATTGGTGCCAGGGGATCCTAAGAAATCTTTTGACACCGAGTATGGTCATAGCTTTAAGCTTTTGGTAATAAGGCAATGTGTTGTCCAAGTTTGGGGATTTGTATTTTAATTCTTTGCGTTTCCAAGGATTATATCTTGATGATTGTTAGGCTGTTGTTTGGTTTGGTGATGTTTGTTGATGGATTTATGTTCGATTTTCATTTCGAGTGTATGAACTAAAATGTTGAGGAATCATGCCTATAGTTTATGCTTATTTATCCAAGAACGCGTATTTGATGGTTTGGTTTTTTGCGGATGAATGCCTATTATGCTAAATGTGTTTTGTATGCATACTAGGATGTTTGGGACATGTTTGAGTTGGGTTGGAGGTCAAAAACTAGATATAATGAGTATTACAGGTCTCCGAGTATCGGTACGGTGCTCTCCGTATCGATAAGCGAGGCCTGAATTAGGTCTGGGAAGTGGAATTTTGGTCGAGGTATTGACATAGAGTGAGCCGTGTCGATACGGTGTTTAGCTACTAGAATTTGGGATTCTGGCAAACTTAGCCTCGATACCGATACACGAATGAGCATATCTATAACACCCCTTACCCCGGGTTAGTAGCAAACTGGTTCAAGAGCGTTACCAAGCACACTACAAGCAAGAACGAGGCAAGAATAGGTTAACTCATCCCTATTAGATGAGTTACTTAACTATCAAATAACCAAGAATATATAACTTAACATGTAAGAAATCTCATATTTTGTTTACAAGACATTATAGGTTATCAAACAATTCAATTGACATCGTCATACAACCATCATTCGAATAACCTAAGTAAGCAAACATGCTTCCATTTCATTTCATTGTTCCTTAGATTGATACATGTAACATTTCATACTTAAAATTTACTAGACATGATCATTTGTACATACCTTGTCTCCAAGCAAGCCATATGCCAAGCCTTACCATTCGGCATTTACTATACAAACTAATAAAAAAACACATACAACATGGTATGCTCACACAAGTGACTATATTATCTCATAAGTCATTCGAATAGTACTATAGGCTAGATCAATTAGTTTGAAACATTCAATATATATATCCATATGCGCAGTAAAATACTTTTCCTTTACATAGAATCAAGTTCATTACTTGATTCACATTATCAACCAAGTTCACAACATGGTAAGCCCATTCAAGAACATATATATATAAGTTTCAAGTATTCAAAATGCATGCACAAGTTCAATATATACAATCTAAGTGCCACCAACTAGGGGAGTACAAAACAAGTATGAACCATACTTTAGCTATGCTTGTGCCTTGCTTCAAGCTCAAGAAATTAGGCTCTAGGATTAAGCAACGATCGAATCCTTTATCCTATGGTTGGGAAGAATGAAAACAAGAGTGATAAGTACAATAATGTACTTAGAGAGGTAGTAACTAGTTCTAACCAATTGTTATATCAAGTTCAATGTCAATTAGACAAGAATGATCCTAACTAAGGATTTCAAAGCATTCTATTAACATAAGAAGCAAAAGACAGTAATTCATACTTATATAACAAGAAATCAAGCCAATCATGCCTTCATGACAAGAAATCAAGCAATTCATGCTTAAATAACAAGTAGTCAGGCTATTCATGGTTACATGACAAGTAATCAAGCAATTCATGTTTACATAACAAGTAGTCAAGCTATTCATGGTTACATGACAAGTAATCAAGCAATTCATGTTTACATAACAAGAAGTCAAGCTATTCATGGTTACATGACAAGTAATCAAGCAATTCATACTTATTAGCTCATGTATATTCTTTTAACACAATCCTTGGTTCATAGTTTATCTAGGTAATCGAGTCTCCAACCAACTGTCACCACAAGATGTACCGTAGTACTGGTCAACCCTCCAACTGTCACCAAAGACCACATGTGTACCCTCCGTCTGTCGCCAATTAGGGGCCTTAGCCCTGGACCGTAGTCCACCCTAACACAATGAGCTCTAGACTCTAAGGCATACCCTTCTACCTATTCAACAAGCAACCATGGTTGTTAGGTTACACTTCATTTATTCAAGGGTTTTCAAGCTTTTCAAGTTCAAGATCATGTATCATTCAAGAATCAATTCAAGCAAGGTATAGCAACATCGTGCTTTATCCCTTTGGCCAATTGAGCCTTAGTTCTTCAATTACTTTTCAAGTTTTCAAGTGTTTCATGTTCAAGGCAAGACAATTCATGTTCAAGGCAAGACAATTCATGTTCAGGGCAAGACAATTCATGTTCAAGGATCACATTCAAGCAAGCATTCGATGGTTCACGCCCAAGGCATCAAGAATCAAGCATTTGTTTTCACTTTTCTTTCTAATTAATTTATCAATTTGCATGCTATTACTTATTTACAATTTTAGTTTAGTCCAATCTTCCCTTTTATTAATATTTAAGTTAAATTAAGCTCATTATCATGGCATATCAATAGCAAGAAGGTAGTCATGCATATTTGGTTAGGACCTAAGTCCTAACCCTATTGTAAACTACACTCACAATACTCCAAGCTAGCTTATTTGTCTTGTATCCAAATCCTCTTGTTTTTAGCTTTCGAATGCTCCACTCTCTCTTCCTCCACAAGATTTACTCCTTGCTCTAACAATTCATATAAGTAATTACATGTCAAACAAGGTACATTGAGCATAATAATTACCCATCTCAAGTAGTCAAATGTGTTTACACAATCACTTAACATGGCAACAATATTCATATATTTCATGTAAGAAACAAGCAGCCTATTCATATATATATATACACATTAATGCACATTACTACAATTGTTTACATTCCAATTTGGGTAAAACAGGGTAGTAACCAAAATGTTTACAAAACTGTACAAGACATCTAAACTGTTGCTACCAGGCAGTAGGTGCACTGCTTACTTAAACGTGCATAACTTTCATTCCGTACAACAGAATTTCAATTGGTTTACACCTCTGAAAATCTAACTTAATTTTCATTCTAACCATATAGTCCTTGTATTTTAGTTCCTTGCCAATTAATATAGATTTTTGGCTTAAAGACAGGGCAATTTACAACACTGGACAATTTGCACTGTCCCTAGTATTTCTTCTCTACAGTTCATTCTACAATCCAGAATTCAGTTTTGTTTTCTCCTAATGATTTTAGACATGTTAAGGCACTATCCATAAAATTCTCAGACTTAAATTCCCTTTATACAATTTATGGTGATTTTTAAAAGTTACTGCCCAAAATAGAGTGTTCTGGGCAGATTTCACCAGGCTAGATTTTTAGCTTCATTAATCACTTAGATGGTACTTCTAACATGTTAATTCAACTTATATACGTACTCATACAAGTCTAGGTCAGTTCAATTACGTTTTAAACATGTGAAATCAGGGCATTATTGTGCTATGTTCAATTTTATCTATTTGATCAACAACATTCCTCTAATTCATCATTTGAGCAGTCCATTACCTAGCTTTAACTAATCCAATTATATGAATTCATTTTCCAGCAAGCTATTTACTCCATTCAAGTCTCAATTCACTTAGCAATGTGTTCAAAACAGGGCAGCATATACAACCAAGCATGTTTACACATTTTCAACTTGCAAAACAATCTATATCCTCAATTTCCAGCAACCATACACATTTCCTTAGCAATTTGATCAATAAAACTCAAAATTTCAACGATCTTAGAAGCTAACATCACTATAACTTGTATAACTTTCATCCGATTCAAATTAGGAAACAAGAACATCACAAATTCACGATTCAATCATTCTATAACATGTAGGAATCAAGCATTTTACCTTCTCCTAAGCTAATTTGATCAAAGCTAAATCAAGAAACATGAATTGAAGATGGTCTATGAAGCTTTCTCTCTTCCTTTCTCTCTCAAAAAATTCGACTATGGCCTAATCAAGAAGATGAAGTCTGATAAGTGTTCAAAAGTACTATTTTTATTACCATTTTTACTCATATTATTGTTAGACTTAAGCTCATATTAGTTGTATAATTAGTCATTCATGCATTAATTCATGTTTCTTTCCACAGTTGAGCTTGATTACATAACTTGGTGATTTTTGTGGAAAAAGATGCTGCTTTGGTGTGTTTTTGTGTGTGTGCAGAATCACTTGCCTAAACAAGGCTAGAACCAGTTGCCAGGGCAGTGCATGAAGGAGATACCGAGCTAGTTGACACGACAATGCTTGAAGGAGAGGTTGAGCTAGTTGCCAAGGCAATTTTTGACAAAGAATAAGATGATATGGTAGTCGAAATTGATGACTAGATAAGCCCAAGATGACGTGGAGCAAAGTTAAGTTCCAAAGGAGTTTGATTTCCATGAAGAGGTTAAAGAGAAATTAAATCCCAAGAAGATAGGAGAAGTTCTAGAAGGAATTAAAATATAATAAAGAATTATATTCTTTAAAGATAATTTAATTCCAACTTAACTTCCTCCTCAAGAAGGATTTTGACCTAGCCATCTCCTATTTAAAGGACCAAGCCGTCAAAGAGAGGGGAGCAAGAAGAGATGAGAGAAATTTCGGCAACTCCAAAGGGGCAAGAGATGAGAGATTTCGACAAGAAGGGAGAAGCTTGGAGAGAGTTCGATTGGGAGAGAATTCAAGGGGGCTGATCAATTTCTTCTTCTTCTTTGCTTCCATTAGACTCATGGTTTGGGGATTATTCTTTGTATATCTTTTGAACCCAACCATGAACTAACTTGATTGGTTGGGGTTATTGTGTTTTGTTGTTGTGAAAAACAATTGGATTTTGTTTAGGTTTTTGAGTTGCAATTCAATTTTCAAAGTTTGTTCATTCTTGGTTCTCAATCTTGTTTGCGAGTGAATTGGGAGAGGATCTCGTAACTTCATCTATTTATCTAATATCGGGAGAGTTAGATTCAAGAAACGAATGAGCATGGTCTTTATTCAATCAATTGTTGGTGAAGACTAATCCGGCTTAGGAATAAGTTTAGGATTTCAACGGCTAAGAGGAGCGCAAGATTGGTTGTTGTTCACCCTTGATTCACGCAGGGATGTATTATCAAGGCATGCACAAATAGCTAGAGTTTCGACTTAGGGATAAGAAGAAACCATTGAAGAATGCTTCGCCAAACTTTGGAAGTGAATGCCAAATTGCCCAGGCAATTGACCCATACTTAATTGCCCAGGCAATCGCGGGAGCATTGCCCAGACAATCTGATCAGACAACGTGGGGGAATTGCCCTAGCAATCAACCAGGCAACACGACAGAATTGCCCTGGCAATCAACTAGGCAATTGCAACCAAATTGCCCTGGCAATCGACTAGGCAATCATAGCAGAATTGCCCTGGCAATCCGGCTGCTACTCAATCACCAAGACGATCCAATCGGCTATCACACCTCAACTCATGATAACCCGACCTATTCTTTCTTTTGCTTTCTTCTATTCTTTTAGTTTATTGCTTTTACTTTACTCGTTAAAATCAACTCCTACTATCTATTGTGTTTTTAATTTTACAGTGCGATAACTAAAGCAAAGTGTCCCAAACCAATCCCTGTGGAGACGATACTCGATACTCGTATCACTTTATTACTTGCGACGTGTATGCTTGCACAATTGCATAGCACTTATTACGCACAACAAGTTTTTGGCGTCGTTGTCGGGGATTGGCAATTGGTGTTAGTTGTTTTTGTTATTGCATTTTTTTCTCTTAGTTTTACTAACTTTTATTTTTGTTTGTTTTATCAAAAAAAAAGGTGCGCTACAAGTTAAGAGACATCAACATGTCGGGAAATAAAAGCTGATCTATTCAAGATTTGATGTTGGAAGATATGAATCAATCCAATCAAGAGTTTCTTGCACCCTTTGATGATTACCTATACCAACCGAGAAAAGCCCAAAGAGCCTATACCGTGGAAAAATCTTATGCTATGTGTGGAGAACATCATGTGTTTGAAAATTGCCCTCACATTTTCGGTGCATATGACTACATGGAGGACCATAGAGGGAACCAACAGCAAAATTCTTCATGGTATGGTCAAAAAGCTCAAAATTTTTTTACCATAACAATTTTGCCGCAACAACAGATATGCCATGGCAATGTAGTCCTTTTCAAGAGCATTCCAATTCCTTGGAGAAAACGTTGCTAGCTTCCTTGGCTAGACTTGATGGATCAATTGAAGAGATTCGAGAGCTATCGAAGTCCATGGATACGAGGATAGATCAGTGGGATGCAACCTTGGGGGATTCAGAATATCAATTGAGGAGATCCACATATGTCATGGATAACATGCACCAACAATTCATTCTTAGGGATACTGAAGTCCCAAGGCAAGAGGACAAGGAACAATCAAGGAAAGCTCTCCGATGTGTGAGGAACAACTAAAACCTCAAAGTCGAGAGTATGTTGATGAGAAAGTCTGCCCAACATATGATGAGCCTGAGCAACAAATTGCCTCGACAATGATTGAGGAGCCTGAATAGAGCAATGCCGCGACAACACTTAATGAAGCTGAGAACAACAATACTACAACAAATTCTGAGGAACCTGATGCCCAGAAGGTTACAACGTTGATGCTGAAGTAGGAATTTGTAGATTGCTCTCATCTATAGTTGCTACGGTAATTGCACGACCACATGCAAGATCAACGAGATGATAATACTTTGCCAATGGAATATGAGTAGGTAATGGTTGAACCTTTTGAATTCTTTAAAAACTCAACTCGTCCATTACAAGTATGTCTTGAGAAACCGATGTTGGTAGATTTGAAGCCATCTAAATCTCTACTGATGGAGATGTTTGAGAGGCCAAAAGAAAAAGGTGTTTGGATTCGTAAAGCATTTCAGGAAATTGGTTTTTCCCTTGACTTACAGCAAATTTTGGAAACTGATTGCCATGACAATTGGCTAGAGCAGCAATTGCCATGAAAACGAAGGCTACATCCGACCATGATGGAGCCCAACGAGAATGAGGTAATTAAATGGTTGGATGTTGATATAATTTTTCCTAATAATATATCCATGCCTTCAGGAACAGTAGCAAGGTGGAAGATGTGCATGGACTACAAGGGAACACGAAAAAAAGACACCTCCACCATGGTAATGCAAAAGGGAGTAGTGGCAAGCACATTGGCCAAACAATTTTTGGGCAATATTGTCACCTGATGGAGGGTGCGGATCGACTATAAGAAGTATAGGAAATGACCCTCCTCAAGTTTTCTCAGATATGCAGTAACATTAGAAGATGCATGATGGCACTCTTTTCAGACATGGTCGAAGACTTCCTTGAGATCTTCATGGATGATTTTTCCGTTTTTTGGTAATAACTTTGACAGTTGCCTCGGAAATTTAGAGAAGGTGTTGGCAAGATGTGAAGAAACCGATTTAGTCCTTAATTGGGAAAAGTGCCATCTTATGGTAGATGAAGGAATAGTGCTCGGCCATAAGATTTCATCCAAGGAAATTGAAGTAGACAAAACCAAGGTGGACGTGATCGAGAGACTACCCCCACCAAGATAAAGTCTTCAATTTTGATTATTCACGGGCCCAAGCATTCGAAACCCTAAAGGAAAAGCTTGCCTCGGCACCCATTGTTGTTCTACCAGATTGGACGCTACCTTTTGAGCTCATGTGTGATGCAAGTGATTTCGCGGTAGGAGCAGTCCTAGGCCAACGCACAGTTTTGATCCTATTTGATTGGTACAAAGGAAAGGAATAAGAAATCAAGTGTCCGATCACTTATCACGCTTAGAACGCAATAAGGAGAAGGGCGCAGATTTAAAGATGTGCGATGCATTCCCGGATGAGCAACTGTTAGTTGCCTAGGCAACCATGGATGCGCACGCCTCGGCAACCTCTGACGCCTCGGCAACCATGGATGTGCACGCCTCGGCAACCCCTAACGCCTCAGCAACTATAGATGCGCACGCCTCGGCAACCCTCGACGCCAGAGCAACTCTTGATGCACACGCCTCGGCAACTCCAGACGCGTACGCCGCGGCAACCACCGATACGCAAGCCTCAAAAACCCTTGACGCCCATACCGCGGCAACCCTTGACGCACATGCCGCAGCAACTCTAGACCCGTACGCCTTGGCAACCATGGAAGCAGTTGTCACGGCAACACATGCGTCAGTAATACCCTGGTATGCGGATTTAGTTAATTTCCTTGTTTGTGGTATTTTACCTTATGGCCTTACTCACCAAGGAAAGAAGCGATTCCACCATGATGCTAAGCATTACTTTTGGGATGAGCCTCTTTTGTTTAAACAATGTGCAGATCAGATTATACGCCAATGTGTCCTTGAAGAGGAGCAGTAGAATGTACTCCGACAATGCCATTCTTCATCCTATGGAGGACATTTTGGAGGAACGCGTACCGCGGCCAAAGTTTTGCAATTCGGTTTGTATTGGCCAACACTGTACAAAGATGCCCAAGAGTTTTACAAGCAATGTGATCGTTGCCAGAGGACGGGCAATATCTCTAGATGACATGAGATGCCACTCCAAAACATCATCGAGGTGGAATTGTTCGATGTATGAGGGATTAATTTTATGGGACCTTTCCCATCTTCATTCGGCAACCCCTACATTCTACTTGCCGTCGACTACGTGTCTAAATAGGTTGAGGCATCTAGTTCTCTTATTCAATTCTCGGCTAAAACTTTTCCCGGGAAAGCTGAAATCAAGATGGTCGGGACCATTCGAAGTTGTCAAACCATTCTCCCATGGTGCCGTGATAATCAAGTCCATCAATGACGAACATGAATTCAAAGTTAATAGTCAAAGATTGAAGCACTACAACGGTGCCCATGTGGAACGTAACAAAGAAGTGATCACCTTAGGAGATGCATGAGCATGCTCTCCTTTCAATATTTTCTTTTTATTTTCATTTTTATTTTTAGGAGATATTTTCTATTATTTTTCTTCATTATCTTTAGTTTCCAGGTTTTCTTTTTTTTCTTTTCTTTTCCACAACAAGACTCACAACCACCATGCTAAGGAAATTCACTGCCGACTACTTGCCACGGCAACCGCAACAAAGGATGCCCCGGCAACCGCCCCAGCTGTTGCCACCGCAACAGAAACTAGCGATGCCCAGGCAACAACAATGGCTTCAGCAACTACTGATGCACAGGCAAGTGAACCTGCCTCGGCAAACATGGATCAAATCAAAGCAATGCTATTCACGCGGTACCAGCCACAAGCATTCAACCACCGACCAAAAAATGAATCAAGCAAACAGCACGAAGGAAACTTATCACTCAAGGTGACGACCTCTCCGACTGACTCATTTCATTTAGTTTCTTTTAAATTTCGTTTCACTTTTACATGCATTGAAGACAATGCTTCTCTCGAGTTTGGGGGGGTGTTGGTTTCTAGTTAGTTTCATGTTTAGTTGCATTCATCTTTAGCAATCACATATAGGTTGCATATGTTACATGCCATGCCTTTAATTGGATTTAATTGCTTAAGACTTGTTGAATATCCAATGATGAATTTTTGCCACTGCACTTAATTGAAAGAACCTTTAATTTTAGGATTGCATGAAAAGACCTTAGAATTTTACTATGATGCTGAATTTTTTTACACGATTATCTCTTGTTGATTGAAAGAAACTTAGTGAACTTAGGTTGCTTAAAATTTGGGTAAATTTAAAATTGAAAATTAAATTCTTATTAGAGGTGCCCAAAACTGGCTCTAGTAGTAAATGCACTCTCTTGCTAGAGGTGCCCGAAACTGGCTCTAGTAGTTAATGCACATTAAAGAATCGCTAGAGATGCCCAAAATTGGCTCTAGTCGACTAAAATAAAATGAGAAATTGCATACTTTGCTAGAGGTGCCCGAAGATTGGCTCTAGTGAAAATAAAAATAAATGCCCTGATAATTAAATTGATAAAAGCCTATTGTTCACATAGAATCTTGAAAATCAACTTGTACACAACTACGCACACACATTGTCACAAGCATTATAGTTTGGTTCCGGGTAATTTTTGTGCTATCCGAAAAATTAAAAGGTGATCATACTTTGTGCCACGGTTCCGAGGTTTGAATTCAAGTTTGAAGCATGTCTTTGATGATTAAAGTCTTGGCAGGTAATTGTTAGTTCGCATTGCTTGAGGACAAGCAATAGTTCAAGTTTGGGGGTGTGATAAGTGTTCAAAAGTACTATTTTTATTACCCTTTTTACTCATATTATTGTTAGATTTAAGCTCATATTAGTTGCATAATTAGTCATTCATGCATTAATTCATGTTTCTTTCCACCGTTGAGCTTGATTACATAACTTGGTGGTTTTTGTGGAAAAAAATGCTGCTTTGGTGTGTTTTTGTGTGTGTGCAGAATCACTTGCCTAAACAAAGCTAGAACCAGTTGCCAGGGCAGTGCATGAAGGAGATGCCGAGCTAGTTGCCAGGGCAATGCTCGAAGGAGATGCCGAGCTAGTTGCCAAGGCAATTTTCGACAAAGAATAAGATGATATGGTAGTCAAAATTGATGACTAGATAGGCCCAAGATGACGTGGAGCAAAGTTAAATTCCAAAGGAGTTTGATTTCCATGAAGAGGTTAAAGAGAAATTAAATCCCAAGAATATAGGAAAAGTTCTAGAAGGAATTTAAATATAATAAAGAATTATATTCTTTAAAGATAATTTAATTCCAACTTAACTTCCTCCTCAAGAAGGATTTTGACCTAGCCATCTCCTATTTAAAGGACCAAGCCGTCAAAGAAAGGCGAGCAAGAAGACAGGAGAGAAATTTCGACAACTCCAAAGGGGCAAGAGATGAGAGATTTCGACAAGAAGGGAGAAGCTTGGAGAGAGTTCGATTGGGAGAGAATTTAAGGGGCTGATCAATTTCCTCTTCTTCTTCTTTGCTTCCATTAGATTCATGGTTTGGGGATTATTCTTTGTATATCTTTTGAACCCAACCATGAACTAACTTGATTGGTTGGGGTTATTGTGTTTTGTTGTTGTGAAAAACAATATGATTTTGTTTAGTTTTTTGAGTTACAATTCAATTTTCAAAGTTTGTTCATTCTTGGTTCTCAATCTTGTTTGCGAGTGAATTGGGAGAGGATCTCGTAACTTCATCTATTTATCTAATATCAGGAGAGTTAGATTCAAGAAACGAATGAGCATGGTCTTTATTCAATCAATTAGTGGTGAAGACTAATCTAGCTTAGGAATAAGTTTAGGATTTCAACGGCTAAAAGGAGTGCAAGATTGGTTGTTGTTCACCCTTGATTCACGCAGGGATGTATTATCAAGGCATGCATAAATAGCTAGAGTTTCGACTCAGGGATAAGAAGAAACCATTGAAGAATGCTTCATCGAACTTTGGAAGTGAATGCCAAATTGCCCAGGCAATCGACTCATCCTTAATTGCCCAGGCAATCGCGGGAGCATTGCCCATGCAATCTGATCAGACATCGAGGGGAAATTGCCTTGGCAACCGACCAGGCAACACGGCATAATTGCCCTGGCAATCAACCAGGCAATTGCAACCAAATTGCCCTGGCAATCAACTAGGCAATCAAAGTAGAATTGCCATGGCAATCCGGCTGCTACTCAATCAGCAAGACGATCCAATCGGCTATCACACCTCAACTCACGATAACCTGGCCTATTCTTTCTTTTGCTTTCATCTATTCTTTTAGTTTATTGCTTTTACTTTACTCGTTAAAATCAACTCCTACTATCAATTGTGTTTTTACTTTTATAGTGCGATAACTAAAGCTAAGTGGCCCAAACCAATCCCTGTGGAGACGATACTCGATACTCATATCACTTTATTACTTGCGACGTGTATACTTGCACAATTGCGTAGCACTTATTACGCGCAACAAAGTCTTCCTCCTATAGTGGCCGATTGTTTCAAGGGGAGAAGGACATGTGTAAGGTCCATTATCCATTTTAATTTCACCATGCAAAGCTTAAGTTTTGCCTAATATTCAAGATGGTCTTTTTAGTTTGGCACTCTAACTTGTTGGCTATAACATTTTAGTCCTTTAGTTATTTGTTAGCTAATGTTCTTTCCTCTTTAATTTGATTACTTGGTTTAGGGAGCAATACAAAGTAATCACTACAATTCGAGTATCATTCTTTTAATTTCCTCGATTAACTCCAATTCTTTCAATTTGATTAGAACATGACTCAATTAGTCAATAGCTTAGATAGTGGTAACCTTCCTAGGCCCAGTTTAGGGTGTTACAATTCTCCCATCCTTAAAATAAATTCACCCTCAAATTTACCTGAATCGAATAGGTGAGGATATTTCTTTCTCATGATTTCTTCAGATTCCCAAGTTGCCTCTTCTATCTTGTGGTTTCTCCAAAGGACCTTGACAAGAGGAACGATTTTGTTCCTGAGCTTTCTAACTTCACGATCAAGAATCTGGACTGGTTCTTCTTCGTATGACAAGTCAGGATTCAACTCTACTTCTTCAGGCTCAAGCTTCTTCAGGCTCAAGGACATGGGATGGGTCAGACCTATATCTTTGGAGCATAGACACGTGAAAGACATTATGAATCTTGTCAAATTCACTGGGAAGAGCCAATCGATAAGCCACTGGCCCTATCATTTCAATGATTTCAAACGGACTAATGAATCGGGGATTGAGTTTCCCTTTTCTTCCAGACCGAAAGACTTTCTTCCAAGGGGACACTTTTAGGAAAACTTTGTCTCTAACATTGTATTGGATGTCTATCCTTTTCAAGTCTGCATAGGCTTCCTATCCATCAAAGGCTTGCTTCAATCGATCATGTATGATTTGAACTTGTTCCTCGGTTTCTCTGAGTAATTGAGGTCCCAATACTTTGTTTTCTTCCAATTCAGACCAACACAAGGGAGATCTACATTTCCTTCCGTATAGAGCTTCGAAGGGAGCCATCTGGAAAGGCTTCTGGTAGCTATTGTTGTAAGCAAATTCTACTAGGGGTAGAGACTTTTCCCAATTCTTTTAGAAGTCTATAACACAAGCACGTAGCATGTCTTCAAGTACTTGGATGATTCTTTCAGATTGTCCATCTGATTGAGGATGAAAGGATGTACTAAGATGCACTTTAGCTCCTTGACCCTTCTGCATGGAATTCTAGAATCAGGAAGCAAATCTAGGGTCTCGATCGGAGATTATAGCTGTAGGTACACCGTGTAATCGAATCACTTCACGGATGTATAGCTCGGCTAAGGTTTCCAGGCTCATGTTCATTCGAACAGGGATGAAATGAGTAGACTTTGTGAATCTATCATCAATCATCCACACAGCATCGTTCTTTCTTGGAGTGGAAGGAAGACTAGTAACAAAGTCCATTGTAATCTGATCCCATTTCTACTAAGGGAATTCGATTCGTTGGAGCAATCCAATAGGGACTTGATGCTCGGCTTTGACCCTTTGACAAGTTAAGCATTTTGAAACAAAGTCTGTGATAGCCGATTTCATGCCTAGCCACCAGTATAGTGGCTTTACGTCCTTGTACATCTTAACCGATCCAGGGTGAATTGAGAAAGAGCTTTGGTGAGCTTCTTGTAACATCTCGTGTTTTAGTTCTTCATTGTTAGGAACACATACTCTTTCCTTGAAATAGAGGAGTCCATTCGACTTGAGGGAGAAGTCAGAATTAGACTCAGAGTCTAGCTTGGACATCATCTTCTAAAGATCTGGATCAATTTGTTGGAGTTCTTTGATTCTCGAGATTAGACTAGATTGAATTTGAAGTTTAGACAAGAATTTTTGTCCTTTGGATAAACGAAAATGAGCATTGATAGCCAAGGAAGCTATAAACGAATGGAAAAGATCATTAAGGGAGATTTTCGAATAGTTACGTGTAAGTCAAGAAAGGTCTAATTCGAATGGTTACTTACAAGTTAAGAAAGGAACATTTCGAATGAATTATTCTAGGATTTAGATTTAAGGGTTTACCCGAGTATGGTCTGCGACTAAGGGCATTAGCAACCATGTTTGCTTTCGCCGGATGGTAGTCGATAACTAAATTGTAGTCTTTAAGTAACTCTAGCCATATCCTTTGCCTCAAATTCAAGTCTTTCTGAGTTAGGAGGTATTTGAGACTCTTGTGTTCTGTGAACAAGTTGCATTTCTCCCTGTACAAGTAATGTCTCTAGACTTTGAGTGCAAACACGATAGCTGCCAATTCTAGATCGTGAGTAGGGTAGTTTGACTCGTGTGGTTTTAGTTGCCTTGAAGCATAAGCTACCATATTTCCATCTTGCATTAGGACACATCCTAGTTTCAAATGAGATGCATCACTGTACACAGTGTACTCCTTGCCCAATACTGGTTGGATGAGAACTAAAGCATGAGTCAGGGCTTGTTTAAGCTGATCGAAGCTTCGTTGTTGGTTCTCCGACCAAACAAATGGTGTATCTTTGTAAGTTAACTTAGTCAATCTTGCAGCAATGGATAAGAATCCCTTAAAAAAACATCGATAATACCCGACTAAACCGAGAAAGCTTCTGACCTCACCAATATTCCTCGAAGGTCTCCAATCCATGATGGATTGAATTTTGCTCGGGTCTACTTTAATCCCTTCTGCCGAAATGACATGGCCAAGAAACGACACTTTCGATGGCCAAAATTCGCATTTAGAGAACTTAGCAAACAATTGATGTTCTCGGAGGGTTTGCAATACAATTCAAAGGTGTTTAGAATGTTCTTCCTTATTCCGGGAAATGTCATCAATAAAAACGACCACGAACTTGTCAAGATAGGGCTTGAATACACAGTTCATGAGATCCATGAAAGCAGCTGGAGCATTCGTTAACCCGAATGGCATTACAAGGAATTCAAAATGGCCATATCGAGTACGAAAGGCTGTCTTGGGTACATCTTCTTCTTTTATCCTCATTTGGTAGTATCCCGATTGTATATCGATCTTTGAGAATACTGCGGCATCTTTGAGTTGATTGAAAAGATCTTCAATCATTGGGAGAGGATATCAATTCTTGATAGTAAATTTGTTTAATTGTCTGTAGTCAATACAGAGTCGCATAGTCTCGTCTTTCTTCTTCACAAACAAGACTGGAGCACCCTAGGGAGACGAGCTAGGCCTAATTGTCTTGTAGCTCTTGGAGTTGCTTCTTGAGTTCTTTCAACTCAACAGGTGCCATTCGATAAGGTGTGATGGACACCGGAGTTGTTCTAGGTTGGACATCGATCCCGAACTCTACTTCTCTGGTTGGAGGGAGACCATGGAGTTCCTTGGGAAAAACATCGAGATATTTAGATACAATAGGCACACTAGGTAAGCCGAATTCAAGTTTATCTTGTAAGACCATAGTAGAAAATATTGAGGTCAGTTTCTTTTCAATTAGAAGAATTGATTCCTTTCCTAAACCCAGAGGTAAAGTCTCCTATTTAGGCAATCTACTCAGGCTTCATGCTTGCTTAACCAATCTAGTCCCAGTACTAGATCAAACTCGCAAGTTGGTAGTACATATAGATTAACAAGAAAGGGTAAACTTTGAATGAATAGGGGACAATTTCTACAGATAAAATTTATGTTTGTAATTCCCCCTATAGGGTTCAAAACTACAAGGCTTTGCTTTATAATTTCAGGCTTTAAGTTCAACTTTACAATCAAGGTTGAGCTTGTTGTTGTGGAGGATTCTGCTTCATCCTCACACTATCTCCTTCATTTGAGGATCCTACGGGACTTTCATCATCCCGAGCGAGCCTTGTTTCAGATATTCTACATTTAAGTAGAACAATTAGGAATTCGGTTTAGTTAAGCAAAGACACAAGCTACACAATACAAGTCTCCTATGTGGCACAAATATCCTATATGATGCAAGAGAGCCTGGTTTAGTCCTAGAACCGACTAAAAACGCTCTGATACCAAAAAATGTAACACCCCTTACCTTGAGTTAGTAGCAAACTGTTCGAGAGCGTTACCAAACACACTACAAGCAAGAACGAGGCAAGAATAGGTTACTCATCCCTTATTAGATGAGTTACTTAACTATCAAATAACCAAGCATATATAACTTAACATGTAAGAAATCTCATATTTTGTTTACAAGACATTATAGGTTATCAAACAATTTAATTGACATCATCATACAACCATCATTCGAATAACCTAAGTGAGCAAACATGCTTCCATTTCATTTCATTGTTCCTTAGATTGATACATTGAACATTTCATACATAAAATTTACTAGACATGATCATTTGTACATACCTTGTCTCCAAGCAAGCCATATGCCAAGCTTTACCATTCGACATTTACCATACAAACTAATAAAAAAACATATACAACATGGTATGTTCACACAAGTGACTATATTATCTCATAAGTCATTCGAATAGTACTATAGGCTAGATCAATTACTTTGAAACATTCAATATATATATCCATATGCACAGCAAAATACTTTTCCTTTACATAGAATCGAGTTCATTACTTGATTCACATTATCAGCCAAGTTCACAACATGGTAAGCCCATTCAAGAACATATATATACAAGTTTCAAGTATTCAAAATGCATGCACAAGTTCAATATATACAATCTAAGTGCCATCAACTAGGAGAGTACAAAACAAGTATGAACCATACTTTAGCAATGCTTGAGCCTTGCTTTGAGCTCAAGAAATTAGGCTTCATGATCAAGCAACGATCAAATCCTTTATCATGTGGTTGGGAAGAATGAAAACAAGAGTGATAAGTACAAGAATGTACTTAGTGAGGTAGTAACTAGTTCTAACCAATTGTTATATCAAGTTTAGTGTCAATTAGACAAGAATGATCCTAACTAAGGATTTCAAAGCATTCGTGTAATATCCCAATTTTTGGACTAGTGACCAAAATGTAATTTTTGATAGTTTAGGGTTAAAGTGTAAACTTTAGAAAAGTTCAGGGACCAAAGTGTAATTTTAAAAAGTTAAGTAATTTAACCCCGTAAATGGATAGTTTACCCACAAGAGTGGTATTTCTGTGTTACCCAAATTTTTCATACAAGGCTTATATTATTCAAATTTGTATCGAACTGAAAAGTTAAGTGTGTTCAAGCCAGAGTTGTATTACGATGGGTGACCTTATGGGAAGGTCTCATGTTAATAGTTGAGACTGATAAAAAGGGGAATCAGTTTGAGTTGAAATTTTTTTATGGATATCTGATAAAGGATTATTAAGAGAAATTTATCCGATAAAGATTTTGGGTAAATTAGCAGTATATTAGACCGAGTCAAAATTTCAAGATTTTGATTTTTACAAAATTATGGAATATTTTGTATGTCAAAAATATAGGAGATTAGAATTATGAGAATTTCAGATTTTACTCGATAGTTTGGAAATTGGAAAAAATCATAGAAAGTGAATATCGGGTAATCGGATCGAATTGAAATTTTAAAGATAGTTCCAAGGATTATGGAAAATTCATAAAATATTATTTTATGAATATTTTATTACATTTGGTTGGATTCTAACTAGATTTAGTTAGATGGTGATGGAATGGCAATTTTCAAGTCTTGTTAGTAAATAAAGTCTAGTTGGAGGGCAAATTGGACATTTCACATGGATGGCATTTTTCAAATATTTTGAAATGTTGAGGGCATTTTTAGAAGATGAAGAACACATGGATTTAATATTGGCCCTTGGTTTACGATAAGATTAAATTTAGCCATTGGATTGGAAGGCTAAATTAGTTATTTCACTAATTAAATGGATTTAGAATTCATTTAATTATCACATATGGATTAAAAGGAAAAAGATGAACAAAAATTTATCATCTTTCTTGGGAAATTTCGAAAAACAAGAGAACAAGAGGGAAAATTTTCTTTGGCAAATTTGAAGGTTCTAAAGTTAGAATCAAGGTATGTTGCTTTGAAATAAATTGATCTATGCTTCATGCTCTTTCTTTTGATAGTAATTTTGCATGGTGATATGAAGAATAGTTCATGTTCTTGAAGAGAGACAAATTGGAATTTCATGAACCATGTTAGAATTAAGGCTTCATCTAAATAATTCAAGTGTTGTAAACATGAAAACAAGCTTGAATTTAGTTTAATTCTATGTTTAAGGTTATAAACCCTAACCCTAGAATTTGGGGATTTGGTTAGGGAATGATTTGTGATATTAGAAGCCCTATATTGATGTTAGAATGAAAATTTTCCCTTAGGAAGAATAAAGGACCAATTTGGTTAGAATTGGAAATAAAAGGGAAATTATTGTGAAAATTATTCTAGTATTAGAAATGAGGAGATTATGATCAAATTAGCTTGAATTGATAATTTAGGAACAAAATGAAATGTTGGAAAGTAAAGGACCATTTCGGTCAAGGAAGAGAAATTAGAGGAAATTATGGAAAAATTTCCATAAGATTGGATATGGTGAAGTTATGATTTTACAAGCTTTAAAATGTCTTTTGGACCATTTTAGAAGTTTGTAAAAACATAAGGATCAATTCGTAAATCTTGAAAAGATTGGATACCAATTCGGCAATTTGGAAGAAATTAAGGACTAAAGTGAAAAAAATATTTTCATGGAAGCATTATGCTGGAATGAATATTAGAATGAGTTATAAATCATTTTTTGAGTAAATGTTGGAAGAAATACAAAGTATTGAGGATGAAATGACTTATGTCATGAAACTAATATTTGGAAAATATTAGGGTGTTTATAGGAAAATTATTCCTATATTGTTTATGTGTTAGTAAGATACTAACATATAATTTGGAATGTACTTATGGTATTTTTAATACACTTGTAGACTGTGAACAAAATCGAGATCGAATTAGCAATCGAGGAATGGAACGGGAACAAAGTTGATCTTAGTGAGGCTAGTTGGACATTGACAAAGTATAAAGTGTCAAGGTGAGTGCATTTTCATGCATGGATAATATTATGATTATCATTTGGAAGAATTGTGATAAGTATACCTTATTAATAATTGTTTGATAGTTATATCATGAACTTATATTTGACATGTTAAGAATTGTCAAAGGTAGAACTATGATGCATTTGATCACTAGATATATCAGGTATGTATGTTTATGGCATTTCGGGTATGAACTGCCTTAGCTTGAAATCATGATAATTATATTTGCATGGATGAATTGAATATGGAATTGGAAAGTATGCCCAAATAAGTTACTGAGGTATAGAGTATAGTTGGCATGCTATAGAGTCTAACGGTTTAGCACTTCGGTGCGGTTTATTAACACTTAGGTGTGGTTCTTTAGCACTTATGTGCGGTCTCTTAGCACTTAGGTGCGATGTATTAGCACTTTGGTGCAGTTTTGACTCGTGTACTCAAGTCCTCAAACTATGCTGGGCAATAATTTATTTGATAATAAATGGTTAATAAATTAGAGAGTAGGTGAACTCTCGGATAATGATAATAAATGGTAAATAATTTAGAGAGTAGGTAAACTCTCAAATAATGGCAAGGATATTAATAGGATTTATGAATTCGGATTATATTATGTTAATATTAGATTAACATAAGGGAAATAAAGAAATAGTGATCAAACTGCATGTTCATTATATTATTGTTATAATTCAAGCATGTTGATTTATGTTAAAAACAATTATAATGCCTCACTAAGTATATACTTAGCGTGTGATGGTTTTCACGCGTAGGTAGTAATCTCGGACAGGAGTAAGGAGTATCGGCATCATCATCTAGAGGGATAATAGTCGTATCGGTAATTTACATCTTTGATGTATTTTGATTATCTCTAGTTGGCATGTATAAAATGAATAGTAGCTCTTTTAAACTAGTCTAGATATGGATTGTAATATTAATATCTAGATAAGTGGTTAGTATATGCTATTGAGTTCTGTTTAAATGGATGCTAGTTTAAAGAATTGCTAGTAATGAAAATCGGTTAAGATTATAATAAGGAAATTTTAGAGTAATCAAAATGATTTTTATTTTAGACAGTTTTGTTAATCGTAAAGTATAGTTATAAATTGCCAAGTTGCCATCTGAAATCGGGGTCTATCTAATGGATTAAAAATTGGAAATAAATTTTACGCGATTAAAAGGAAAAATTCAAAATCGTCATTTTTGACTTGTATGAATAGCATAAAATGTGGTTTAAACATCATGTGACACTCTATACTAGTATTGGGTAATAAATACTAGTAAGGGTGTTACATTTATTGGTATCAGAGCTACAGGTTTAGCCAGTTCTGGATAGGAAATGAGTCTCTATAGAGAGTTGGAATGAAATACATGCCACTAGGATGTCAAGAAATACTGATATTAGTATAGAGTTATGATGATGCCTGTTATTTAAAACATGTACTCCTTACTTATAATAGATGATCGGGACAATTATAGATGTTAGATTATCAAGAATCTCGTCAGGGAATCGAGTAGGATATGTCTTCTCAGAGTAGGAGTAATGAGGTGAATTAGAACTCACCTCAGATTCTGCAAAATGTTGAGCAGCCAGCTCAATAGAATGTAGAGCATCAAGCTCGAGAGCAAAAAAATATGCCAGTACAAGATCAAGGCTTATTTTTGCAGTCTTTGGATGCAATCATAAATCGGCAGGCACCAGTATCAGTCTTAAAGGAATTAACAAAAATTGGGGCACCAAAATTCTGAGGTGATACTGATGCAGATCCTATGGTTGCCAATTATTGGTTAAATGATATCAAGATTATGTTAAGTAGGATTCCTTGTGATAATTAAGGAAAATTGGAAGGAGTAGTATCCCTTTTGATGGAACAAGCTAGCGTATGGTGGAACGTGATAACTGCACAAGTACCTCCGAAACGGATTACTTGGGAATTCTTTCTACAAGAATTCAAGGAAAAATATATTGGAGACGTGCTTGTAGAGGAAATGAGATAGAAATTTTACAGTTGAAACAATATGGTAGATCGGTTTATGAATATGAATGCGAATTCAATAGATTAAGCCGATTTGCAACAAAGATTCTTCCAACTGAGAAGTCCAGAATAGACAGATTTATAGCTGGGTTGGATTCTCAATATAAAAAGATTTTGGTCTTTCGTAACTTCACTTCTTTTCAAGAAGTGGTGAATCAGGCCAAGGCCATAGAGAAGTCAACCTTGAGGGAAAAAATAAGAAGCAAGTTAAGACCGTAAAAAGGTCTGGAGGTTCATTTGTTGCATCATCATTTAAACGTAGTAAAGGAATGCCACAACAGTATCCTACAGCTTCAATCTCTTCAGTTAAGAAGGGGTATGCAAGAGAAAAATCGAAGCAGTCCCAGATGGGTACTCGAGGTTTTGGAATTTGCCCTATTACAAAATGCGAGCATTGTGGCAGAAGGCATCCTGGTCAGTGCTGGTTGACTGGGGCATGTTTCCATTGTGGGCAAGCTGGTCATTTCAAGAAGAATTGTTCAGAACTTCACCCAAATCAGCTTATTGTAGCACACCAGACGGGCAAAGGAAATAAAAGTTGCAAACCGATAACATCTACACTATACCTAATCGAGAGAGCAAGGACATAGCTCGGGTATATAACCTCAAAACTATTGAGGATCGGGATGATGCAAAGATTGTAGCAGGTATGATTGAACTCTTTGGCAAACCTATCTTTCCATTGATTGATCTAGGCTCTACTCATTCTTACATTAGTTCTAAAATAATACTTGAAAGAAATGCTCCAATAGAACTAATTTCGAGTGAAGTAGTTGCAGTCAATCCAATAGGACAAAGTGCCAAAGCGAGTAGAATATGCAAGAAATGTCCTCTAAAGATTCAAATAGTAGAATTTCTTTCTGATCTTATGGAATCACCTTTCCAAGAATTGGAGATTATTCTTGGAATAGATTGGTTATCGGCATATGATGCTATTATTGAATGTCGATATAAAAAGGGTTAATCTTAAAGAAGCCAAACGGCTCAAAGATGGTATTGGTAGGCGAAAGATCGGATAATCTGAGCAATGTGATTAGTACTCTAGAAACAAAAATAAATCTAGAAAATATACCAATGGTATGAGAATTTCCAGACGTTTTTCCGGATGAATTACCGAGATTACCTCCCGATCGAGAGGTGGAATTTGGTATTGAGGTGCTTCCTGGAACAACACCAATATCGATAGCATCTTATAGAATACCTCCTACAAAGCATAGATAGTTGAAAGCCCTTCAATTTATAAATGCATCGGCGACATTTATGGATTTAACGAATCGAATTTTTCTATGTTGTATTTGGATCAATTCGTGGTAGTAATTATTGATGATATATTGGTTTATTCTAAAACCAAGGAGAAGCATGATACTCATCTTCAAGTAGTTCTCTAGATTTTACAAGAAAAGAAGTTGTATGCAAAACTGTCAAAATGTGAATTCGGGTTATTGGAAGTAATTTTCCTTGGGCATATAGTTTCAGCCGAAGGAATTTGAGTTGATCTAAAAAAGGTTCAAGCAATCCTTGAATGGAATGTCCCTAAGAATGTCTCTAAAGTAAGAAGTTTCCTAGGATTAGTTGGTTATTATCGACGGTTAGTGAAAGATTTTTCAATGATTACCCCTCCGATAACTAAGCTAATAAGAAAGGATATGCCGATCGTTTTGAACGGAAAAGTAAACTCAGTGCAAGGTTCATTGGCCCTTATGAAATTCTAAAGTGAGTTGGATTAGTGGCATATCAGCTAGCATTGCCACCCGGGATGAATAAGATCCATGATGCATTTCATGTATCCATGTTAAAGAGGTATAGATCACATCTTTCGCATGTCATTACACTGGAAGAAATCAAAATTCAAACAGAATTGACATACGAAGAAGAACCTGTGAGGATCTTAGCTATGGAAGAAAAGCAGTTAAGGAATAAAAAGATTCCTCTAGTCAAAGTTTTATAGAGATATCACAAAATAGAGGAAGTTACTTGGGAACCTGAGGAATCAATGAAAAAGCAACATTTGTATCTTTTTGAACCTAGTACATAAGGAAAATTCGAGGATGAATTTTCTTAATGGGGAGGAATTGTAATATCCCAATTTTTGGACTAGTGACCAAAATGTAATTTTTGAAAGTTTAGGGGTTAAATTGTAAACTTTAGAAAAGTTTAGGGACCAAAGTGTAATTTTAAAAAGTTAAGTAATTTAACCCCATAAATGGATAGCTTACCCCCAAGAGTGGTATTTCTGTGTTACCCGGATTTTTCATACGAGTCTTATATTATTCGAATTTGGATCGAACTGAAAAGTTAAGCGTGCTCAAGCCAGAGTAGCATTAGGATGGATGACCTTATGGGAATGTCTCATGTCAATAGTTGAGACTGATAAAAATGGGAATCAGTTCGAGTTGATTTTTTTATGGATATCTGATAAAAAACACATGGAATAAATTGATCTATGCTTCATGGATTTAATCTTGGCCCTTGGTTTATGATAAGATTAAATTTAGCAATTGGATTGGAAGGCTAAATTAGTAATTTCACTAATTAAATTAATTTAAAATTCATTTAATTATCACATGTGAATTAAAAGAAAAAAGATGAACAAAAATTGATCATCTTTCTTGGGAAATTTTGAAAAACAAGAGAACAAGAGGGCAAAATTTTCTTTGGCAAATTTGAAGGTTCTAAAGTTAGAATCAAGGTATGTTGCTTTGAAATGAATTGATCTATGATTCATGCTCTTTCTTTTGATAGTAATTTTGCATGGTGATATGAAGATTAGTTCATGTTCTTGAAGAGAGAGAAATTGGAATTTCATGAACCATGTTAGAATTAAGGCTTGATTTAAGTAATTCAAGTGTTGTAAACATGAAAACAAGCTTGAATTTAGTTTAATTCTATGTTCAAGGTTATAAACCCTAACCCTAGAATTTGGGGATTTGGTTAGGGAATTGAATAAAGGATGGAAATGAATGATTTGTGATATTAGAAGCCCTAAATTGATGTTAGAATAAAAATTTTCCCTTAGGAAGAATAAAGGACCAATTCGGTTAGAATTGGAAATAAAAGGGAAATTATTGTGAAAATTATTCTAGTATTAGAAATGATGAGATTATGATCAAATTAGCTTGAATTGAGAATTTAGGACCAAAATGGAAATATTGGAAAGTAAAGGACCATTTCGGTCAAGGAAAAGAAATTAGAGGAAATTATGGAAAAATTTCCATAAGATTGGATATGGTGAAATTATGATTTTACATGATTTAAATTGTCATTTGGACCATTCTAGAAGTTTGCAAAAGCATAAGGATCAATTCGTAAATCTTGAAAAGATTGAGGACCAATTCGGCAATTTGGAAGAATTTAAGGACTAAAGTGAAAAAAATTATTTTCATGGAAGCATTGTGCTGGAATGAATGTTAGAATGAGTTATAAATCATTCTTTGAGTAAATGTTGGAAGAAATACAAAGTATTGAGGATGAAATGACTTATGTCATGAAACTAATATTTGGAAAATATTAGGGTGTTTATAGGAAAATTATTCCTATATTGTTTATGTGTTAGTAAGATACTAACATATAAATTGGAATGTACTTAAGGTATTTTTAATACACTTGTAGACCGTGAACAAAATCAAGATCGAATTAGTAATCGAGGAAAGGAACGGGAACAAAGTTGATCTTAGTGAGGCTAGTTGGACATTGACAAAGTATAAAGTGTCAAGGTGAGTGCATTTTCATACATGGGTAATATTATGATTATCATTTGGAAGACTTGTGATAAGTCTACCTCATTAATAATTGTTTGATAGTTATATCATGAACTTAGATTTGACACGTTGAGAATTGTCAAAGGTAGAACTATGATGCATTTGATCACTAGATATATCAGGTATGTATTTTTATGGTATTTCGGGTATGAACTGCCTTAGCTTGAAATCATGATAATTATATTGCCATGGATGAATTGAATATGGAATTGGAAAGTATGCCCAAGTAAGTTACGGAGGTTTAGAGTATAGTTGGCATGCCATAGAGTCTAGTGGTTTAGCACTTCGGTGCAGTTTATTAACACTTAGGTGTGGTTCTTTAGCACTTATGTGTGGTCTCTTAGCACTTAGGTGCGGTGTATTAGCACTTTGGTGTAGTTTTGACTCGTGTACTCAAGTCCTCAAACTATGTTGGGTAATAATTTATTTGATAATAAATGGTTAATAAATTAGAGAGTAGGTGAACTCTCGGATAATGGTAATAAATGGTAAATAATTTAGAGAGTAGGTAAACTCTCGGATAATGGCAAGGATATTAATAGGATTTATGAATCCAGATTATATTATGTTAATATTTGATTAACATAAGGGAAATAAAGGAATAATGATCAAACTGCATGTTCATTATATTATTGTTATAATTCAAGCATGTTGATTTATGTTGAAAACAATTACAATGCCTCACTAAGTATATACTTAGTGTGTGATGGTTTTCATGCGTAGGTAGTAATCCCGGACAGGAGTAAGGAGTATCGACATCATCATCTAGAGGGATATAGTCGTATCGGTATTTTACATCTTTGATGTATTTTGATTATCTCTAGTTGGCATGTATAAAATGACTAGTAGCTCTTTTAAACTAGTCTAGATATGGATTGTAATATTAATATCTAGATAAGTGGTTAGTATATGCTATTGAGTTCTGTTTAAATGGATGCTAGTTTAAAGAAATTGCTAGTAATGAAAATCGGTTAAGATTATAATAATGAAATTTTAGAGTAATCCAAATGATTTTTATTTTAGGCAGTTTTGTTAATCGTAAAATATAGTTATAAATTGTCAAGTCGCTGCCTGAAATCGAGGTCTATCTGATGGATTAAAAATTGGAAATAAATTTTACGCGATTAAAAGGAAAAATTCAAAATCGTCATTTTTTACTTGTATGAATAGCATAAAAAATGCGGTTTAAACATCATGTGACACTCTATAATAGTATTGGGTAATAAAGACTAGTAAGGGTGTTACAATTCGATTAACATAATAAGCAAAAGACAGTAATTCATACTTATATAACAAGAAATCAAGCAAAATATGCCTTCATGACAAGAAATCAAGCAAGTCATGCTTAAATAACAAGTAGTCAGGCTATTCATGGTTACATGACAAGTAATCAAGCAATTCATGTTTACATAACAAGTAGTCAAGCTATTCATGGTTACATGACAAGTAATCAAGCAATTCATGTTTACATAACAAGTAGTCAAGCTATTCATGGTTACATGACAAGTAATCAAGCAATTCATACTTATTAGCTCATTTATATTCTTTTAACACAATCCTTGGTTCATAGTTTGTATAGGTAATCAAGTCTCCAACCAACTGTCGCCACAAGATGTACCGTAGTACTGGTCAACCCTCCTACTGTCGCCAAATACCACATGCGTACTCTCCATCTGTCGCCAATTAAGGGCCTTAGCCCTGGACCGTAGTCCATCCTGACACAATGAGCTCTAGACTCTAAGGCATGCCCTTCTACCTATTCAACTAGCAACCAAGGTTGTTTGATTACACTTCATTTATTCAAGGGTTTTCAAGCTTTTCAAGTTCAAGATCATGTATCATTCAAGAATCAATTCAAGCAAGGTATAGCAACATCATGGTTTAGCCCTTAGGCCAATTGAGCCTTATTTCTTCAATTACTTTTCAAGTTTTCAAGTGTTTCATGTTCAAGGCAAGAAAATTCACGTTCAGGGCAAGACAATTCATGTTCAGGGCAAGACAATTCATGTTCAAGGGTCACATTCAAGCAAGCATTCGATGGTTCACGCCCAAGGCATCAAGAATCAAGCATTTGTTTTCACTTTTCTTTCTAATTAATTTATCAATTTGGATGCTATTACTTATTCACAATTTTAGTTTAGTCCAATCTTCCCTTTTATTAATATTCAAGTTAAATTAAGCTCATTATCATGGCATACAATAGCAAGAAGGTAGTCATGCATATTTGGTTAGGACCTAAGTCCTAACCCTATTGTAAACTACACTCACAATACTCCAAGCTAGCTTATTTGCCTTGTATCCAAATCCCCTTGTTTTTAGCTTTCGAATGCTCCACTCTCTCTTCCTTCACAAGATTTGCTCCTTGCTCTAACAATTCATACAAGTAATTACATGTCAAACAAGGTACATTGAGCATAATAATTACCCATCTCAAGCAGTCAATTGTGTTTACACAATCACTTAACATGGCAACAATATTCATATATTTCATGTAAGAAACAAGCAACCTATTCATGTATATAAATTAATGCACATTACTACAATTTTTTACATTCCAATTTGGGCAAAACAGGGCAGTAACCAAACTATTTACATAACAGTTTACAAAACTGTCCAAGACATCTAAACTGCTACTGCCAGGCAGCAGGTGCACTGCTTACTTAAACGTGCATAACTTTTATTTCGTACGTCATAATTTCAATTGGTTTACACCATTGAAAATATAACTTAATTTTCTTTCTAACCATATAGGCCTTGTATTTTAGTTCCTTGCCAATTAATACAGTTTTTAGCTTAAAGACATGGCAATTTACAACACTGGACAGTTTGTATTGTCCCTAGTGTTTCTTCTCTACAATTCATTGTACAATCCAGAATTCAGTTCTGTTTTCTCCTAATGAATTTAGACATGCTAAGGCACTGTCCAGAAAAATATTAGACTTAAATTCCCTTTATACAATTTATGGTGATTTTTCAAAGTTACTGCCCAGAATAGAGTTTTCTGGGCAGATTTCACCAAGCTAGATTTTTAGCTTCATTAATCACTTAGATGGTACTTCTAACATGTTAATTCAACTTATATACATACTCATACAAGTCTAGGTCAGTTCAATTACGTGTTAAAAATGTGAAATCGGGGCATTATAGTGCTATGTTCAATTTGATCAACAACATTCCTCTAATTCACCATTTGAGCAGTCCATTACCTAGCTTTAACTAATCCAATTATATGAATTCATTTTCCAGCAAGCTATTTACTCTATTCAAGTCTCAATTCACTTAGCAATGTGATCAAAACAGGGCAGCATATACAACAAAGCATGTTTACACATTTTCAACTAGCAGAATAGTCGATATCCTCAATTTCCAGCAACCATACACATTTCCTTAGCAATTTGAACAATAACACTCAAAATTTCAAGGATCTTAGAAGCTAACATCACTATAACATGCATAACTTTCATCCGATTCAAATTAGGAAACAAGAACATCACTAATTCACGATTCAATCATTCTATAACATGTAGGAATCAAGCATTTTACCTTCTCCTAAGCTAATTTGATCAAAGCTAAATCAAGAAACATGAATTGAATATGGTCTATAAAGCTTTCTCTCCTCCTTTCTCTCTCAAAAAAATTCGGCTATGGCCTAATGAAAAAGATGAAGTCTTCCTCCTATAGTCTTCCTCCTATAGTGGCTGATTGTTTCAAGGGGAGAAGGACATGTGTAAGGTCCATGATCCATTTTAATTTCACCATGCAAAGCTTACGTTTTGCCTAATATACAAGATGGTCATTTTAATTTGGCACTCTAACTTGTTGGCTATAACATTTTAGTCCTTTAGTTATTTGCTAGCTAATGTTCTTTCCACTTTAATTTGATTACTTGGTTTAGGGAGCAATACAAACTAATCACTACAATTCGAGTATCATTCTTTTAATTTCCTCGATTAACTCCCAATTCTTTCAGTTTGATTAGCACGTGACTCAATTAGTCAATAGCTTAGATAGTGGTAACCTTCTTAGGCCCAATTTAGGGTGTTACAGTATCAGTACGAGCCTCGTGAAATATAGCATATGCATCGATACACGAGTTTTGGGACCGATACGACCTTGAAGCATTAAGCTTGGTATCAGTACGGAATTTTGTTTACCGATACCCAGTTTGCTATGTCAGTTGATGTGATGCTTTGGTTTTAGATTTTTTTTATTTTAGTCCCCGATTCGTATGTATGTTGTTTATGTGAGTTCGAATGATCCGTTTTAGCTGCAAATGAATATTATGCAACTTGACTAATTAAGGATTTGTAACTTCAAATTCAAATAAGTTCTCATAATTTTCAAGATTTGCAAATTGGTCCCTAAATTACAAATTTGTGCATTGGACGTTCGATTCTTGATTGAATCGTGAATTTAACTGCTACTAATATGTACACCGTAGGTTTTAATGATGCATCTAGATAAGATAAAAAGAAAAAACAGTCCTAATTTGAGTTGTTCAGTTTGGGTTTACTACGACAAACCTAATATAGCTCACTCAATTCAGCCTAGCGTCTAGGCTGGGTCAAGGGGTTACATTTGTTGGTATCAGAGCCAAATTATGAAAGGTTGGGATGGTCTACTAAATGTTATGACTGTTGTTGAATTGTTTCTATGATCTTAATTGTTCGTAAGCATGGCTTATAACTATTGTGATGCTACTTTTGCTATGTCGCAGGTTAAATGGGGACACATTGCCTATTATTATTGTTTTTAAATGATTTTTACAGGTTGTCTTGGATCCTTCACCGAATACAACTCTAATTAAATTGCTTTTGCATGTCCTAATTGTTAGTGATTATGGGCCCAAGACGTGAGACTCGAACTAATACGAGTAACGCCCAAAACAACCAGAGTTTGTAAGATGGTATAATTCCTCGTACCAAGTTGCCACCTCCCATGCCTACTCCACTAGCTAGAGCGGGCAGAGGAAATATACCCTAAGATTTGTAAGGACCCATTTTTAGGGATATGACACCTTTGATACAAGCAATGATTGGAGCCTTCCAAGCAGCTTTCGCTGGTGTACAAGTACATGCACCAGCTCCTATAATTACGGCTACTCTCAGACTGTTGTTGGAGCATCTGCGTAGCTTGGAAGGTGTCAAGTTCTGTGGATTAAACCCGGAAGTTGTAGAAGAGTGGCTTGAGAGCACTGAGCGGATACTCGGCTAGATGTAGTGTACATGCATATGAAAGCTTGGTTGCATTGTATCTTTGCTGCATGGTGATGCATATCATTGGTGGGCAACCGCCATAGCTGGAGTACCTGATGCTGACGTTACTTGAGAGTTCTTCCGAAGGGCTTTTAAAAGGAAATACCTTGGTCCACAATATTAGGAAGCGAAAAAGAGAGAGTTCATGGCTTTGGTACAAGATCAGATGTCGATAGTCGAGTATAAAGTGAAATTTGTTTATTTTAGCCAGTATGATCCTGAGATGATTCTGGATGACCAACAATGTTGAGATAGATTTTGCTATGGTCTTGTTAAGGACATCAAGATATATTTGCTTGCGACCAACTACATTGATTTTGATGTATTGGTCAATCGGGCTAAGGATATTGAGAAGTCTTTGAGTCTAACTCCTCAATTAGTGAATGTTAATTCGAGAAAAAGATATATAGAGTCTAACTTATTGGGGGTCAGAACAAGAAATTGCGAGACAGATGTTTAAAGTCAAATCGCAAACGTGGTGGTGGTAGTGGTAGATGTGTTCAAAATACTCTTACTGTTGTTGCTGCTACAGCTGATTGTGAGCATTGTGGGAGACGTCACCCAGAGAAATGTTGGGGAACACCTAGAGCTTACTGAGAGTGAGGTTCGAAAGAGCATAAAAAGCGTGATTGTCCGTAATTGGTTAAGGATGCACCGACTCAAACAGTTATTGTGGCTTCACCTACTAGGGGCCAAGACCATGACAGGAGTAATTTTTTGAGGTGTGATGAAGGTCAGAGGATTTTCGCTCGTACTGTGGCTATTCAGCCAAAGAATAGAGGGCAAGCAAGGGTGTACGCTCATCGCGAGGGCTGTAATGACACCGATGTGATCTCATATACTTTTACCTTGCAATCTTTGTTATTATTTTTCTTTGGTTGATTCAGGTTCCACGTATTCGTAAATTCTAAGTGAGCACGCACAATTATTGGATATACCTGTTGAGATTTTAAATGTGGCTGTTCTAGTAACTAGTTCTGTTGGGGAGACCGTTACTGTTAGGAAAATGTATAGGAGATGTCAATTGGTTGTTCAAGGCCATGTGTTTGTTGTTGATTTAATGGAGTTATGTTTCATGGTTTTGATGTTATCTTGGGTATGGATTGGTTAAGCGAACATAGAGCTGTTTTATATTTCAAAACTAAAAGGATTTCATTGAGGCTTGTTGACGACTTGTTGTAGTTGTGGTAGGTGAGAATGCTAAATTCTTGTCTAATGTCATCTCGACTTTGCAAGCTAAAAAGTTGATGAAAGTAGGATGTCAAACCTACTTGGCTTTTATAATGAATACGGGTACCAAAGGGGTTCGAGTGCAAGATATTAAAATGGAGTGTGATTTTTTGAAGTTTTTTTTTCGAAAGAATTACATAGGTTGCCACCAGATACAGAAGTTGAGATCTATATCGAGATGTACTCCGGTACGACTATAGTGTCCATTGCTCCATATTGCATGGTGCTAAATGAGTTAAAAAGAGTTGAAACTCAACTTCAGGAGTTGTTGGATCAAGGTTTGATCCATCCAAGAAAGATTGAACCATGCGAATGTACATTGATTATTGGCAATTGAATAAGTTGATGATTAAGAATTAGTACCCATTACCGTAGATTAATGATTTGTTTGACCAATTTCGAGGTACAGTTGTGTTTTTAAAGATTTATTTGAGATCTGGGTACTATCAATTGAAGTTTAAGGACGCGAATGTGCTAAAAACTGCATTCCGCACAAGGTGTGGGCATTATGAGTTCTTAGTGATGCCGTTTGGATTAACTAATGCCCCATCTACTTTCATGGATATGATGAATATGGTGTTTCATGAATATTTGGACTTGTTTGTGGTTATGTTTATTGATGATATCCTTGTGTACTCCCGTACCGAGGAAGAGCATGATCAATATCTTTGGATAGTGTTGCAAGCTTTGAAAGTGAATCAGTTGTTTTCTAAGTTGAGTAAGTATGAGTTTTGGCTTAATGAGATAATGTTTCTTGATCATGTTGTATGGCAGAAGGTATTCGTGTTGATCCATAGAAGATAGAGGCTATCCTTAATTGGAAGTAACATAAGACAGTGTCAAAATTTCACAGTTTTCTTGGTTTAGCTAGGTATTCTTGTCGCTTTGTAGATGGTTTTCCATTATTGTTGCCCCACTGACTAGACTGATGTAGAAGAATGTTTTGTTTGTATGGATAGAGGATTGTCAATGTAGTTTTAAGAAATTAAAAGAGATATTGATGCACGCTCCTGTGATGATTCAACCTGAAGAAGTAAAGAGTGTGTGGTGTATAGTGACGCATCGTATGTTGGCTTAGGTTGTGTGTTGATGCAAGACGAGAAAGTTGTGGCTTATGCATCGAGACAATTAAAGGTACATGAGCGTAATTACCCTACACATAATTTAGAGCTTGTCGCGGTGGTATTCGCTCTAAATATTTGGAGGCATTATCTTTATGGTGAGAAGTGTATTGTCAGCACAGATCACAGGAGTTTGAAGTATTTGATGTCTCAAAAAGAGTTAAATCTTAGGCAATAAAGGTAGGTTGAGTTGCTTAAGGATTATGACTTGACGATTGAATATCATCCTTGAAAGGAGTTAAATATTTATGGCGGATGCGTTGAGTAATAAGGCAGTTGTTGAGCTTAGGGCAATGTTTGCCATGTTAAGTTTGACACTAGAAGGTGGTTTGTAGGCGAAGTTACAAGTTAAGCTTGCGTTGTCTCAAATGATTAAAACGAGGCAACCTTATGATGATGTATTGGTTCTGCATGTTAAGGACATTTCAGATGGTAAACCAACATATTTTCATTTTAATGATGATGGTTTTATGTTTTAGGGGTCGAATAGCGGTGCCGAAAGATTCGGAGTTGAGATGCGCTATTATGACTGAAGCTAATTCTAGTCCTTTTGCTATGCACCCTGGTGATACCAAGATGTATCATAACTTGAAAAAGTGTATTATTGGGTTGGTTTGAAAAAGGATGTAGCAGAGTATATTGCTTATTGTTTGGTGTGTCAGCGAGTTAAGGTTGAACATCAGTTTCCTGCTGGGTTGTTGCAACTTGTGCAAATTCTAGAATAGAAATGGGAAAGGATCACTATGGATTTTGTGACGGGGTTGCCTTTGACGTTGTCCAAAAAAATTCTATATGGGTGATTGTTGATTGTTTTATAAAGCGTGTTTATTTTCTTGTTGTGCATACGACATATAACATTAGATAAACTAGTAGAGATGTATATCGCTAAGATTGTAAAATTGCATGGGGTTCCAAAGTTTATTATATCAGATAGAGATTCTCACTTTACATCAAGGTTTTGGGAGAGCCTACAGACGACTTTAGGAACAAGGCTTAATTTCAATACCTCGTACCACGCTCAGACGGATGGACAGTCTGAGTGTTTTATTCAAATTTTAGAGGACATGATGTGTTTATTGCATCATTGAGTTTTAAGGAACGTGGGAGAAGCAACTTCTGCTAGTGGAGTTTGCTTATGATAATAGTTATCAGTCAAGTATACAGATGGCTCCCTATGAGGCTCTTTATGGATGTAGATGTCGGATGCCACTTTGTTGGGAAGAGACAGGCAAAAAGCATGTCACATGACCTGATTTACTTAGAGGTACGAATGCTAAGGTAAAGCTCATTAGTGATCATTTAAAAGCAGCATCGGATCAGTATAAATCTTATGCAGATTTAAAGCGAAGGGAGATTGAGCTCGTTGTTGGGATTAAAGTGTTCTTGGAAGTTTCTCCCCGGAAAAAGGTTATGAGATTTGGGCATAAGGTTAAGTTAAGCCCTAGATTCATTGGGCCATATGAGGTGCTGGAGCGTGTTGGTCCAGTTGCTTATAGGTTGAAGTTACCAGCCGAGTTGGAGAGGATACATGATGTTTTCCATGTGTCGATGCTTCGGAGGTATAGGTCAAATTCGTCACATATTGTTCCAGTTGAGGAAATAGAGTTATGTCCATATTTGTCATATGATGAAGAGCCTATAAAGGTATTGCATACTAGTAAGAAGGTTCTTCATGGTAAGACCATTAAATTGGTCAAGGTGTTATGGTGACATCAAGGAGTAGGGGAAGCCACGTCGAAGACAAAGGAGGACATGAAGAAGTAGTTTCTTCATCTTTTCCATTTAGGTAAATTTCGGGGATGAAATTTCTTAAAAGGGGGAGATTTGTAACGTCCCAGAATTGGGCTTAGGAGTTTTGGAAGTTTAGCTGAGTTTAGGTTCAGATCGGATCGGGGAACTGAGTTTGGTGATTAAATTATGTTTCGGGAAAATAAGTATTTTGAATGGGAATTTCAAAAGGGATAAAATATGGTCCAAACTTTTAAAAATGTATAATATTTGTATTAAGTATTTTAGGGTTGGAATCAGAAATCAATTAAATCGATTAAGATGACATTTTGGATTTAGTGACCAAAATGTAATAAATACAAAACTATTTTTAATGACTAAATTGAAAAGGGGGCCAATGATAAGATTCCTTAGAGAGATAATTTTCCTAAAAACATTAATTGGGTTTTCCACCATAATTAACAAAACAAATTGACAGTTAATTGTTTTGTTAAAATCATTTTACCTCATTTTCTATTTTTTCTCAAGATTTTCTTCAAAACTTTCTCTCATTTTCTCACCATTTTCTCTTCACTAGATTTTTGGAATTTTGATTGTTTTCTATGAGGATTATGTCAAAAGATTTCTCTATTTTTGCTTTGCAAAACCTTGGCAAAGATTTCTAAGAGATTCCTCTAAATTCCATTTTATTCAACAAAGAAAGTTTACGTCAAATTGTGGTGGAAAGACTTCAAAGGTAATTTTCTTTTCATCTCTTAAAACTAAGGTTCTTTATTGATATTCCCTTGTATTGGGCTCTTAATTGATGTTTAATTTCTTAGTTTTGCTATATAATTCTTGGAAATGATCTTAATTGGTGTTTTTGATATTTTGCCTAAAATCTTGATTTATGGGTTAATTGATAGCAATTTCTAATGCGTAAATCACATTTTGGTTGTTTAAAAACAATGTAAGATGAGGTTTTTGTAATCAATCCCAGAACTATTTAATTACCTATTTTCTATGGTAGTTTAAGGTGATTTTAGGGGCTGTTATGTGTGAATCTTAGTTGTTGGAGGTATAAGGGTGTTTTAGTTATGTTTTTGGATGGTCTTTGATGATCTTAAGATGGTAGAAACGTTAGATTGTGGCTGGATATCATTTAGTTGTTGATTGGAGTAGTTTTAGAGGTTTTCGAATGGTTTTGGGTGTAATTTCGTGGAGATTACAGAGGATGATTGTAGGCTAGTGTTAGAATGCATTTTGCCTCTGGTTTTGTGTTACCAAAATAGGGGAGAATCAAGACTAACTCATTTTTTGGAAATCGATTCGTTTCAGAGGCTTAGAACGCAATGGCAAGCTAGGCGTTGCATATATGTGAGTGTAAATGTGTTTCGGACACTCTTAGATGTTTGAATATGGAATTGGGAGTTTAGATTAAGCCTGACAAGCTTAACTAAGCTCGTAAGTAAGTTTTCCCTAATTTAGCCTTGAATATCGGATTGATGTGAGACTTATTTTGCATGTTTTGGTTTAAAAGCATGGATTGGTTTACTTACTGTTTTATGCATCATTTAAAAGATATGCAATGATTTATCAAGTATGTGGATGCTTAAGTGCTTTGAGAAATGGTTCCTAAATGGAATGTGGTTGTTGCCTTGGGCAATGTGATTTTACATATGGAAATGTTTTGTTAAATGCATACGAAAAATAGTAAGTAAATATGTTAAAATGTGTATATTGGCTATGTGACACGCAAAAGAAAGTATCAGATATAATTGGAATGACATAGGGTTTAAAGTGCACAATAATATAAGTCGATCGCCCCGTTGCCCACGAGTATGTGGTGGAACTAGGCTACTCGGGCTAATGGATTGTCACTTGTGGTATGAGGTGAAACTAGGCTACTTGAGTTGATGGAGTACCTTGTAGTAGGATAGAGGTGAGACTATCCGGGTCAAGTATAGTTTAGTAGAGGTTAGTCTACTTGGAAATCCGTGTATCCGATTTGGTTTTGTAAAGGAACAATGTTTTATGTAAAGGTCACTATATTTTCCAGTATATGAGAACAAATAGGAAACCTATATTTTGCATAGGGAAGTTATGCATGTCATGGTTTAAAAAGAAAGATGTAAGGGCATTGGCTTTTACACTCATGTCTTGTTGCTATTGAGCCATGGTTTTGATAATTGGGTTAATGCATTGATGAATGTTAGTAGAGTGGCACCACTAAGCATATGTTTTCTTACGCTCTCATTATTCTTTGCAGAAAATTGAGGATTGTGGAAGAATTGGTGCGAGGGGATCATAAGACATCTTTTGACACCGAGTATGGTTATAACTTTAAGCTTTTGGTAATAAGACAATGTGTTGTCCAAGTTTGGGGATTTGTATTTTGATTGTTTGTGTTTCCAATGATTATATCTTGATGATTGTTGGGCTGTTGTTTGGTTTGGTGATGTGAGCTGATGGGTTTATGTTTGATTTTCATTCCAAGTGTTTGGACTAAAATGTTTAAGTGGCATGCCTATAGTTTATGCTTTTGTAGCTGAGAATGCTTATTTGATGGTTTGTGATAAGTGTTCAAAAGTACTATTTTTCTTACCCTTTTTACTCATATTATTGTTAGACTTAGGCTCATGTTAGTTGCATAGTTAGCCATTCATGCATTAATCCATGTTTCCTTCAATCGTTGAGCTTGATTACATAACTTGGTGATTTTTGTGGAAATAGATGCTGCTTTGGTGTGTTTTTGTGTATGTATGTGCAGGATCACTTGCCAAAGCAATGCCGAGCTAGTTGCCAGGGCAGTGCATGAAGGAGACGCCGAGCCAGTTGCCATGGCATTTGTCGACAAAGACCAAAAGCAATATGGATGTCGAAATTCATGATTTTACAAGCCCAAGATGACATGGAGCAAGGTCCAAGCCCAAAGGAATTTGATTGCCATGCAGAGATTAAAGAAGAATTAAATTCCAAGAGGATAGGAGAAGTTCTAATAGGAATAAAATTATAATAAAGAATTATATTCTTTAAAGATAATTTAATTCCAACTCAAACTCCTCCTCAAAGAAGGACTTTGGCCTAGCCCTATAAATATCAAGGAGATTTCGACAATTCAAGGGGAGAGAGCAAGTGGGAAATTTTCGGCAAGTCCAAGTAGGGCAAGAGGAGAGAATTTTCGACAAGCATCAAGGGCAAGGAGGATTTCGACAAGCCTCTTCCTTCATCCTTGTTCGATTGGGTTCATGCTAGGGATTAATTATCTTGTGTTTCTTTGGAACCTAGCTATGAACTAAACTTACTTGGCTATGGTTATTGTGTTTTGTGGTTGTGAGAAACTATTGGTTTTTGTTTAGGTAATAAGAGTTTGCACTTTTCTATTTCAAGGTTTATTCATTCTTGATTCTTATTATTGTTTGCGAGTGAATTGGGAGAGGATCTCGTGATTTCATCCATTTATCTAATATCGGGAGAGTTAGATTCAAGAAACGAATGAATATGATCTTTATGCAATCCAATGATGGTGAAGATTAATCCGGCTTAGGAATAAGTTAAGGATTTCAACGGCTAAGAGGAGCGCAAAATTGGTTGTTGTTCACCCTTGATTCACGCAGGATGTATTATCAAGGCATGCACAAGTAGCTAGAGTTTCGACTTAGGGATAAGAAGAAACCATTGAAGAACGCTCCGCCGAACCTTGAAGTTGCTGCCCGATCGCCCAAGTAGTTGCCCAACTAGTCGCCCAAGCAACCATCAATTAGTTGCCAAGGCAACCCGTTACAGCAAGTCGCCACGGCAACTGAGTTGCCCATGCACTCTTTTACCAAGACAATCCAATCGGCTATCACACCTCAACTCACGATAACCTAGCCTATCTCTCTCATTCGAATTCATCTTTTCTTTTATTTAATTGCTTTCTAGATTAGTTATTAGTTAAAACTTTTATAATCCTTCACTTGTGTTTTTACTTTTTACGAGTGCAAGAGACTAGATTCTTGAAGTGGCACCAATCCTGTGGAGAGCGATATCTTTTATACTATAACTTGCGGCGTGTATACTTGCACAATTGCGTAGCACTTATTACAGCGCAACAAGTTTTTGGCGCCCGTTGCGGGATTGGCAATAGCAACTTTGTTTTTATTTTCTTGCACATTCTTTTTATTTTTCTTGTTTAAAATTCAAAGGGCTAACAAACTTTGGTTTTGCATTGGTATATGACCGGGCGAGACCGACTTCACAGAATATCCCTTTGATCCGTAAATCGAACGAACCTTACAAAGACTTAGACGAAGGATAAGAGAAGCAATGGCAAATCAAGACGGCAATATTAATCAAGATGTTCGAGCGGGAGGAGGAGTGATTCTTGCGAAAGCGAGCGATTCGAGACTATCTTGAAGAAGATCTTGATGGACTTAACCCAGGAGTTGTCGCACCGAAATTGAAGCCGACCACTTTGAGTTGAAACCGGTAATGTTTAATATGATCAACACAATAGGTCAATTTGGCGGCTCAAGAATCTGAAGATGCACGACAACATCTGAAATCTTTCCTCGAGATTTGCAACTCGTTCAAGATACACTGAGTCACCCCGATGTCTTACGATTAAGATTATTCCCTATTCACCGAGGATAGGGCGAAAGCATGGCTAAATAGCATTCTGCCGGATCCATAGCATCTTGGACTGATCTTTGTCGTGATTTCCTTGCTAGATTTAATCCTACAAATTTAAGCGATAAGCCGTAACGACATTACTTCTTTTCGGCGGGCGAGATGATGAATCCATGTACGAGGCTTGGGAGCGATATAGAGAACTTCTACACAAATGCCCTCTACACGGATTCCCGGTGTGGACTCAAGTAACAATGTTTTACAACGCCGTGAATACACCAACAAGGATGATGCTAGATGCCTCGGCAAACGGCATACTCTTAGATAAGTCGCCGGAGGAAGCAATGCAAATTTTAAACAGGCTGGCCAAGAATGACTATCAATTCCCATCTACTAGAAGAGGAGTTAGACGCCAAGCCACAATACATGAACTAGGATCATCAGATTCAAATTCGGCACAATTGGCGCTTTAACCAAGATGGTCAGAACATGCAAAAACCAAACAACACACATGAAGTCAAGGTAATGGATTCTTTTTGTGAGTTATGTGGTGATAACCATAATTCTTCCGAATGTGCGAGAATCCGAATCCGGCTTCTATGTGGGGAATTACAATCGGGCAACAACATGATGTCAAATACATACAATCCAGCTTGGAAGAAGCACCGAATTTTTCATGGAGTAATCCCAACAATGCTCTAAACCAGAACAATCAGAATGCACAAGCATCGGGATTCTAGCGAGAATATGCCACGACAGCAGATGCCGCGGCAACAACCGACAACATCTAGTTCTTTGGAAAATTCTCTAAATGCTTTTATGATGAAAACTGAATCTTATATGGCTGAGAATAGTAATTTCATAAAAAGAACTGATGCTTTTATTAACAGGACCGAGATGAGATTGCAAAACCAAGAGGCGGCAATCAAATCATTGGAAAATCAAGTCGGACAGTTTGCTCAAAATCTGAACACTAGACCACAAGGAGGATTACCTAGCGATACTGAAGTCGCAAGAGGAACTGGCCATGAGCAATGTAAGGCAATCACCACCAGAAGTGGCCAACAACTTAGAGAGGTTCAAACCCGTTCGTCAAACAAAACTCCACAAAAAGATCAAGACGAACCTAGCGGCAAAGCCTCAGATGCTGAACCAGGAATTGCCACGGCAACCGGAAATAAACATGCCTCAGCAACCGATGACGCCTCGGCTTCTTGTGATAAGCATGCCTCAGCAACCCCAGTTGATAATGCATCGGCAACTCCAGATGTCCTGGCAATGCCGTCAATCAGGTTTCAAACCAATGAAAGGATAGAAGATATCCGACTTCCACCACCATTCCCACAAAGGTTGAAGCGACAAAAGCAAGAATACCAATTCAAGAAGTTTCTTGATATCCTAAAGCAAGTACACATCAACTTGCCATTGGTGGAAGCAATTGAACAAATGCCAAACTATGCCAAGTTTCTTAAAGACATTGTGTCCAAGAGAACAAGGCTAGGAGAGTTTGAAACAGATTGCATGACAGAGGGATGCATGGCAATGTTGCACAATCGCATGCCGCCCAAGTTGAAGGATCCCGGAAGTTTCACAATACCCTGTTCTATTGGAAATCACTATGTCGGGAAAGCACTATGCGACCTAGGGGCTAGCATAAACTTGATGCCTAAATCGGTTTTCCAGAAACTAGGAATCGGGAAGGCAAGACCCACAACAGTTATGCTGCAGCTAGCTAACAGATCCTATGTGCATCCAGAGGGAAAAATCGAGGACATACTGGTAAAAGTTGATAAATTCATTTTTCCCGCTGACTTTATTGTTTTGGATTGTGAAGCAGATGAGCATGCGCCTATCATTCTCGGGAGACCATTCCTAGCAACAGGGAGAACTTTGATTGATGTTGAAAAGGGAGAACTCACAATGAGGGTGAATGACCAGCAGGTAAAACTAAATGTGTTCCAAACACTAAGGCATGCCGATGATCCAGAAGAATGCCAACTACTTCATGCCACGGCAAAGTTTAACTTCGATGAGGAATTTAGTTGCCTCGGCAACTACATTGCCGAACACGAGGAACATGAGGAGTATGAAGAATCGGTCGATGAGGAACAACCAGAAGAGGCAAATTGGCTAGTCAATCGACCAGGTACATACTTTGAACCACTGGACTACTCAGGTAAGGAAGGTAAGATCGAAAAACCCTCTATCGAAAATCCACCAATTCTTGAGTTGAAACAATTGCCAGAGCAACTGAAATATGTATACTTAGGGATCGATAATACATTACCTGTAATTATTTCCTCTAAGTTACAGCCTGAGCAGGAAAAGAAGCTGATCAACATGTTGAAGCTACATAAAAAGGCAATAGGGTGGACAATTGCCGACTTGAAGGAAATTAGCCGGCGGTGTGCATGCACAAGATCTTGTTGGAAGATGATCACAAACCTTCAATTGAGGCCCCGGAGGAGACTGAATCATGCCATGAAAGGGGTTGTAATGAAAGAAATCATCAAATGGCTTGACGCCGGCATTATATACCCTATCTCCGATAGTAATGCGTGGGTAAGTCCGGTACAATGTGTGCGAAAAAGGGAGGTATAACAGTGGTAAGCAATGAAAATAATGAACTTATCCCAACCAGGACTGTGACCGGTTGGAGGGTTTGTATGGACTATCGAAAGCTAAACAAAGCCACTAGGAAAGATCACTTCCCATTACCCTTTATTGATCAAATGCTTGACCGTCTTGCGGGTAAACCCTTTTCTTGTTTTCTTGATGGTTATTCAGGTTACAATCAGATTGCCATAGCACGAGAAGATCAAGAAAAGACAACCTTCACATGCCCCTACGGTACTTATGCCTTCGAAGGATGCCGTTCGGATTATGTAACGCCCGGCAACCTTCCAAAGATGCATGATGGCGCTCTTTTCGGACATGGTCGAAGACTTCCTTGAGATCTTCATGGATGATTTTTTGGTTTTTGTAATGACCGATGGCTGTCTCGGCAATTTAGAGAGGGTGTTGGCAAGATGCGAAGAAACAGATTTAGTCCTCAATTGGGAGAAATGCCATTTTATGGTAGATGAAGGAATAGTGCTCGGCCATAAGATTTCATCCAAGGAATTGAAGTAGACAAAGCCAAGGTGGACGTGATCGAGAGATTACCCCACCAAATTCGGTTAAGGGAATTGAAGTTTTCTCGGACATGCGAGGTTTTTACGGGAGGTTCATACATAATTTTTCTAAAATCACTAAACCTTTGTGTAATCTGCTTAAACAGGATAAAGTCTTCGATTTTGATGATTCTTGCACTCAAGCATTCGAAACCCTAAAGAAAAAGCTTGCCTCGGCACCCATTGTTGTTCCACCAGATTGGACGCTACCTTTTGAGCTCATGTGTGATGCAAGTGATTTGCGGTAGGAGCGATCCTAGGCCAACACACGGTAAGACCTTCCATGTGATATACTACGCTAGTAAAACTCTTAATGATGCTCAAGTGAATTACACAACAACAGAGAAAGAGTTACTAGGCTGTAGTTTTCGCATTTGACAAGTTCGATCCTATTTAATTGGTACAAAGGTAATTGTTCATACGGACCATTCGGCAATCAAATACTTATTTGCTAAAAAGGATGCTAAACCTCGTTTGATTCGTTGGATATTACTTTTACAAGAATTTGATATTGAAATTAAGGACAGGAAAGGAACAGAAAATCAAGTGGCCGATCACTTATCACGTTTGGAACGCAATAGGGAGGAGGACGCGGATCTAGAGATATGTGATGCATTCCCGGATGAACAAATTCTAATCGCCTCGGCAACCCTTGACGCCTCGGCAGCCCATGACGCCTCGGCAACCATGGATGCACACGCCTCGGCAACTCTCGACGCCACAGCAGTCTTTGACACACACGCCTCGACAATTTTGGGAGCAGACACTACGGCAGCACATGCCTCGGCAATACCCTGGTACGCAGATTTAGTTAACTTCCTTGTTTGTGGTATTTTTCCGTATGGCATTACTCACCAAGGGAAGAAGCGGTTCCGCCATGATGCTAAGCATAACTTTTGGGACGAGCCTCTTTTGTTTAAACAATGTGCAGATCAGGTTATACGCCGATGTGTCCCTGAAGAAGAGCAACAGAATGTACTCCGGCAATGCCATTCTTCACCCTATGGAGGACATTTTGGAGGAACTCGTACCGCGGCCAAAGTCTTGCAATCCGGTTTGTATTGGCCAACATTGTACAAAGATGCCCAAGACTTTTACAAGCAATGTGATCGTTGCCAGAGGACGGGCAATATCTCTAGGCGACATGAGATGCCACTCCAGAACATCATCGAGGTGGAACTGTTCGATGTATGGGGGATCGATTTTATGGGACCTTTCCCATCTTCATTCGGCAACCTCTACATCCTACTCGCCGTCGACTATGTGTCTAAATGGGTAGAGGCAGCTGCAGTTCCCAACGACGATTCCAAGACCGTGCAACGATTCCTGCAGAAAAACATATTTACACGGTTTGGGATGCCGAGAGCAATTATCAGCGACGGGGGCAAGCATTTTGACAACAGACTAATTGCCAAGATGTTGCAACACTTCGGCATATCACACAAGATCGCCACGGCATATCACCCACAAACCAACGGGCAAGCAGAAATTTCCAACCGGGAGTTGAAGGGAATACTCGAGAAAGTTGTAAATCCCTCAAGGAAGGATTGGTCATTAAGACTAGATGACGCACTTTGGGCATATGACTGCATTCAAAACACCATTAGGTATGTCCCCTTCCGGCTTGTCTATGGTAAAACATGTCATCTACCGGTGGAAATCGAGCACAAGGCATACTGGGCAATCAAGACCGTGAATATGGATTGGGGAAGTGCCGGACGAAAGCGCTTGATGGATCTCAATGAGATAGAAGAATTTCGTGCACTCGCCTATAACAATGCACGAATCTACAAGGAGAAAACAAAGCGATGGCATGACAAGAAACTATTGCCACGACAATTCACGCCAGCAACTAGTTCTCCTATTCAATTCTCGGCTAAAACTTTTCCCGGAAAGTTTGAAATCAAGATGGTCGGGACCATTTGAAGTCGTCAAACCATTCTCCCACGGTCTTTGTGATAATCAAGTCCATCTCGACAACCATGAATTCAAAGTTAATGGACAAAGATTGAAGCACTACAATGGTGCCCATGTGGAACGTAACAAGGAAGTGGTCAATTTAGGAGATGCATGAGCATGCTCTCCTTTTGATTTTTATTTTTATTTTTATTTTTATTTTTATTTATTTTTATTTTTGTTTTTGTCGATTATTTAATTTTTTATTTTTTATTTTTTATTTTTTTTCGATTATTATTTTTTATTATTTTATTATTTTGCCGATTATTAGTAGTTTTAGGATAGATTTTTTTTTATTCAAGTCTAAGAATCCTATTACACATCTTTATTTATTTTCTTTATTAGTTTATCTTTAATTTTAATCCTTATTTGATTTGTTTTTGAATTGTAGGAAAGGAAGTTCAAGAGAAAGAAGGAATTCTAAACCAAGTAGGAAAACATCTTCAACAAGGAAACTAATGGGCTGAATCTAAGGCTTATATAAAGCCTCCAATTCATCCTAACCAAAACCCCTTTGTCGAAAAATTCCTACCAAACCCTAACCCAATTGTCGATTTCCCCTAATCCCACCCACCTATCTTTTCTATAAAACCCATCACCCTTAACCTATTCCTACTTTCTATCTTGCAACTTTTTAGTTTCTTTTCTTTCCTTTGTTTTTACTCACAACCAAGATCATACATGGCATCCAAGATTAAACTTTTAGTTCATCCAAGTTCCTCCAAAGAACCAAGATACAAGAAGTTTGCTACACCGGCGGTTCAAGAAAGATTTCAATCTAAGTTTGAAAGCCGGAAGATTCATGAAGAACAAGGCTTTGAATACTCCAGATCTCAAGATTTCGGCCTTGAACCATTCATCTTCAAAAGGATTGCACATCAAAAGTGGCAAATCTTTTGCCATCAACCGGAACCGGGTAACATCTCATGGGTAAGAGAATTCTATGCTCACTCACCTAACCCGAATAATCCTTATGTTTTTGTTCGTGACAAGGCCATACTTATAAGTCCCGAAAGCATCAACACCTTTTACGGACTTTACATTGAGAAGGACGAGCATCAAGCCTTCGTTGACCAAATCAATCCCAAGCAACTCGACAAGGTGCTTCAAGAACTCACTCAACCAGGAACTCATTGGAACGACGGTAAATACAAGGGCACGGTAAATCGCCTTCGGCTAAAACCCGAAGCAAAACTATGGAATAAGTTTGTTAAAACTTCTTTAATGCCCTCCACACACAATACTACCGTTGATATACCACGTCTTTTGCTCATACATTCTATTTTGCATAATCGCATCATTAACATTGGAAAAATTATTTGCGATGAGATTTTTGTATGCAGCTCAAAAGATAAGGGTTATCTTTTCTTCCCTTGCTTAATTTCCAATCTTTGCAAGGAGATGCATGTCCCGAGTGAGTCCACCGATGAAAAAGCCCTACCCAAGTCTGGTTGGAATCAAGCACTAATCCGGAAGCTAATGGGAGAGGCACCGGGAGATTCTTCAAGGCCCCCAATTGTCACGGCAACTCCTGCCGCCGCGGCAATCCCTAATGCCCAAGCACCTAACGCCAGGGCAACTCGGCCATTAATCCCGGGACACTTTGAAGCACTTTTGCACCCATTAGCAAGCCGACTAAGGCAAATTGAAGATCGGCAACTAATGTTCATACGGTACATGAAGGAGCACAACAATGCCATCACCCAAGTCATCCTAGAAAAGTACCCGGACAATCGTGTGCCGTTCCCAATATTTCCCGCCGATATCCTTGCCACGGCAACCAAGGAAGCAGACGCCATGGCAACCAACCCTGACAATGCCCCGACAACCACAGAAAAAGCCAAAGGTAAAACACCTATGCCTGAATCAACTCCTACGGAATCATTTTCTGATTTTTCAGATTCGGACGAGTCCTCCATTGAACCAATAAAGACCGCACCAATTGAATCCTCCAAACAAAAAGCCATTGACATTGATGAAGAGGATGATGAGGACAACCCCGTACGAGGATCGATTCCACCACCGGCAACAAGAAAACAACCATCGCGTTCAAGCAAGAAAATCAAGACGCCAACTAGAAGGAAACTAATCATCTACGATGACGAACTCTCGGAGTAAGTCCTCGTATGCATTTTTATTTTTCGTTATTTTTATGCATGCATTGAGGACAATGCCTCACTCGATTTTGGGGGGGATTGTTTACATTAATCTTAAGCATTACATTTAGGATACATAAATTGCTTGCCATGCCTTTAATTGGAACAAAAATTGCTTAGATTTGATGAATATTCAATGATGACTTTACCAATGCACTTAATTGATAGAATTTTTATTCTAGGATAACCATGAAAAAAACTTAGAATTTTACTATGATGCTAAATTTGATGAAACACTGTTGTGGTTTGATTGATTTAAGGAGTTCTAGTAAACTTAGGTTGATAATTAACTAATTGGGGGATTAGAATAAAAATTGGATGAATGCTAGAGGTGCCCGAAATTGGCTCTAGCATATGCTAAAAAAATTGATCACTAGAGGTGCCCGAAACTGGCTCTAGGAGGTGTTAAAATTTTTTTAACTAGAGGTGCCCGAAACCGGCTCTAGTCGATTAAATTAACTTAAGAAAACTAAAAATAAAACACTAGAGGTGCCCGAAATTGGCTCTAGTTAAAACATGTTAAAAAGAACCCAATAAAGTAATTTGAAAACCTATTGTTTGCATAGAATCCGAAAAATCAACTTGCACACAACTCCGCACACACTCACAAGCATTATAGTTTGATTCCGAGTAACTCCTCGGTTTTTCGAAAAATAAAAAGCCAATCATACTTTGTGCCCAGTTGAGAGAATTGAAATCAAGTTCAAAGCTAAGTTTGTGAAAATTTGAAGTCTTGGCGGTAATTATGAGTTTGCATTGCTTGAGGACAAGCAATAGTTCGAGTTTGGGGGTGTGATAAGTGTTCAAAAGTACTATTTTTCTTACCCTTTTACTCATATTATTGTTAGACTTAGGCTCATATTAGTTGCATAGTTAGCCATTCATGCATTAATCCATGTTTCCTTCAATCGTTGAGCTTGATTACATAACTTGGTGATTTTTGTGGAAATAGATGCTGCTTTGGTGTGTTTTTGTGTATGTATGTGCAGGATCACTTGCCAAAGCAATGCCGTGCTAGTTGCCGAAGGGTAGTGCATGAAGGAGAGAAGGAGAGAGCCAGTTGCCATGGCATTTGTCGACAAAGACCAAAAGCAATATGGATGTCGAAATTCATGATTTTACAAGCCCAAGATGACATGGAGCAAGGTCCAAGCCCAAAGGAATTTGATTGCCATGCAGAGATTAATGAAGAATTAAATTCCAAGAGGATAGGAGAAGTTCTAATAGGAATAAAATTATAATAAAGAATTATATTCTTTAAAGATAATTTAATTCCAACTCAAACTCCTCCTCAAAGAAGGACTTTGGCCTAGCCCTATAAATATCAAGGAGATTTCGACAATTCAAGGGAGAGAGCAAGTGGGAAATTTGGCAAGTCCAAGTAGGGCAAGAGGAGAGAATTTTCGACAAGCATCAGGGCAAGGAGGATTTCGACAAGCCTCTTCCTTCATCCTTGTTCGATTGGGTTCATGCTAGGGATTAATTATCTTGTGTTTCTTTGGAACCTAGCTATGAACTAAACTTACTTGGCTATGGTTATTGTGTTTTGTGGTTGTGAGAAACTATTGGTTTTTGTTTAGGTAATAAGAGTTTGCACTTTTCTATTTCAAGGTTTATTCATTCTTGATTCTTATTATTGTTTGCGAGTGAATTGGGAGAGGATCTCGTGATTTCATCCATTTATCTAATATCGGGAGAGTTAGATTCAAGAAACGAATGAATATGATCTTTATGCAATCCAATGATGGTGAAGATTAATCCGGCTTAGGAATAAGTTAAGGATTTCAACGGCTAAGAGGAGCGCAAGATTGGTTGTTGTTCACCCTTGATTCACGCAGGATGTATTATCAAGGCATGCACAAGTAGCTAGAGTTTCGACTTAGGGATAAGAAGAAACCATTGAAGAACGCTCCGCCCGAACCTTGAAGTTGCTGCCCGATCGCCCAAGTAGTTGCCCAACTAGTCGCCCAAGCAACCATCAATTAGTTGCCAAGGCAACCCCGTTGTGCAAGTCGCCACGGCAACCGAGTTGCCCATGCACTCTTTACCAAGACAATCCAATCGGCTATCACACCTCAACTCACGATAACCTAGCCTATCTCTCTCATTCGAATTCATCTTTTCTTTTATTTAATTGCTTTCTAGATTAGTTATTAGTTAAAACTTTTATAATCCTTCACTTGTGTTTTTACTTTTACAAATTGCAAGAGACTAGATTCTTGAAGTGGCACCAATCCTCGTGGATTTCTTGCACATTCTTTTTATTTTTCTTGTTTAAAATTCAAAGGGCTAACAAACTTTGGTTTTGCATTGGTATATGACCGGGCGAGACCGACTTCACCGTAATATCCTTTGATCCGTAAATCGAACGAACCTTACAAAGACTTAGACGAAGGATAAGAGAAGCAATGGCAAATCAAGATGGCAATATTAATCAAGATGTTCGAGCAGGAGGAGGAGTGATTCTTGCACTAAATGTAACTATTCGAGACTATCTTGAAGAAGATCTTGATGGACTTAACCTGTGAGTTGTCGCACCCGAAATTGAAGCCGACCACTTTGAGTTGAAACCGTAATGTTTAATATGATCAACACAATAGGTCAATTTGGCGGCTCAAAGAATCAAGATGCACGACAACATCTCAAATCTTTCCTCGAGATTTGCAACTCGCTCAAGATACACTGAGTCACCCCCGATGTCTTACGATTAAGATTATTCCCTATTCACCGAGGGATAGGGCGAAAGCATGGCTAAATAGCATTCTCGCCGGATCCATAGCATCTTGACTGATCTTTGTCGTGATTTCCTTGCTAGATTTAATCCTACAAATTTAATCGATAAGCTTCAGAACGACATTACTTCTTTTTCGGGCAGCAGATGATGAATCCATGTACGAGGCTTGGGAGCGATATAGAGAACTTCTACACAAATGCCCTCTACACGGATTCCGGTGTGGACTCAAGTAACAATGTTTTACAACGCCGTGAATACACCAACAAGGATGATGCTAGATGCCTCGCAAAACGCATACTCTTAGATAAGTCACCGGAGGAAGCAATGCAAATTTTAAACAGCTGGCCAAGAATGACTATCAATTCCCATCTACTAGAAGAGGAGTTAGACGCAAGCCACAATACATGAACTAGGATCATCGATTCAATTTCGCACAATTGGCCGCTTTAACCAAGATGGTCCAGAACATGCAAAACCAAACAACACACATGAAGTCAAGGTAATGGATTCTTTTTGTGAGTTATGTGGTGATAACCATAATTCTTCCAATGTATGCAGAATCCGAATCCAGCTTCTATGTGGGGAATTACAATCGGGCAACAACATGATGTCAAATACATACAATCCAGCTTGGAAGAAGCACCAATTTTTCATGGAGTAATCCCAACAATGCTCTAAAACGTAACAATCAGAATGCACAAGCATCGGGATTCTAAAGAGAATATGCCACGGCAACAGATGCCGCAAAGAACAACCGACAACATCTAGTTCTTTGAAAATTTCTCTAAATGCTTTTATGATGAAAATCGAATCTTATATGGCTGAGAATAGTAATTTCATAAAAAGAATCGATGCTTTTATTAACAGACCGAGATGAGATTGCAAAACCAAGAGGCGGCAATCAAATCATTGGAAAATCAAGTCGGACAATTTGCTCAAAATCAACACTAGACCACAAGGAGGTTTACCTAGCGATATCAAGTCGCAAGAGAACTCGCCATGAGCAATGTAAGGCAATCACCACCAGAAGTGGCCAACAACTTAGAGAGGTTCAAACCCGTTCGTCAAACAAAACTCCACAAAAAGATCAAGATTTAACCTAGCGGCAAAGCCTCGATGCTGAACCAGAATTGCCACGGCAACCGAAATAAACATGCCTCAAGAACCGATGACGCCTCGGCTTCTTGTGATAAGCATGCCTCAGCAACCCTGATTGATAACGCATCGGCAACTCCGGATGTCCCCGGCAATGCCGCCAATCAGGTTTCAAACCAATGAAAGGATAGAAGATATCCGACTTCCACCACCATTCCCACAAAGGTTGAAGCGACAAAAGCAAGAATACCAATTCAAGAAGTTTCTTGATATCCTAAAGCAAGTCCACATCAACTTGCCATTGGTGGAAGCAATTCAACAAATGCCAAACTATGCCAAGTTTCTTAAAGACATTGTGTCCAAGAGAACAAGGCTAGGAGAGTTTTGAAACAGTTGTCGCGACAGAGGGATGCATGGCAATGTTGCACAATCGCATGCCGCCCAAGTTGAAGGATCCCGGAAGTTTCACAAACACCGCTCTATTGGAAATCACTATGTCGGGAAAGCACTATGCGACCTAGGGGCTAGCATAAACTTGATGCCTAAATCGGTTTTCCGTAAACTAGAATCGGGAAGGCAAGACCCACAACAGTTATGCTGCAGCTAGCCAACAGATCCTATGTGCATCCAGAGGGAAAAATCGAGGACATACTGGTAAAAGTTGATAAATTCATTTTTCCCGCTGACTTTATTGTTTTGGATTGTGAAGCAGATGAGCATGCGCCTATCATTCTCGGGAGACCATTCCTAGCAACAGGGAGAACTTTGATTGATGTTGAAAAGGGAGAACTCACAATGAGGGTGAATGACCAGCAGGTAAAACTAAATGTGTTCCAAACACTAAGGCATGCCGATGATCCAGAAGAATGCCAACTACTTCATGCCACGGCAGAATTTAACTTCAATGAGGAATTTAGTTGCCTCGGCAACTACATTGCCGAACACGAGGAACATGAGGAGTATGAAGAATCGGTCGATGAGGAACAACCAGAAGAGGCAAATTGGCTAGTCAATCGACCAGGTACATACTTTGAACCACTGGACTACTCAGGTAAGGAAGGTAAGATCGAAAAACCCTCTATCGAAAATCCACCAATTCTTGAGTTGAAACAATTGCCAGAGCAACTGAAATATGTATACTTAGGGATCGATAATACATTACCCGTAATTATTTCCTCTAAGTTACAGCCTGAGCAGGAAAAGAAGCTAATCAACATGTTGAAGCTACATAAAAAGGCAATAGGGTGGACAATTGCCGACTTGAAGGGAATTAGCCCAGCGGTGTGCATGCACAAGATCTTGTTGGAAGATGATCACAAACCTTCAATTGAGGCCCAGAGGAGACTGAATCATGCCATGAAAGGGGTTGTAATGAAAGAAATCATCAAATGGCTTGACGCCGGCATTATATACCCTATCTCCGATAGTACGTGGGTAAGTCCGGTACAATGTGTGCAAAAAAGGAGGTATAACAAAGTGGTAAGCAATGAAAATAATGAACTTATCCCAACCAGATGTGTGACCGGTTGGAGGGTTTGTATGGACTATCGAAAGCTAAACAAAGCCACTAGGAAAGATCACTTCCCATTACCCTTTATTGATCAAATGCTTGACCGTCTTGCAGGTAAACCCTTTTACTTGTTTTCTTGATGGTTATTCAAAGTTACAATCAGATTGCCATAGCACTGTAAGATCAAGAAAAGACAACCTTCACATGCCCCTACGGTACTTATGCCTTCCGAAGGATGCCGTTCGGATTATGTAACGCCCGGCAACCTTCCAAAGATGCATGATGGCGCTCTCTTTTTCAGACATGGTCGAAGACTTCCTTGAGATCTTCATGGATGATTTTTGGTTTTTGGTAATGACTTCGATGGCTGTCTCGGCAATTTAGAGAGGGTGTTGGCAAGATGCGAAGAAACAGATTTAGTCCTCAATTGGGAGAAATGCCATTTTATGGTAGATGAAGGAATAGTGCTCGGCCATAAGATTTCATCCAAGGGAATTGAAGTAGACAAAGCCAAGGTGGACGTGATCGAGAGATTACCCCACCAAATTCGAGTTAAGGGAATTGAAGTTTTCTCGGACATGCGAGTTTTTACAGGAGGTTCATACATAATTTTTCTAAAATCACTAAACCTTGTGTAATCTGCTTAAACAGGATAAAGTCTTGATTTTGATGATTCTTGCACTCAAGCATTGAAACCCTAAAGAAAAGCTTGCCTCGGCACCCATTGTTGTTCCACAGATTGACGCTACCTTTTGAGCTCATGTGTGATGCAAGTGATTTGCAGTAGGAGCAGATCCTAGGCCAACACAGGTAAGACCTTCCATGTGATATACTACGCTAGTAAAACTCTTAATGATGCTCAAGTGAATTACACAACAACAGAGAAAGAGTTACTAGCTGTAGTTTTCGATTTGACAAGTTCCGATCCTATTTAATTGGTACAAAGGTAATTGTTCATACGGACCATTCGGCAATCAAATACTTATTTGCTAAAAAGGATGCTAAACCTCGTTTGATTCGTTGGATATTACTTTTACAAGAATTTGATATTGAAATTAAGGACAGGAAAGGAACAAAAAATCAAGTGGCCGATCACTTATCACGTTTGGAACGCAATAGGGAGGAGGACGCGGATCTAGAGATATGTGATGCATTCCCGGATGAACAAATTCTAATCGCCTCGGCAACCCTTGACGCCTCGGCAGCCCATGACGCCTCGGCAACCATGGATGCACACGCCTCGGCAACTCGACGACGCACAGCAGTCTTTGACACACACGCCTCGACAATTTTGGGAGCAGACACTACGGCAGCACATGCCTCGGCAATACCCTGGTACGCAGATTTAGTTAACTTCCTTGTTTGTGGTATTTTTCCGTATGGCATTACTCACCAAGGGAAGAAGCGGTTCCGCCATGATGCTAAGCATTACTTTTGGGACGAGCCTCTTTTGTTTAAACAATGTGCAGATCAGGTTATACGCCGATGTGTCCTGAAGAAGAGCAACAGAATGTACTCGGCAATGCCATTCTTCACCCTATGGAGGACATTTTGGAGGAACTCGTATCATGGCCAAAGTCTTGCAATCCGGTTTGTATTGGCCAACATTGTACAAAGATGCCCAAGACTTTTACAAGCAATGTGATCGTTGCCAGAGGACGGGCAATATCTCTAGGCGACATGAGATGCCACTCCAGAACATCATCGAGGTGGAACTGTTCGATGTATGGGGGATCGATTTTATGGGACCTTTCCCATCTTCATTCGGCAACCTCTACATCCTACTCGCCGTCGACTATGTGTCTAAATGGGTAGAGGCAGCTGCAGTTCCCAACGACGATTCCAAGACCGTGCAACGATTCACGCAGAAAAACATATTTACACGGTTTGGGATGCCGAGAGCAATTATCAGCGACGGGGGCAAGCATTTTGACAACAGACTAATTGCCAAGATGTTGCAACACTTCGGCATATCACACAAGATCGCCACGGCATATCACCCACAAACCAACGGGCAAGCAGAAATTTCCAAACGGGAGTTGAAGGGAATACTCGAGAAAGTTGTAAATCCCTCAAGGAAGGATTGGTCATTAAGACTAGATGACGACTTTGGGCATATCGCACCGCATTCAAAACACCATTAGGTATGTCCCCCTTCCGGCTTGTCTATGGTAAAACATGTCATCTACCGGTGGAAATCGAGCACAAGGCATACCGGGCAATCAAGACCGTGAATATGGATTGGGAAGTGCGGACGAAAGCGCTTTGATGGATCTCAATGAGATAGAAGAATTTCGTGCACTCGCCTATAACAATGCACGAATCTACAAGGAGAAAACAAAGCGATGGCATGACAAGAAACTATTGCCACGACAATTCACGCCCGTGGCAACTAGTTCTCCTATTCAATTCTCGGCTAAAACTTTTCCGGGAAAGCTGAAATCAAGATGGTCGGGACCATTTGAAGTAAATCAAACCATTCTCCCACGGTCTTTGTGATAATCAAGTCCATCTCTCGACAACCATGAATTCAAAGTTAATGGACAAAGATTGAAGCACTACAATGGTGCCCATGTGGAACGTAACAAGGAAGTGGTCAATTTAGGAGATGCATGAGCATGCTCTCCCTTTTGATATTTTTATTTTTATTTTTTATTTTTATTTTTATTTATTTTTATTTTTGTTTTTGTCGATTATTTAATTTTTTATTTTTTATTTTTTTATTTTTTTTTCGATTATTATTTTTTATTATTTTATTATTTTGCCGATTATTAGTAGTTTTAGGATAGATTTTTTTTATTCAAGTCTAAGAATCCTATTACACATATTTATTTATTTTCTTTATTAGTTTATCTTTAATTTTAATCCTTATTTGATTTGTTTTTGAATTGTAGGAAAGGAAGTTCAAGAGAAAGAAGGAATTCTAAACCAAGTAGGAAAACATCTTCAACAAGGAAACTAATGGGCTGAATCTAAGGCTTATATAAAGCCTCCAATTCATCCTAAACCAAAACCCCTTTGTCGAAAAAAAAAAATTCCTACCAAACCCTAACCCAATTGTCGATTTCCCCTAATCCCACCCACCTATCTTTTCTATAAAACCCATCACCCTTAACCTATTCCTACTTTCTATCTTGCAACTTTTTAGTTTCTTTTCTTTCCTTTGTTTTTACTCACAACCAAGATCATACATGGCATCCAAGATTAAACTTTTAGTTCATCCAAGTTCCTCCAAAGAACCAAGATACAAGAAGTTTGCTACACCGGCGGTTCAAGAAAGATTTCAATCTAAGTTTGAAAGCCGGAAGATTCATGAAGAACAAGGCTTTGAATACTCCAGATCTCAAGATTTCGGCCTTGAACCATTCATCTTCAAAAGGATTGCACATCAAAAGTGGCAAATCTTTTGCCATCAACCGAACCGGTAACATCTCATGGGTAAGAGAATTCTATGCTCACTCACCTAACCCGGATAATCCTTATGTTTTTTTGTTCGTGACAAGGCCATACTTATAAGTCCCGAAAGCATCAACACCTTTTACGGACTTTACATTGAGAAGGACGAGCATCAAGCCTTCGTTGACCAAATCAATCCCAAGCAACTCGACAAGGTGCTTCAAGAACTCACTCAACCAGGAACTCATTGGAACGACGGTAAATACAAGGGCACGGTAAATCGCCTTCGGCTAAAACCCGAAGCAAAACTATGGAATAAGTTTGTTAAAACTTCTTTAATGCCCTCCACACACAATACTACCGTTGATATACCACGTCTTTTGCTCATACATTCTATTTTGCATAATCGCATCATTAACATTGGAAAAATTATTTGCGATGAGATTTTTGTATGCAGCTCAAAAGATAAGGGTTATCTTTTCTTCCCTTGCTTAATTTCCAATCTTTGCAAGGAGATGCATGTCCCGAGTGAGTCCACCGATGAAAAAGCCCTACCCAAGTCTGGTTGGAATCAAGCACTAATCCGAAGCTAATGGGAGAGGCACCGGGAGATTCTTCAAGGCCCCCAATTGTCACGGCAACTCTCGCCGCCACAAGGCAATCCCTAATGCCCAAGCACCTAACGCCAGTGGCAACTCGCCATTAATCCCGGACACTTTGAAGCACTTTTGCACCCATTAGCAAGCCGACTAAGGCAAATTGAAGATCGGCAACTAATGTTCATACGGTACATGAAGGAGCACAACAATGCCATCACCCAAGTCATCCTAGAAAAGTACCCGGACAATCGTGTGCCGTTCCCAATATTTCCCGCCGATATCCTTGCCACGGCAACCAAGGAAGCAGACGCCATGGCAACCAACCCTGACAATGCCCCAACAACCACAGAAAAAGCCAAAGGTAAAGCACCTATGCCTGAATCAACTCCTACGGAATCATTTTCTGATTTTTCAGATTCGGACGAGTCCTCCATTGAACCAATAAAGACCGCACCAATTGAATCCTCCAAACGAAAAGCCATTGACATTGATGAAGAGGATGATGAGGACAACCCCGTACGAGGATCGATTCCACCACCGGCAACAAGAAAACAACCATCGCGTTCAAGCAAGAAAATCAAGACGCCAACTAGAAGGAAACTAATCATCTACGATGACGAACTCTCGGAGTAAGTCCTCGTATGCATTTTTATTTTTCGTTATTTTTATACATGCATTGAGGACAATGCCTCACTCGAGTTTGGGGGGGATTGTTTACATTAATCTTAAGCATTACATTTAGGATACATAAATTGCTTGCCATGCCTTTAATTGGAACAAAAATTGCTTAGATTTGATGAATATTCAATGATGACTTTACCAATGCACTTAATTGATAGAATTTTTATTCTAGGATAACCATGAAAAAAACTTAGAATTTTACTATGATGCTAAATTTGATGAAACACTGTTGTGGTTTGATTGATTTAAGGAGTTCTAGTAAACTTAGGTTGATAATTAACTAATTGGGGGATTAGAATAAAAATTGGATGAATGCTAGAGGTGCCCGAAATTGGCTCTAGCATATGCTAAAAAAAATTGATCACTAGAGGTGCCCGAAACTGGCTCTAGGAGGTGTTAAAATTTTTTAACTAGAGGTGCCCGAAACCGGCTCTAGTCGATTAAATTAACTTAAGAAAACTAAAAATAAAACACTAGAGGTGCCCGAAATTGGCTCTAGTTAAAACATGTTAAAAAGAACCCAATAAAGTAATTTGAAAACCTATTGTTTGCATAGAATCCGAAAAATCAACTTGCACACAACTCCGCACACACTCACAAGCATTATAGTTTGATTCCGAGTAATTCCTCGTTTTTTGAAAAATAAAAAGCCAATCATACTTTGTGCCCCTGTTCGAGAATTGAAATCAAGTTCAAAGCTAAGTTTGTGAAAATTTGAAGTCTTGGCAGGTAATTATGAGTTTGCATTGCTTGAGGACAAGCAATAGTTCGAGTTTGGGGGTGTGATAAGTGTTCAAAAGTACTATTTTTCTTACCCTTTTTACTCATATTATTGTTAGACTTAGGCTCATATTAGTTGCATAGTTAGCCATTCATGCATTAATCCATGTTTCCTTCAATCGTTGAGCTTGATTACATAACTTGGTGATTTTTGTGGAAATAGATGCTGCTTTGGTGTGTTTTTGTGTATGTATGTGCAGGATCACTTGCCAAAGCAATGCCGTGCTAGTTGCCAGGGTAGTGCATGAAGGAGACGCCGAGCCAGTTGCCATGGCATTTGTCGACAAAGACCAAAAGCAATATGGATGTCGAAATTCATGATTTTACAAGCCCAAGATGACATGGAGCAAGGTCCAAGCCCAAAGGAATTTGATTGCCATGCAGAGATTAATGAAGAATTAAATTCCAAGAGGATAGGAGAAGTTCTAATAGGAATAAAATTATAATAAAGAATTATATTCTTTAAAGATAATTTAATTCCAACTCAAACTCCTCCTCAAAGAAGGACTTTGGCCTAGCCCTATAAATATCAAGGAGATTTCGACAATTCAAGGGAGAGAGCAAGTGGGAAATTTCGGCAAGTCCAAGTAGGGCAAGAGGAGAGAATTTTCGACAAGCATCAAGGGCAAGGAGGATTTCGACAAGCCTCTTCCTTCATCCTTGTTCGATTGGGTTCATGCTAGGGATTAATTATCTTGTGTTTCTTTGGAACCTAGCTATGAACTAAACTTACTTGGCTATGGTTATTGTGTTTTGTGGTTGTGAGAAACTATTGGTTTTTGTTTAGGTAATAAGAGTTTGCACTTTTCTATTTCAAGGTTTATTCATTCTTGATTCTTATTATTGTTTGCGAGTGAATTGGGAGAGGATCTCGTGATTTCATCCATTTATCTAATATCGGGAGAGTTAGATTCAAGAAATGAATGAATATGATCTTTATGCAATCCAATGATGGTGAAGATTAATCCGGCTTAGGAATAAGTTAAGGATTTCAACGGCTAAGAGGAGCGCAAGATTGGTTGTTGTTCACCCTTGATTCACGCAGGATGTATTATCAAGGCATGCACAAGTAGCTAGAGTTTCGACTTAGGGATAAGAAGAAACCATTGAAGAACGCTCCGCCGAACCTTGAAGTTGCTGCCCGATCGCCCAAGTAGTTGCCCAACTAGTCGCCCAAGCAACCATCAATTAGTTGCCAAGGCAACCCACAGTGCAAGTCGCCACGGCAACCGAGTTGCCCATGCACTCTTTACCAAGACAATCCAATCGGCTATCACACCTCAACTCACGATAACCTAGCCTATCTCTCTCATTCGAATTCATCTTTTCTTTTACTTAATTGCTTTCTATATTAGTTATTAGTTAAAACTTTTATAATCCTTCACTTGTGTTTTTACTTTTTACAGTGCAAGAGACTAGATTCTTGAAGTGGCACCAATCCCTGTGGAGACGATATCTTTTATACTATAACTTGCGACGTGTATACTTGCACAATTGCGTAGCACTTATTACGCGCAACAGTTTGGTTTATTGCGAATAAATGTATATTGTGTTAAATGTGTTTAGTATGCATGCTAGGATGTTTGGGACAGGTTTGAGTTAGGTTAGAGGTTGAAAACAGATAAAATGGGCATTACAGGTCTTCGGGTATCAGTACGATGCTCTCCGTATCAGTACGTGAGGCCTAAATCAGGTCTAGGAAATGGAATTTTGGTCGGTGTATCGGTACAGGCTGAGCTGTATTGATATGGTGTTTAGCTATTGGAATATGTGGGTAAGCGATATCAATACAGGCCTCGTGAAATATAGCCTATGTATCAGTACATGGGTTTTCGTATCTGTACAACCCTAGAGTATTAAGCTTGGTATAGTACGGAATCTCGTGTATCGATACCCAGTTCGCTATGTCAGTTGATGTGATGTTGTGGTTTTAGATTCTTTCATTTTAATCTCTGATTCGTATGTATGCTATTTGAGTGAGTTCAAATGATTCTTTTTAACTGCAAAGGAATATGTATGCATACAACCTAACTAATTAATTATTGGTAACTTCAAATTCAAATAAGTCCTCATAATTTTCTAGATTTACAATTTGGTCCCTAAATTGTAAATTTGTGCAATTAGAGGTCAATTCGATCCTGATTCAGTCGTGAATCTAATCACTGCTAATATGTACACCCTAGGTTCTAATGATGCACCTAGATAAGATAAAAAGAAAAAAATGGACCTAATTCGAGTTGTTCGATTTATGTTTGCTACGGCAAACCTAATGTAGCTCGATCGGTTCGGCCTATCTTCTAGGTCAGGTAGAGGGGCTTGTAGTCAACATCACAATAGCCAACTAGTTTGCAATTTTCACTTTTTTATATCGAATAACATGATTAATTGTACTCTTTGTATATCTCAAAATTCATTGAACTGCTTCCAAGTAAGGTTTCTTTGAATTTTGCTTGTAACGACTCACAACTCCCACTGTAAAAGAAATATCTATCCTTGTTAAAGTTAAGTAGATAAGACGACCAACTAACTGTCGATACATTGTAAAATCTTTTAACTTTTTCCCTTCATTAGCACAAATTTTGGCATTCAGTTCCATCAGCATAGAAATTGGCATGCAATTCAGCATTCCAAACTTTTTCAATAGATCATTGGAATTCTTTTTCTGATGGATAAAAATTTCATCCTCGGTGTGATCAATCTCTAGATGAAGAAAGTGTTTAAGTTGCCAGTTCTTTCATTTGGAAACGAACTGATAAGTTCTCTCTAGTTCGAAGAATTCCATCATCAGAATCTCCAATGATGATTAAATCATCCACATATACTAGCATGATAGCTAGTTTTCCTTCATTTTCTTTCACGGATAGACTAGAATCTGAAGGAGCGACATAATAGCCATTTTGAGTTAGAAATTCTTCAATCTTACCTACATATCAAGCCTTGGGTGCTTGCTTTAATCCATAAAGTGCCTTTCAAAGCTTGTAGACATAATCAAGATGATCTGAAATCCAAAAACTAGTCGATTGATCCATGTAAATCTCTTAATCTATCTCTCCATGAAAAAATGTATCCTTCACATCCATCTGCCATAGATTATAATCCTTGCTAGCTACTAGTGGTAGTAAGACTCGGACAGTTGTAAGCTTTGTCATTAGACTAAAAGTTTCATCATAATCTAGTCCATATTGTTCAGAGAATCCTCGAGCTACTAATCGAGCCTTGTATCTCTCACTAGATCCATTTGAACGACACTCTATCTTGTAGATCCATTTACCAGAAATGGGCTTTATATCTCTTGGCTTTGGTACGAGCTGTCAAGTTTGATTTCGGTCAAGTGCAGCAATCTCATCTCTTATTGCTTCGGTCCATTCTAGTTTTTGAGAAGCTTCTTCAATAGTTTCTAGCTCTTTTGCATTGCCTTTTTCTATTATGGCAACGTTAGCATATTTGGGATTTGGCTTTCTATTAAAAACTTTAGGCACATATTTTATCCAAAAAAATAGTTTAGGCACCTAAATGAAAAAATGAGATACTTTGTGCACTTATTTTATTTTTAAGAAAAATAAATAAATTGCTCCGCAAGCATAACAAGTTTACCCCATTAATTTTATACATTATAATTTAACCCTCAAAATTTGAAAACTACTCCAATTTAATCCCTAAAAATGATTTTTCTTTATTTCCCACACCGCTTCCTTCCACTATTAATTTGTTTCATCGTCCACATTCAAATGTCATAAAATTATTTCATTGTCCACATTCAAACAAGCCTTTACATAAAATTTGCTTGAACTGATTTTAGCTTGGAATAAGCACCAAAAGTGTTGCTAATAAGCTTGTAATGAGAAGGGTCTTTGGGTTCCACACTATCTCCATGAAAGTGCAGCTTCAGACAACCTTGTGGTGTGAATTGAGCCACTTAACTGAAAACCAAAAGTTTCCCTTTAGCTCTTGAAAGAAATTTGCTTTAATTGTTGTAGCTTATTAATGTTGTTGATTCCGGGGTGTTTCACCATTTCGAATTATAAAGAGAGGAAAGAGATCATGTGACATGTTAACTTAATAGTTAATTATATGTTTTCACGCTTCAATTATAATTAAAATTTTACAAAAATTATATTAAAAATTATATAAACAACATATTAATGGTTAATTCATATATTTTTTTTTTTGAAATTATAAAAATTGTTTTAAAATTTATAACTTTATGATTTTTTTTAAATGGAACAAAAAAACAATGAAGAAAAACAACAACTCTCACTCAAGTTACTGCCTTAGTGCATCAAAAATTCTATTTTGTATGTTTCTTTGCACCAGGTGTGTTTAGGACCTTACTCTACTCCACCATTTTGATTTTTGTACTCTTCAACTCATATAACACAAAAGTTACAAATATTATATAGAGGTAGAGGATGTATACCAAAAAAAAGGACAAAAGCAGTGAATTGGGACAAAAGATAATGTTGAAATATCGCCAACACATTAAAGGATAATTAAAATGTATTGATGCTTACTTAAGTTTAACATAAGTTTATGCTATAGTTTAATTAATAGCTGGTAAACTCAATTAGTGTGGCAAGAATCCCACAATAATGGGAACAAACGGTTCTTTGCCTATATAAAGGATGTATACTTACTTTTTATACACATCGAAAGAAATAAAACAAGTGTTCATTATTCCCCTTGATTCTCTCTATTTTTTCTGTTTTAGTGTTTTGGACTGTGGGGTGTTCAACAATTGGTATCATAACCTCGGTGAAGGTTATTTTGGTTACTCGGTTGTTGCAAAGTAGTGCGATAATATGATAGTGCATGTCTAGGAAAGTTTTTGATAGGAAAGACTTGGTATTTGAGTGATCCAAGTGATCCACCTCTCTTTCCTAGAGCTTACCTGGTGTACGTTACACATACTTTCACCATTGTATTTAGTTTGGTATTGTTGACACAATAACGGACCTACACGGTGTCAGCAGAATGAGGAAGCTTAACGACGACAACTACAATACATTGTCAACTTGCATGATGTCATATATGCAAGGATAAGACTTATGGGAGATTGCCAACAGTAGTGAAAAAGAGCAACCAGAAGTAGAGGATGCAAATGGCATGTTAAGAAATGAAAGATAAAAGCAAGCAAGATAATGTACGCCTTGAGGACAACAGTGGAAGAAGATATGCTATAGCACATTCGAGATGTCAAAACCCCAAATGAGGCTTGGAAAACATTCACCAAGTTGCTCTCTAAGAAGAATGATATGAAGCTTCAATTTCTGGAGAGTGAGTTGTTGTCTATGAAGCAAGGCAACACGACGATCAAACGATACTTTCATAAAGTAAATTTGTTATGTCAGGAGATTTTGGAGTTGCATCCAGCAGCTCCTATTGGTTATACCAGGATGAAACGAATCATCATCCATGGTCTAAAGCTAGAGTTCAAGAGCTTTGTTGCTACTGTAGAAGGATGGAAAACTCAACCATCACTTGTAGAGTTTGAAAATTTGTTAACTAGTAAAGAAGCCTTAGCTAACAAATGGGAGGAGTCTCATTGAAAAATGAAGAAGAGACACTCTAGGTCAGTAAAGGCAAACAAAACTTCAAGCAGCGCGACAATGGCGGGTTCAATAGAAATCAAGGAGAACAAAGTTCTCGTAAAGGTGGGGGGTTCCAAAAACCAGACAACAATAAAAAGTTTGAAGGAAAGTGTTAATTACGGGAATAAGGGTCATATAGCCAAAGTTTGTTGGTCAAAGAAAAATATGTGGAGAGTAATGATGTTACTTCCAACAATGAAGAAGAATGGGATGCAGAGGCATTCTTTGTATATTAAGTGGAAGAGCTAGCCCTCACGACGACAATGTTAGGTAAAATTAATTATGAGAATGATTGGATTGTTGACTATGGTTGTTCAAATAATATGAAAGGTAATAAAGAGAAACAACAAAACTTGTCTGAATACAAGGGAAGTCGTGTGGTGGTCATAGCAAATAATTCCAAGTTACCAATAGCACGTGTTGGTAACATGATGGTCTCTGCCCAAAATAATGACACTGGGATGCCACTTTAGAATGTCTATCATGTGCCAGAGATGAAGAAAAATCTTCTTTCAGTAGCACAATTAACATCTTCAGGCCACGTTGTTCTATTTGGTCCAAAAGATGTGTAGGTATACCATAATCTTGAGATCAAAGAGGAGACAATGATGAAGGGACAAAGATTAGATTTTATCTATGTGATGTTTATAGAAATTGTATATGTTAACAAAACAAAAAGAAATAGGACAACAGACTTGTGGCACATACAGTTAAGTCATGTCAACTACTCCAAGTTAGAAGTGATGATGAAGAACTCAATGTTGAAAGGACTTCCAGAACTAGAAGTAAGAGCATACACAATATGTGTAGATTGGCAGTACGGAAAAGCACACCAACTACCATATGAGGAGTCAAAATATAAAGCAAACAAACCATTAGAGTTAATCATCTCTGATGTGTTTGGACTTGTTAAAAAAACCTCAGTTGGTTTGGTGGGATGAAGTATATGGTGACTTTCATTGATGATTTGTCCAGATATGTGCGGATCTATTTTATGAATGAAAAATCTGAGAATCTTTCAAAGTTCAAAGAATTTAAAGGGGTTGCATAATAGAAGTTGGCAAAAATATCTTTTGGCTACATACTTATAATGAGGGAGAGTATACTTCAGAAGAGTTTGCAAATTTTCTCCAAGAGTATCAAATACGCCATCAATTCACATGTGCTAGCACTTCACAACAAAATAGTATAGCTAAAAGAAATAATAGGAATTTGGCAGAGATATGTCGAATTATACTTCATGCAAGAAACGCTTTGGGTTGTTTTTGGGTAGATGCAATGGAAACTGCATCATATGTGATCAATAGACTTCCTCAACAAAGGTTACATTTTCTTTCACATTTTGAAAAATTATGGAAAATGGAACTAACAATTAGCTATTTTTGATTTTTTAGAAGTGTTTGTTATGTATTTGTCCCTGATCATTTACATATCAAAATGGATAGGAAAGTTGTTAGGTGTATTTTTGTAGGGTATGACAGCCAGGGGAAAGGGTGAAAATGTTGTGATCCTACAACTAGAAAATGTTATATGTCTCGTAATGTGGTGTTTAATGAAGCATCTTCATGGTGATCCTCGGATAAAGAGTTATTTCTAGACTCATTTATTCTCAAGAGAGTATTGCAATCTTCTCAATTGTAGTTGAGTTTAGATGAAATTGAATTTGTTGATGACAATAGAGAAAAAAATGTAACTCAAAATCCATGGCAAACTGGTGTTCACCAGCAACCGATCCAAGAATGTGAGCCAAGTGAAATAGAAGAACCAACACCACTTAGACTTGCCCTTTGGTCTTATTACAAGTCCCGTCCCTATGAGTTTCTTTCAGTTTTTAATTCGATTCTCAAATGTGTGTTTTCTCTTTTTAGCTTATACCCTTTTGTTTTATTTTCGCTCATTTCGGTCCCTTGGTAAATTTTGAATATTTATGTTGTTTTTGTTTATACTATGTTTTTTTAGCATGTATAATTTGCTCATTATATTCACATATTTTTTTCTATCATGCTTTCTTTTGTTTTTTAGGTATGTTATGTCATGCTTTTATATTCTAGTTCATTTGTTCATGTTTGCATGCATGTCTACCTTGTATGTTATGTGTAGTTTAAATTTGCATATTAGGTTTATATGTTAGTTTTTATGTTTGCTTTGTATGCTATGTTACATATTAATTTATAGCATGTTTAGTTTCTTATGTCCATTTCTTTCTTTACATTTTTATATGTTTTTTTAGCCATGTTTATTCATGCATATTTTCCTTTATGTGTATTATTATAGGTTTAGCTTTGTTTGGTTGTGGTAAATAAGTGTTAGCTTTTTTATGTTTGCCTTGTTTCCTAGGTTGCATGTTAGTATGAAAATTTGTTAATTTTGTCGTGTCATGTTTATATTGTGTTATACATATTTTCTATTACATATTAAGTTCTAGCTTTTATGTTTACATGTTATTTTGTTAATTTAGTATCATACTTTGTCATGTGTATATGTCATGCATATTTCGCTTTGGTGTTTTCTTTATGTGTTTAAGCATATTAGATTTAATTGATTTAGTTTTGGAAGCATGTCTTTTTTGCATGTTTATATTTATATTTTTGTTTTATTATTAAGACATGTTATGTTGTTTTTGTTCATGCCTTTTTTTAATATTATTATATTTATGTTTTTATTTTTTTTAGTTCCATGTCTTTTTAAATATTTGTTTATAATGATCTTTTTGTTAATTTTGAATAACGGATATATATTTTGTTAATGTGGTGCTCTTTTATTCGAGCGTAAATATGTCCAGTATCAAGCGCAGTGATAATGGTTTATCAGTTTACTCTCGAATAACGGGGCCCTTAAAATTTACTCGCACTTATAATCGAATTTTAATTTAATCGTCACTTTAATCCGGAAAGTTTAATATTAGTAAAGCGGTAATTATTAAAGTACCAATTTTTGGGCGGTGTGGGGGTGCTAATCCTTCCCCATCCTTAACCGACTCCCGAACCTGTCATTTTTAAAATCTCTGGTTTTTACGGTGTCCGGCCTACCTAAGTGGCCTTGCTACTCTTAGTAGGGGACAACAAGGACAGTTTGGGTACCTCTTAGCCCCAAAACTGCATGTAGAGAATATAGAAAGCCCACCCTTTTAGAGCCATGTGGATAAACTAGGTGTTTTAGACGGGATGTAAATAAGGTTGTTTTTTGTGTTTACATTATTTAATTTGCCCTTTTGTTTATGTATTTATTTATTTTATCCGGTACTGGCTCGTTTTCTTTTTTGTTTTGCTTTCTTTTTTGCATATATCATTGTATTTGTATTACAGAAAGGTACTGGATCAAGTGGTCAGACATTGGTCAGAGGTCAATCAAAGGACTCAAGACAACAGTTTACCGAGCAAATGCATAGTGGCAGGGTACTCCTACGTAAGTCTCCAACAGAATGACCTATGGGAACTTAAAAGGATTTGGGAAGGATGGGATCGAAGACTACAAAACTTATTCTGCGACAATTATGGCGATATTGCACAGCTGATGTATGTCAGGGTCAACCAGCCGTTACTTCGAGCCATCTTCCAGTTCTAGAAACCTGTTTTCTGTTGCTTCAGTTTCAACGGGCAAGACATGATGCCTACAGTGGAGGAATACACGGCCCTACTTAATCAGAAGAATTTCCAGAAAGATTGGATCTACGTGAAGCCGCCGAGGAACCAGAATTACTCTTCGAAGCTCAAAACTTTTGCCAGAATGAACGACGATTGGGTTAATAGACTAATCCAGGTTCGAGGGGTCAGTCTAGCCTTTGCTTGGGAGAGTATCCGAGACATCATACCAGCGTACCCAGATAAGGTAAAAAAGATGAACCTACTTGCCTTAGGAATATATGGTTTGGTCAACCTCCCGAAGGTTCTTGGAAACATCGACATAGCCATTCTAGACCTATTTGAGTGAATGAAGCGGAAGGCAAATCCAGTACCGACCATTTTGATTGAAACTTTCATTTCTTTGAATACGAGCCGAAAGCACGAAGAGGGACATTTCAGAGGGTGTGCGCAGCTACTACAGGTTTGGATCTAGAGCCACATATGGAAGACACCGATGGGAGTTTTACCGGGAATACTGTTCTGAGACTTTTTACCTTTGTGGGAGTATTTAGCGAAGGAATGGCGAGAAGACTGGAAGATGAAGAAATGGTCCCATATCTTAGGAATATTCAAGATGGTGACATATTATGGAGAGTTCCGTGGCTCGGTAGGGTTAGTTACTTCTTATACAGCTGCGGCGATTATGATTGGTTGATGATGTTAGGGTTATATGGTGGAATTACATGTGCTTCGCTTTTTGTGTCCCGACAGTTCGGATCGTGAGAGTTTGTTCCAGTCACCGCCAGTTTAAGTTGAAGCAAGTTTCCTTTCAAGGGCGAGTTCAGGGCAAAGATTCAGACCATAATGACAGCTTGGGATCATTATTACCAGATCAGAGTAGAAGGAGATACCGAGCCCATGATCACCCCGAATTATGATCTTTAGAGGATCCTCAGGGTTAATGGCAAGATTTCAAAACCTGGCCAAGGACCAACCATGTCACTGGACGAACATATGAGGATAGTACCGTCTAAGGCCGGTATTTTGTGAAACGAACTCGAAGAGGTTAAGAAGAAGATGGAGGCTTTACAGACACAGCATATGGATAAACTATACAAGGCAAGTTTAGAGGTCGACGAACGAGATGGGACCATCAGGCAACTAAAGAAGCTCAATGCAGATCTAAGTGAGAAGAATGCCCTTTACCAGAAAGATACTTTCCAACTTCAAGCCAAGGTGCAGAACGCCGGCCGCAGCCAATTCCTAGCCGTGGAGAAGGAAAGGATGAATGGCATGTGTTTAGTCGAAAAAGAACGAGAGAAAGGCAAGCGAGCAATCGAGAAAGAGGTAGAAAGTTGCAAGTTAGCCATTGAGAGTGAAAGACGGTCTTTCAAGGACACTATTAACCAAGAGAAGAAAGACCTACGCAAGAGATCGATAAAGGCAAGCAAGCAATCATCTATGAAAAAGAAAACACTTCCGTTTGGAAGAAGAAATCCATGAGGAACGGGAACAGACTACTGGAGATGCAAAACTTGTACAACGACACTGTTCAAAGCCTAAATCAGAGTCAAGATCAGAATGCCGAGTTAGAAGGGAGACTAGCAAAGTTGGAGCACTCCTTTCAGACCTATCATCAAAGGAATGGTTTCATAGAATTACAAGAAAATGAGCGTGAAATTGGTATGTTACGGGCCTGGATCGAGTCACTTGAGGCAATCGTTCAGGATTATAGGGGGAGAATTAGGGTATTCGAAGAAGCTGCAGCGGGTGGAGACAATTATTGGCGGCGAAGACTTTGTGATGCCTCTCAGATGATTTAAGATAGAGACCAGAATTACGCGACCCTGATGGTGGAGATACTACAGGTTGTGGGGCATGTGAATGGCTTAGCTGCCGAAGCCGAAGCTCTTCGACCTTTCATAACCTTGGATATGAAAGAAGCACCTAGGTTCATCAAGCTGCTCAAGGCTATCGAGAGTTAGAAGATAGAGCTAGGGATTATGTGTAAAACTCTTCTTTGATATTTTGTAATCTGGACCCTTTAATTTCTATGAAAGTAGTTCAAAAGGGTGATTACCAGCGGAATCAATACCTTTATTTGCATTGCATCATGACATTTGAATCATTATACATGCATTCATTTTTCTTTTCAAAAATATTAATAGTGTAAATATTGTGGCAGTTAAACTACAATATAAGCCGCAACCATTCAGCATCTATACTTTACTCGGTTCCAATGCAAATTGATGGAATACAGAATAGTCAGTTTAGAAAGGGGTCAGAAAGATTTTGAAGCACATTTTGATGAAGCCAAACGGAGTCTCAGTGAGCAGATCGCTCAATCACAAGCTGTGATAGTATCCGACATAACTACATTGCTGGTAAAAAGCCTTGGAAAGGAAAAGGTTGAAGATAAAGTCGCCTAGGAGCTAGAGGGTGTCGCATCTCACAGCAAGGTTCAACCGACGACATCAAGTTCAGCAAAAATAGTATATATTGACCCTGTCGGGATATCTGCTAGTATGCAGGCAGGGGCATTTGAAAGCCAACCCATTGATGCAGGGGCATTCTACAAAGAAGAGGTGCCAGATCTGAACTTGGTCGAGAAAATTAGAACTGAGGTGGAAAAGAAGTGGGAGGAAAGATTTCGTCTCATAGAAGAAAAATTCAAAGCACTGCAAACCACGGATGAACCAGGGAATGAGGCTAGTAATTTGAGCCTGGTATCTGACCTTGTTCTACCACCAAAATTCAAAACTCCCGAGTTTGATAAGTATGATGGAACCCCATGTCCTTCCACACATGTGACCATGTATTGTAGAAAGATGGCGGCCTGCGTCAAGGATGAAAAGCTTTTGATCCATTGTTTCGATGATAGTCTGACTGGAGCAGCAACCCGGTGGTACACCCAATTAAGCCGGGCAAACATCAAGTCCTGGAAGGACCTTTCGAAGGCATTCATCGAGCAGTACAAACATACGACAGACATGACCCCCAACAGGATTATGTTGGAAAACATGAGTCAGAATTCTAAAGAGAGTTTGCGATAGTACGCCCAGAGGTGGCAAGAGGTGGTCGCTCAGATCCAGCCACCAATTCCTGAGCATGAGATAACGCCCATATTTGTGAATACTCTAAAAGGGACATTATTCGATCGCCTCATCAATAATACAACTCAGAGCTTTACCGATTTGATCAGGACCAGAGAGTCTCTCGAATTGGCAATCAAGAATGGCAGGATTGACAGCGGAGATAACTCTCGAAAGTACAACAAGAAGAATGAGGTAAACACTATGAGTACTTATACTGCTCTGAAGAACTTCATAGCCTCTCATCCACAAACGTTTACGGGGAAGGTTTAAAGCTCAAATCAAAGAGAAGAGAGAGCTCCAATAAAGGAAAATAAGAAAGCAACCATTACTCTGTTGCCAGTTTCGTACTATGATCTTTACTCTCAGTTGCACAAAGCTGATTTAGTTCGCCCGTACTATGTTACTCCGTTTAAACCTCTATTTTTGTCATGGTGTGATCTGAATGCACGTTGCGATTATCATGGTGGTGCTCCTGGTCACCCCACAGAAAATTGCCTCGCATTCAAGAAGCTCATACAGAGTTTGGTTAATTGTGGGGTATTAAAATTTGAGGAGCAAAATGTGGCTGCTAACCCGTTGCCTAATCACTGAAACCGTGGAGTGAATGTTATCAAGGAGTACTCAGATAGGGAGGCTAAAGAAGATATGTCTGAAGTTAATTCTCCCTTACGGTGGGTATTCCAACAATTATGCATGGCCCATTTGATTGAAAGGGGCGTGGTAGTGGTACAGAAGGGGTGTATAGCTTATTGTGAGTTCCACCAAGACGAAGGACACGACATTCAACAATGTGAAGAATTTAGAAGATTGGTTCAACAGCTGATGGATAGTAAGAAGATAGAGTTCTTCGAGGAATATGTAAGAAGGAAGGGGTTAGATGTATGTACATCGGATAGCCCTAACATCAAATATGGGAGAGACAGACCTTTTGTCATCTCCTCCAAATCAGAGGGAGCAAGTTCATCTCAAGGAGAAGCTACAAAGGTGGCTCCCAAAATCATCATCTCAGCACCGTCCCCGTTTTCGTTCAAGGACATGCAGCAAACTCCTTGGAATTATGCCGCAAACGTGACTATACTAGAGAAGCCAGAATCTAGCGAGAAAAATGAACAGAAGGTAGGAGAAAAGCCAACGTAGGAGAATGAACAGACAAAGAAAGATAAAAGTCTCGGCGAGGTAGGCCACTTTACGAGGAGCAGCAGGTGCTACTCTTCGGAAGCTTTGAAGACTGCTGAAGTTGCAAAAGATAAAGGATAAGGTACATCGACTAGTCCTGCGCGGATATTTGGCGATGAGCCCCCTCTGAAGATTAATGAGCCTATAACTGAGGCTCAAGAAAAGGAATTTCTGAAGTTCCTAAGGCATAGTGAGTACAATGTAGTGGAGCAGCTGCGAAAGCAACCGGCTAGAATTACAGTGCTAGAGTTGTTTCTGAGTTCGGAGAAGCATCGTGAGGCATTGTTAAAGGTGCTAAATCAAACATTTGTACCCGGTGACATTTCTGTGTCTAAGCTAGACAGAGTAGTGGGGCATATCACCACATACAACCACATCACATTCAGCAATGACGAGATCCCGAAGGGAGGTATAGGGTCCACCAAAGCTCTCAACATCACCACCCACTGTAAAGGGCATGTGTTTCCCAGAGTACTGATTGATAATGGGTCGACGTTAAATGTACTACTGATGGTGACTCTACAAAAGCTACCAGTAGATGATTCTCACATGAAACCCTATCACAACTCCATAAGAGCCTTTGATGGTGTACAAAGGGTAGCACTGGGAAAAATTGGAATACCTTTGTTGATCAGACCGACCGAGTACACAATCGACTTTGTGGTGATGGACATAAAACCAACCTACAACTGTTTATTGGGAAGACCATAGATTCACTCTGCAGGAGCTGTTCCTTCATCACTCCATCAAAAATTGAAGTTTGTGATTGAAGGCAAGTTGGTAACTGTAGAGGCCAAACAGGAGATCATCACCTCGATAACGTCAGATGCCCTTATATCCAGAATGATGAAGATGCCGCAGAATGTTCCTTTCGAGCATTAGAACTTGTAAATGCTACATTTGTTGCTGAAGATAACAAGATCCCTTGCCCCAGGTTATCTAACTGCACCAAGATGATCATTTCTGAAACTCTAGGCCGAGGGGCCAAGACAAGAAGAGGGCTAGGAAGGAGATTGCAGGGAAGCCTACGACCCAGAAGTGTCATCACCAAGAAGGATCGTTTTGGGCTCGGTTACAAACCAAGTGCTCAGCAGAGAAGAGAGGAGTATAGGAGAAAAGAAGAACAAATGAGGGCCAGGCTCAAGGGAGAAGACATTCTATGAAGACCAATGTCTTTCCCTCATGTAAAGGATATTTTTGTTTTTGGACGAATTGACCGTACAGGACATAAAGTAGAGGAAGCAATTCAAGAAAATGACGTACTTAATCAGAATGAGATGTTCAGTGAATCTATGGAAGGGATGTCCATCAACATGATAGCTGAAGATAACAATGGCAGCAACGTGTTGACCTACATCCGCCCTTGCCGTCCTGGGGAAACACTCGATAACTAGAGCTACGTTGATCTACATGTAGTCTTTAGGGCCAAATCAGAGTAATGCTCCGAATTAATCCTTTTGTTTTTGCCCATAAGCAATGGGGATCTTTTGTATAGGAAACCTATGTTAACTTTTTGTTTGCAATGAAAGAATATCTTCCTCATTTTCTCAAATGGCAAACATTTCATTTACTCCATTCATTCATTTCTTGTTCATATTCATTCACTTTATTTAAAATCATTCTCTTCCCAATACATTCATTCTCATTTCATATAGGGTCCCCATAATTAACTGTATGAATGATTCTGAATCCAATCCCGGGGTAGATTTCTAACACCCAGAGATCTCGGTAGAAATTGAAGAGGAGGACGATAAGGTAGAATACGAGGTCCCTGAAGAGTTGGTAAGGCTAATGGGCAATGAAGAAAGGCAAATCATGCCTCACCAAGAAGAAATAGAAATTGTGAATTTGGGAACTGACGAGGAGAGAAAAGAAGTGAAAATCAGGACTACATTTTCCTCAGAAACCAGGCGTGAACTGGTAGCCCTGCTCCAAGAGTTCAAGGATGTCTTTGCTTGGACTTATCAAGATATGTCGGGTTTGAATACGGACATAGTGGTGCATAAGCTGCCAACGAGGCCAGGATGCAAACCAGACCAGTAAAAGCTCAGAAGAATGAGGACTGACATACTGTTAAAGATCATAGAAGAAGTAAAAAAACAATTTGATAATGGTTTCCTGGAAGTTGCCAAATACCCAGAGTAGGTTGCAAACATCGTATCGGTGCCAAAGAAAGATGGGAATGTTTGCATATGTGTAGATTACAGGGACCTCAACTGAGCAAGCCCTAAAGAACACTTCCCTCTGCCATATATTGACACACTGGTTGACAATATCGCGGAACACTCATGGTTCTCATTCATGGATGGTTTCTCAGGATACAACCAGATAAAGATGGACCCGAAAGACATGGAGAAGACCACATTTGTAACCATATGGGGCACGTTTTGTTACAAGGTGATGCCTTTCGAACTCAAGAACGTAGGAGCGACTTATCAAAGAGCAATGGTGACTCTTTTCCATGATAGATGCACAAAGAGATTGAGGAATGCGTGGATGATATGATCGCTAAGTCCCGAACCGAAGAAGAGCACCTTTGAAACCTGAGAAAGCTATTCCAAAGACTGGAGAAATACCAGCGAAGCTCAACTCGACCAAATAAACCTTCGTAGTCACGTCAGGAAAACTCTTGGGGTTTGTAGTGAACAGGAAAGGGATTGAGATTGACCCAGAAAAAGTAAAGATCACCCAGGACCTACCACCGCCCCATACTCAGAAAGAAGTCTGAGGTTTCCTGGGAAGGTTAAACTACATCTTTCGTTTCATCTCTCAATTAACAAACAAGTGTGACCCAGTCTTCAGACTACTCAGTAAGAATAACCCAGGGGTCTGGGATGAAGAATGTCAAGAAGCTCTGGAGAAGATCAAGAAGTATTTGACGAATGCTTCGGTTTTAGTCGCACCGATACCAGGCAGGCCCTTAATCCTTTACTTGATAGTTTTTGAAAACTCAATGGGTAGTGTGTTGGGGCAACATGATGAGTCCGCAAAGAAAGAAAGAGCCATCTACTACCTAAGCAAGAAGTTCAGTGATTGCGAAGCACTGTACCCGCCAATTTGGAAGCTATGTTGTGCTCTGGTTTGGACCACCAAAAGGATTAGGCAGTACATGCTATACCATACAACTTGGTTGATATCCAAATTGGACCCCTTAAAATTTCTAATGGAAGCACCAGCATTACCGGAAGGATGGTCTGCTGGCATATGTTGTTATCCGAGCTCGACATTGTGTACGTAAGCCAAAAAGCGGTAAAAGGAAGTGCTATAGTGGATTTCTTAGCTAGTCGTGCCTCAAATGATTATGAATCGTTGAATTTCAATTTCCCATATGAGTACTTGATGTGCATTACAACCGGGGAAGATGGTGTTTCAGACGATAGATTATGGAAGCTTTACTTTGATGGAGCCTCCAATGCCCTTGGCCATAGAATATGGGTCATGTTAATTTCCCCAGAAGATGTCTACTATCCCTTCACCAGCAGATTACAATTCTTCTGCACAAACAACATAGCTGAATATGAAGCCTATGTCATGGGACTGAATGCGGCGATTGAAAGAAATATAAAAAAACTTCGAGTATTTGGAGATTCGTCCTTAGTGATCTATCAGTTGTGAGGAAAATGGGAAACTAGGGATCCGAAGCTAGTCAAGTATTACGAGTTGATCCAGGAGCTCATCAAAGAATTTGAAAAGATCAGTTTCACTTACCTTCCTAGAGAAGACAACCAGATGGCGGATGCCTTGGCAACCCTGGCCTCCACGTTCAGAGCAAATACAAGAGCAGAAATGAAGCCAATCGAGATGCAAACTTTTGAGAAGCCATCTCACTGTTGTAATGTGCAAGAAGAAATAGACAACCCTTGGTATTACGACATCTTGCAATATATCAAGTTTCAAAAGTATCCCAAAGGGGCAAATAAAAATGACCGAAAACACTCAGAAAGATGGCAACAGGGTATGTTCTAGATGGGGAGATTCTGTACAAAAAAAACCATGACCAGACGTTGTTGAGATGTGTGAATGCCCGGGAGGCAAAAGAAATTTTGGCTGAAGTGCATGATGGTTTGTGTGGAACACAAGTTCTAGACTCTCTAGGTAAAATGCTGGCAAAAGTGGCAGAGAATATGTCTTGGAAAATATAAGAATATGCCAAAAGGAGTCTTTTGCGTGCAAGTATACACGGTCTGCAAGTAATACAGTTGGTAAGCTGAGTATCGATCCCACAAAGATTGACTTGGAATTCAATTGCCTTGATTGTTACTTGCCTTAAGAAAAAGTTGATTTGATTTGAGATTGGTTTTGGAAAATAATTAAAAAGTAAAGAAATGAAAATAAAGTAAAGACGTTGGCAAGGTAGGTGTTTTAATGAATGATGAGTGTTGGCAGGGAATGCCTGGCTTTCACATTGTTCATGCCATGCCAGCCTTTAACAACAACCTGTCTTGGCATTGTTTGCCGAGCATATTCACAATTAATAAAGCCTCTCTCGATGGTAATTGCCCCTAAATTGATCATATAAAAACCCCATATATCTCTATAGTGTTTGTTTTTAAATAAACTAATTTGATTAAGCTCCAATCTATACTCCTAAGGGGTAGATTTCACTCCCGAAGTAAGTTCATCTACTTGAACGACTTCTCTCGAAGCTTATCTCCTCAGTATTTAACAACTTATTTGTTGCCACCCCAAGTCTGTTAAGATATTGAGGCACAATAGGCTAACAGTGCCAGCTCTCGCTTGGCAGAGTATTTAGGAAATATTAAAGTTTGCCGAATAGATAAAACTGTGCCAAGGCAAATTTATTATTAAAAACTAAAGCATGAAAATAACATAAAACCCAAACATCCCCCACCAACTATTAAATTAGTTCATGATAAGGGATTTAACCAACAATCCATAAACGTTGTCGAGATACATCATCCTTAAAAACAAAATAAAATAACTTGAAAGAGAAAATGAGCTAGAAGGGGTCTCTCGATGCAGCCCTTCAAGTTCCAGGCTTCTCGGCCAAGTTGGTCGGACCACCCTTCTACGGTACAGCCGGTTGTCAATCGTCACACAACAACTCCTCACGATCCAATCTTCTCTCCCCCTAAAGTCTAGCTTGGTTGGTGTTTAAATAGGCGTGCGAGGAAGGGATAGGACTAGCTCTTCAAATTTTGAATTTCAACTGTCCAAGGGATAAGGGATAATCTTCTTATCCAAATTTGAATGAGAGCTGATCATGCCAAGGCTGACGTCATCCTGCCGATGTTGCCCTGGCATCCAACCTTGGCATGAATTTGCCAACAAGTCTTGGCACCATCAGATCCCCTATTTTTTCAGAGATTGTTCCAATTGCTATTTTTTCAGACCCTGATCATTTCCTATTTTTGGGGGCTCCAAGAGCTTCTTGGCGTGGCATCAAGTTCACTTCTTTGCCAACCGGCGCTTGACATTTTTGGTCCATCTGTGCCAACAGCGCTCGGCATTCTCTTTGGCGCTCCTTCCTGTGTTGCTTTTCTGGGCCAAATCCTATGTCAAACCTGTAAAATTGCCAACAAAACAACCCTTCACACGGGCATAGACAAAACTCTAAACTCCTTATGCAAATGCATGATTCTAACATCCTAATGCAACTAAATGCACCTAAAAACAAGCAAAAGCATTGTAAGATTGGCATTAAAAATAGTACTTTTAGAGAGGTAACACACCCCCAAACCTAACTCATTGCTTGTCCTCAAGTAATGCAATCAAAATAAAAACAAAAACTTTGAAAAAGTTACCTCGACAAAATTTTGGTTGAATGCCAACACGTGCTGGCAAGCAGACTTTGGCTCTATTTCTGTCCTCAGTATCTCAGTGCAATAATGCCAAGCAAGTAGTAATTCAATAGCAGCAATATAACTCTAGTCAAATTTCATGAAGTGTGCATGAGTGTAGGCAATATGCATCCAGTTTCCTTTCACTCCCTTAGACAAATTTTACTATCTAAACTCAGATATATATTTTTTTCATCATTTTTTTCTTTGCTAAGGGTTTCTTGCTGACATTCATTTAAGCTTGCTTCATGATACTATTTAGCGTGAGAGATAAGAGGGAGCATACCACGAATCCCCACCTTAATCTAGACATCACTAGGCTTTCTCTTCAACTTATACCCTAAAGTTTTAGACTTGAGAACTAAGAGGGAGCAAACCACGAAGCCCCAAGTAGCTTATTATCCCTAAGGTAGAGGAGAGTTCTATTTTTTTCTTGCCTTGGCAAAACATTGTTGCCTTATTTACTTCTTTTTACCCTGGCATCATCATTTTTTTCATATCTGAGCTTAGTTTCAAAAAAAATCTAAGTTTGCTAAGGGACTAGATACATACTACGTGTTAAGTGAAAGTTCAATTCCCTAAACTAGAGATCAATTGCCAAGCTAACCTGGCATACTACTCTGCTGGCATGGCATGACAACTAAAGATTAGAGTTTCCTCATTGCACAGATACCTAGATCAAATTAAACTTGCCTAACACATGTTAACATTTTTTTAGAATTGAACTGAGGCAAAATTTTCTTTTTCCTTTTTTTAGTTGTTCGGTATGCATCTATCCTAAATGACCTAAATGGCATGGCAATAGAAAATTTAATATGAAATGCATGGCATGAATGTGAAGAAATGCACACCCCCAAACCTAAGATGTGCATTGTCCTCAATGCATGAAACAACACAAATATACAAGAAAAACAGCAAAAATAAAAATGCATGATCATGTAAATGCAATGGAATGAAATGTAAAGGAGTTTAGAAAGAAGAGGACTCCCCTTCGGAGACTAATTACCGTGCGGCACGAGTCTTCCTTCTCACATATAGCCCACGTTTAGGGGCCATGTGTTTCTTTCTTTTCATGCTCGATTTTGAAGCAGCAGTAGAGGCTTCAACTTCCTCATTTTCCTTGGCAGGCTCCAAATAAGTAGGTGCATCGATGGCATCAGATGGCGTATGGACATCAGGTGTTACTGGGGACTTGGCTTTGGTTTCCTTTGATTCAGACGAGGAATCAAAACTGGCAGACTTGACTTCAACTGGGGACAAAGGGACTATGGCATCAGACGGGGTATGAACTGGACTAGCTGGCATGGCATTGTCGCTTGCAGAAAGCTCGGCAGGGAAGTCTAGAAATTCTGGTACAAAATTAGCTGATAATTTTGTAAGAGCCTTCTTCATCACCGCATCCCTGGCCTGGATGTAGTGTCTCAGCTTGACATTGAGCTCCTTAGGTTTTTCTATCTTTTGGAGAATAATCTCCTGGCGTTGGTGAATTTGGGACAGCATTGCCATTGAGCTGTTTGGCACAGTTTCTGGCATGGTTGCTGGCGCGGCCCTTGACTCCTTGGGCTTTGGCGTAGGTGCCCTTGCCTTTCCTTTTCCCTTGTCCTTGGGCTCGGCAGCAACTAGATTCCTCCATATAGTAGCAGTAATCGTTGTTCCTTTGATCGTTTGCCCCTTGTCCGTATCCAGCCTTAGCATATCATGGAGCATACAAACGTTAGTTAGAAATCAACAAAGGGAAAAACAAGCTGCCAGTACCTTTCACTGTGCACTTGTAGGTCTCCTCAATAATAAGCTTGCCAACATTGATCTTGCGCCCCATAACAATGGAGTGCAACAAAATCATCCTCTCTTTTGAAACGGTCTTGTTATGGGATGTGGGCATCAGATTAGCATTGGGAAAGTGATTCCATCCCCTCCATTGGGGTTTTAATGCCAGCCTCTTCACCGTACGGTGCCCCTTTGATGATACTGTCCATACCGTGCCAAGTTCACACAGATCTGCCAGCAGCCTCTTTCTCTTGGCAGTGTTCATTGAATCTGCATACTCGAAATACTCATCATTTGCACCATCTAACTCAAATATATTATTGATATACCCTTCATCGAAACAAACACATTTACCTCTAATCAACAAGAATGGTGAATCCTTGGTCACAATGTGCGCATAGAATTCTTGGACGATTGTGGCATAGACCTCCCCCCTTTGCTGGCAGAACTGAGTCCATTTGTGCAAGTTAATCGTAGACATGACTTCCGGAGGGAAGCCATTGTTCGTCTCCGTTTTGAGATCGAAGTGCTTCTCGTAGCAAAAACTTCTCGAGGCAAAGTTGGATTTGAACTTTTTCTCAATCTCCTCATTGAAGAATCGCTTGAAGGGAGTAGAATATGAAGCCATTGAAATTTTTTTAAGGAACTTGAAACGATGCTAAAAGAAGAAGACAAAGAATGATTTGGGTTTGTTCTTTTTTATCGAAAAGAAAGTATAAAGTGAGAGAGTTGTTTGGTTTCTTTAACCAGCAAGGGTGAGAAAGTGAAAGGTTTTGGGTTGGTTGAGTGTTTTAATAGGAGTAGTAATTAGGGATAATGATGGAGAATAAAAAGAATTAATTTAAAACAGATAGAGTGATAGGTTTGAAGTGATAAGGTGATAGGTGATAAGATAGGGTAAGGATTGGAGTGATAAGGTAATCGATTTGAAATTTTAAATTTCAACCAAGATTTGGGCGGCTAAGGTTTAAAGTTAATAAAAACACAACTCTCTCTTATTTTACTGGGCTGATGAAACTAGGGTTTTTTTCTCTTCCTTCTATGTTTTGCACCACTGCATACCAAGCTACTCTGGCATTGCGTCTAGCAGATTTTTCTATTGAAGCATTGACTCCTGCCAGCAACCCTGGCAGTGTTCCTGGCACAATTCCTGGCATAATGAATCTGCACAACTCAAAGGAAACCTTTCAACACAGTAAAGGAATAAAAGCATGGAACTTAAAAAGAAATAAAAACAATTAAAATCCTAAAAACCTAAAAACAAAGAAAAACACTAACCTAATATTTACAAAAGTTCAAACCTGATGGCGTTTTCATGTTACCTCTGCCAAGAGGATCACCTCTTTGGCATTGTTCTGATCACCTTCCATGTAGTGCTTAAAACATTGGCCATTCACCTTAAAGATTTTACCCGTCTTCAAATTCTTGATGTCCACAACTCCATGAACATAGGGCTTCACAACTTCATAAGGGCCCGTCCATCTTGATCTGAGTTTCCCTGGAAACAACTTAAGTTGTGAGTTGAATAACAAAACACGTTGGCCTACCTCAATCTGTCTTGGCATTATCCTACTGTCATGCCAACGTTTTGCTTTTTCCTTGTAGATCCTGGCATTTTCATAGGCTTTTGTTCTGAATTCCTCCAACTCATTTAGGTCTAGTAACCTCTTTTCTCCAGCAATTCTTCGTGCCATGTCAAGTGTTCTGATGGCCCATTAGGCTTTATGCTCAAGCTCCACTAGCAGATGGCATGGTTTTCTGAAAACAAGTCTAAACGGTGAAGTACCCAAAGGAGTTTTAAATGCAGTCCTGTAAGCCCACAAGGACTCATCTAGTCTCAAGGACCAGTCCTTCCTTGATGGATTAATAGTCTTCTCTAAGATGTTTTTGATCTCCTTATTTGAAATCTCAGCTTGCCCGTTTATTTGCGGATGATATGCTGTGGCAATTCTCTGTTGTATACCATACCGGCACAAGGCTTTAGAAATTAGATTACATTTAAAATGAGTGCCTCATCATGAATAATCACTCTAGGGGCGCCAAATCTAGTAAAGATATGCTTATGTAAGAACTTGTCATCGTTCGTTGGCAGAGCAACAGCTTCTACCCACTTAGATACATAGTCAACAGCCGCAAGAATGTATACATTACCAAATAAGGGTGGAAAAGGACCCATAAAGTCTATCCCACATACATCAAATAAATCCACAGGCATAATGTTTTGAAGCAGTAGTTGGTGTCTGGCAGAGATGTTTCTTGTCCGTTGGCATCGATCACATGCCTTGGCATACTCGTGGGTATCCTTATATAGTGTGGGCCAAAAGAATCCAGACTACAGTCTTTACCCCAGCAAAGTGACCTTTATATGGTGCGGCATGGCATAGATGCAATATGTTATGCTGCTCATCCTCGGGGGCACACCAGCGAATCACTCACTATTTGAACAATATTGGCTTGTCCCAATAGTATTGTCTGACTTCCCGCAAGAACCTTTTCTTGGCATTGTATCCCAAGTCTGGTGGCAGAATGTTACTTACCAAGTAGTTGACAATATCGGCATACCATGGCATGGCATTAACTGCAAGCAAATACTCGTCAGGAAATTCATCTCTTATAAAATTGGCCTTACCATCTTCAAGATAATTCTCCAAACGTGAGAAATGGTCAGCTACTAGGTTTTCACTGCCTTTTTTGTCTCAAATCTCAAGGTCAAATTCTTAAAGTAGAAGTGTCCATCGGATTAGTCTGGGCTTGGCATCCTTCTTTGTCAAGAGATACTTCAATGCCGAATGATCTGTAAAAACCACAAATTTGTTACCAATTAAATAAGATCTAAATTTGTCAAAAGCAAATACAACCGTAAGAAATTCTTTCTCAGTCGTAAAGTAATTCTGTTGTGCTTCGTTCAATGTTCAGCTGGCATAGTAGATGGCGTGGAAAACCTTGCCATGCCTTTGTCCTAAGACTCCCCAATGGCATAGTCGCTGGCATCACATATGAGCCCGAAGGACTCATTCCAATCTGGTGCCACAACTATAGGGGCATTGATCAACTTTTCTTTAAGCTTCTAAAATGCTCTCAAACAAGAATCGTTAAACGTAAAAGTAGCATTATGTTCTAACAACAAGCATAAAGGTTTAGCAATTTTTGAAAAGTCTTTAATAAAATACCGATAAAAACTGGCATGTCCTAAAAAGCTCCTTATACCTTTGACAATTGTTAGAGGCGGTAGCTGCTTAATTACCTCAACTTTTGCTTGATCTACTTCTAGCCCTCTCTATGTTACCTTGTGCCCGAGAACAATGCCCTCCTTCACCATGAAGTGGCATTTTTCCCAGTTCAACACTAGGTTTATCTCTATGCATCTCTTCAAGACTTGCTCCAAACTCTGAAGACATTCCTCAAATGTTTTGCCAAACATTGACAAATCGTCCATGAACACTTCCATGTTGTGCTCGATCATATCAGAAAAAATAGACATCATGCAACGTTGAAACGTTGCCGGTGTATTACATAGGCCGAATGGCATCCTCCTAAATGCAAACGTCCCATATGGGCACGTGAACGTAGTCTTCTCTTGATCATCAGGGGATGGCAATCTAATTATAACCTGAATAACCATTCAAGAAACAATGGAAAGCTTTACCTGCCAACCTATCTAGCATCTCATCAATGAATGGCAATGGGAAGTGGTTCTTCCTCATGGCATTGTTCAGCCTCCTATAGTCCATGCACACTCTCCACCCTGTGATAGTTCTAGAGGGGATCAACTAAGCTTCACTATTTTGTACCACGGTCATGCCACCCTTCTTTGGCAGGCATTGCACTGGGCTAACCCAAGAGCTATCAGAGATGGGATATATAATCCCGGCATCAAGCCATTTTATGATCTCTTTTTTTACTACCTCCTTCATGCTTGGGTTTAGCCTTCTTTGGCCTTCAATGGTCTTGCCATGGTACTCCTCCAAGATAATCTTATGCATGCAGATGGTGGGGCTAATACCTCTGATGTCTGCCAAAGTCCACCCTAATGCCTGCTTATAGTCACATAATATTGCCAACAATCTTTCCTCATGATCATTAGTGAGACCAGTGGCAATGATCACTAGCAGAGTTGAGTGTTCGCCTAAATAAGCATACTTCAAGTGATCCGGCATGGTTTCAGTTCCAACGCTGGTGGCTCCTTAATTGATGGTTTAGGTGCCTTGATTTCTCTACCAGCCAACTGTAATGGCTCAAAATAACTCGCCTCTTCAGTGTCCAAGACTGGTTCTTCTAGTTCCTCAAACAGATTAGCTATGCCATATAAATTGTTGGCATCAAATTCTGTATCCTAGCATAACTGTGCCGTGTCCAAAGTTTAAATGGACTCCATCATCTCCTCTGCTTGGAACTCATCAGGTTCGTCTGTACATTTCAAAGCTTGAAACACATTAAATGTAACTTGCTGGTCATTCATGCGCATTGTTAGTTCCCCTTTTTGAACATCAATCAAAGCCCTACCCGTGGCAAGAAAGGGTCTCCCCAAAATAATCGGGACATTAATATCAGCCTCATAATCCAAAATGATAAAATCAGATGGAAAAATAAATTTATCTACCTTTACCAACACATCCTCAATCTTACCCTTGGGGTGTGCATAGAATCGGTCTTCCAACTGAAGTGTCACTATGGTAAGTCTTACTTCTATGCCAAGCTTCCGAAAAACTAACATTGGCATCAAGTTGATGCTGGCTCCTAGGTCGCATAGTGCCTTGCCCATGAATTTGTTGCCAATGGTACAGGGAATAGTGAAACTTCCTGGATCTTTCAACTTTGGTGGCAAACGGTTTAGGATCATGGCACTGCATCCTTCGATCAGAGCAACAGTTTCAAAGTCTCCCAACTTTCTCTTTTTGGACAGAATGTACCTTTATAAATTTGACATAGTTGGGCATTTGTTCAAGGGCTTCTACCAATGGAATGTTGATTTGTAATTGCTTAAGAACCTCCAAGAAGCACTTGAACTGCTGATCTTGCTTATGCTTTTGAAATCTTGTTGGAAATGGTGGTGGCGGATAAACATATGCCGACGCGGCTGGCTTTGCCAAGTCAGTGCTGGCATCAGTCTATTTGGCATCGGTGATGGCATCAATATGCTATCTGGCATCGGTTCTAGCATTAGTGTGTTGTCTGGCATCGGTTCTGGCATCATCTGCTTTTGTTTCCTCTTTCTCCTCTTCCCTGGGATTATCTGTTGGCGTAGGCTTCTCATCTTGGCAATTAATTGGCTGCTTAGCAATCTTCTCCATCTCGCACTGCTTACCACTCCGAAGAGTTATAGCTTTGCACTACTCATTATCTTTGTGTCGAGCATCTTCTGTGTCACTTGGCAATGCTCCATGGGGTCGATTACTGAGTGCACTGGCAATCTGCCCAAGCTGGACTTCTAAGTTTCTCATTGATGCTGCCAAACTCTGGACTGTGGCATCATTCCTCTTCGTGTACTCTGTGAGAGTGCCTCCTTGGTTGAGTCTATGCCCTTGCTGAAAATTGTTTTGGGCTTTCTGTGGCATGGCATTCTGATAGAATGCTAGCATGGCATTGTTATTCTACCTCTGAGTATTCTGGCGCTGGACATTGTACTGGTTACCTCCTTGATTTCCCCAAGCTAAATTAGGGTGTTGTCTCCAACCTGCATTATAAGTATTGGAGTTAGGATTATAATAACCGTTAATATTGCCAACAAAATTTACCGATTCAGGGTTGGCAGGGCATTCATCCACATGATGATTCTCTCCACAGATTATACAGAATGGGTCTAATGCTTTGACTTCTTGGGACTCGTTGTTCTTTTGCAACGTGCTAGTAAGATTGGAAATCTTAGCATGAATGGATGTTAGTTCATCCACCTGAAATTTCCCATTGGTTCTAGTTTCGGTCCCAAATCTCGCAACAGGATATTCAAAATCATTGATTGCAATCCTCTCTAGAATGTCAACAACCTCAGTATATGTCTTGTCAAGAAATGAACCGGCTGTTGAAGCATCAACAACAGTCCTCGTTTGCGCATTCAATCCATTGTAAAAGGTTTGGATCTGGGTCCAGTTCGGGAATCCATGCATAGGACACCTCCTCAACAGGTCTTTAAATCTTTCCCAGACATCATATAAGGTCTCATCCTCAGCCTGTCTGAATGTAATAATCTCGCCCTGCAGCTTGGCAGTGAGTGTTGGCAACTGGAATCTTGTCAAGAACTTCTGGAATAGGTCTGCCCATGAAGTAACTGAGCCAGGTGACAAGGAGTTAAGCCAAGCCTTTGCTCTATCTCTCAAAGAAAAAGTCAGCTTCACGGTATCTTCAGGAACTCCATTTTGTTGGAATAGCTGGCAAATCTCCATGAACTGCTTCAGATGTTGCCTCGGATCTCCAGTGAGTGCTCCATCAAACTGACCTACATTCAAAAGAGTTTGAATCATTACTGGCTTAAGTTCAAAATTGACAGCGTTTACCTCTGTGCCAACAAGTCCTGGCATCAAATTATCAATGGTTGGTGTCGAATGTTCTCTAATAGGTCTCTCATTAACAACTGAGATAGCAGGTGGTGGTGGTATCTCATTGTTAAGTAGATTTCTTCCATTGTTCACCACACCATTCCCTCCATTACCTTGGTTCATCTCTCGAAATCTTCTTTTTAACCTCCGCAAGGTTTTCTCAATTTTCGGATGTATGGCCACTCATCCACCACATGATGGCTTTTGGTCATACACCGACAAAAGTAAAAGGTAAAAATAAAAACAAAAACAAAATGAAGACAAGTAAAAATTTAAGAACAATCGATTCCGTTGCAATCCCCGGCAACGGTGCCAAAAAACTTGCAAACTCTATAGGTAAAATGTTGGCAAAAGTGGTAGAGAATATGTCTTGGAAAATATAAGAATATGCCAAAAGGAGTCTTTTGCATGCAAGCATACACGGTCTGCAAGTAATATAGCTGGTAAGCTGAGTATCGATCCCACAGAGATTGACTTGGAATTCAATTGCCTTGATTGTTACTTGCCTTAAGAAAAAGTTGATTTGAGATTGGTTTTGGAAAATAATTAAAAAGTAAAGAAATGAAAGTAAAGTAAAGATGTTGGCAAGGAAGGTGTTTTAATGAATGATGAGCGTTGGTAGGGAATGCCTGGTTTTCACGCTGTTCATGTCATACCAACCTTTAACAACAACCTGTCTTGTAATTGTTTGCCGAGTAGATTCACAATTGGCAAAGCCTCTCTCGATGGTCATTTCCCTAAATTGATCATGTAAAAACCCCTATATCTCTATAGTGTTTGTTTTTAAATAAACCAATTTGATTAAGCTCCAATCTATACTCCTAAAGGGTAAATTTCACTCCCGAAGTAAGTTCATCTACTTGAACGACTTCTCTCGAAGCTTCTCTCCTCAGTATTCAACAACTTCACCACAAGTCTATTAAGATATTGAGGCACAATAGGCCAACAGTGCCAGCTCTCGCTTGGCAGAGTATTTAGGAAATATTAAAGTATGCCAAATAGATAAAACCGTACCAAGGCAGATTTATTGTTAAAAACGGAAGCATGAAAATAACATAAAACCCAAACATCCCCCACCAACTATTAAATTAGTTCATGATAAGGGATTTAACCAACAATCCATAAACTTTTTCGAGATACATCATCCTTAAAAACAAAATGAAATAACTTGAAAGAGAAAATAGGCTAGAAGGGGTCTCTCGATGCAGCCCTTCAAGATCCAGTCTTCTCGGCCAAGTTGGTATGACCACCCTTCCACGGTGCAGCCAGTTGTCAATCGTCACACACCAACTCCTCACGATCCAGTCTTTTCCCCCTAAAGTCTAGCTTGGTTGGTGTTTAAATAGGCGTACGAGGAAGGGATAGGACTAGATCTTCAAATTTTGAATTTCAACTGCCCAGGGATAAGGGATTATCTTCTTATCCAAATTTGAATGAGAGCTGATCAGGCTAAGGCTAACGTCATCCTGCCAACGCTGCCCTGGCATCCAAGCTTGGCATGAATCTGCCAACAAGTCTTGGCACCATCTTATCCGTAATTTTTTCAGAGATTGTTCCAATTGCTATTTTTTTGGAGCCTGATCATTTCCTATTTTTCGGGGTCCTACAGCTTCTTGGTGTGGCATCAAGTTCACTTCTGTACCAACCAGCGCTTGGCATTGTCTGGTCCATCTGTGCCAACATCATTCGTCATTCTCTCTGGCGCTCTTTCCTGTGTTGCTTTTTTGGGCCAAATCCTATGCCAAACCTGCAAAATTGCCAACAAAACAACCCTTCACACTGCATAGACAAAAATCTAAACTCCTTATGCAAATGCATGATTCTAGCATCCTAATGCAACTAAATGCACCTAAAAACAAGCAAAAGAATTGTAAGATTGGCATTAAAAATAGTACTTTTGGAGAGGTAACACACGTCAATGGTCTGTCAATAGCCCGAAAAATTATGAGATATGGTTATTTCTGGTCAACTATGGAGGGAGACTGCATCGATTATGCTAGGAAGTGCCACAAGTTCCAAATATATACCAACAAGATCCACGCTCCTCCGTTACCCTTACACACCATGAACTCGACATGGCCGTTTGCAGTATGGGGCATGGATGTCATTGGACAAATTCATCCGAAGGCTTCCAACGGGCATCGTTTTATTTTGGTTGCCATTGATTACTTCACTAAATGGTTAGAGGCAACATCCTATGCCAATATCACAAGGACGACGGTGTGCAAGTTCCTGAAAAAAGAGATCATTTACCGATACGAGTTGCCGGAAAGGATCATCACCGATAATGCTTCCAACCTGAATAACAAATTGATGACTGAGGTGTGCAACCAGTTCAAAATAACAACCATAATTCCACGGCCTACCGTCCTAAGATGAATGGGGCAATAGAAGTGGCAAACAAGAACATAAAGAAAATCATTGTAAAGAAAAGAGACACTACAAAGATTGGCATGAGAAGCTGTCATTTGCTCTGTTTTCCTACCGGACATTTGTTCGCACATCGCAGGGGCAACACCTTTTTCTCTAGTATATGGCACAGAGGCGGTACTACCCATTGAGGTTGAGATTCCGTCACTCTGGGTTCTAAATGAAGTGAAGTTGGATGAATCAGAGTGGGTGCAAGACAGGTTCGACCAGTTAAATCTTATCGAAGAAAAGAGGCTGAAAGCCATCTGCCATGGTTATATGTACCAAAAATGAATGATGTGGGCATATGATAAGAAAGTACGCCCGAGAGAATTTTGAGAGGGAGATCTGGTGCTTAAAAAGATCCTCCTAATTTAGAAAGATTTTTGAGGAAAATGAATGCCTAACTGGGAAGGGCCATATGTCATCAAGAAGGCCTTTTCAGGAGGAGCGTTGATTTTAACTAAAATGGACGGAGAAGAATTGAAAAATCCCGTGAATTCTGATTCAGTTAAGAAGTACTATGTTTGAGAAAAAAGAAAAAATAGAGAAGAAAAAATGAATAAAAATGAAATGATAAAAGAAATGAGGCGAAAACCTAAAAATGTGTTTAAAAAAAGGGCAAAACCCGAAAAGTCGAAAACCTGAAAAGGCAAAAACTCAAAAAAGGCGTCTTGAAGCAAAGAAAGGATCTGAGTTGAAAACCCGTTAAGGGTGGCTCAGATAAATTTTGGGATCGGGCCTCTGGCAAGTAGAACTATCCCCAAGGGTGCCAGAAGAAAGAGCTCCGAGCAAAGATTCTATTTCGGTTGATGGGATCACGCATCATTCATACAGTGGATATTTGAGGGTTTTGCATGTCATGTTCTGCTTTACTTTTCCTCATGTTTGCCATGACTCTTCTCAAAAACTGTTCCAAACCCTTAATGTTAATAAGATCTCATTTTTGTGCCTTCCTTTCCGTGTCTTCTCATTATTTTCATAAGCATCATGCAAATAGGTTAACATAGACTTATGATAAACAAAAGATTTTTTAGCATTACTATGATCTAACCCTAAGAATGCAGGTGATTAGAAGACAGAATTAATTTTGAATCTCAAGCTTCCCACATAATGTATGTCGAGGCACGACGAGGGGAAGACTTCGAACATCAAAATAAGATAACCAATGTCATGCACTGTCCATGCTTGTCTGAGAGGGTATTCAAGACGACAATAGAGATCCCCCGGGTGAAAACCCGTAAGGGCGCCTAAAAAAACCTCTAAAGCGAAAACCCGAAATGACACTTTAGAACTTCGAACCAATAACTCAGAAAAGAAAGGCTTAAATGGTTAAACCCGACAGTGAGATGGGGGTACCATCACTAAGAGGAAGAAAATGATGAGAAAGCAAGTTGAGAGTCGAGATTGACTAACTACGGAAGTAGGCGCATCGAGATATTGACACTCACGCATCATGTATAGTTAGGCATCCCTAGGGTTAGGAGCATGCTAACTCATTACAACATTTTGTCTATTTTAAACAGGTATTTACAGGTTACCAATGACTTTTGATATTCAACTTCCTATTGAAGAGGTGGATCAATTTGAAGAAAGATTTCGGCAACCTTAGTACCGTGAGTCCAAAAAGATTGGCAACTTTAGTAGCGTGAGTCCAGAAAGATCAGTAGTCATTCTTGGCATGAATCCCTAATTTGAAGATAAAGGTTCTATATAGGACGGGCCTATATTTTCGAGCACTCACAGCAAAAGGTTCTATATAGGAAGAACCCATAACTCTGAGACTTCAGAAGCTAAAAGTTCTGTATAGGAAGGACTGATGGCTCAAGGGTTTGAAGACTAGTAGTTCTATATAAGAAGAACTCCCAGTCGGAATAATCCATCAGTGACATAGAAGGTTTTATATAGGAAAAACCCGTCGCGTTGAGGGCGAAGAGTTCTATATCGGAAGGACTCCAAGCTTTACCGTCTCAGAGTGAAAAGTTCTATATAGGAGGGTGTTGCGCGTAATAAGTGCTCTGCAATTGTGCAAGTGTACATGTCGCAAGTTATAGTATAAAAGATATCGTCTCTACAGGGATTGATGCCACTTCAAGAATCTAATCTCTTGCAGTGTAAAAAGTAAAAGAAAACACAAGTAGAAGATTGTAGGAGTTTTAACAAACAACTAAACTAGAAAGCAAATAAGTAAAAGAATATGTAATTAAATGAGAGAGAATAGGCCAGGTTATCATGCGTTGAGGTATGATAGCCGATTGGATCGTCTTGGTAAAAGAGTGCAAGGGCAACTCAGTTGCCGTGGCAAATTGCACAGTGGGGTTGCCTTGGCAACTAATCGATGGTTTCCTGGGCGACTAGCTGGGCAACTACTTGGGCAGCTGGGCAGCAACTTTAAGGTTCGGCGAAGCGTTCTTCAATGGTTTCTTCTTATCCCTAAGTCGAAACTCTAGCTATTTGTGCATGCCTTGATAATACATCCCTACGTGAATCAAGGGTGAACAACAACCAATCTTGCGCTCCTCTTAGCCATTGAAATCCTTAACTTATTCCTAATCCGGATTAATCTTCACCATCAATAGATTGAATAAAGACCATACTCATTCGTTTCTTGAATCTAACTCTCCCGATATTAGATAAATAGATGAAGTTACGAGATCCTCTCCCAATTCACTCGCAAACAAGAATAAGAACCAAGAATGAGTAAACCTTGAATTGAAAGTGCAAACTCTTATTACCTAAACAAAATCCAATTGTTTCTCACAACCACAAAGCACAATAACCTTAGCCAAATAGATTTAGTTCATGGCTAGGTTCCAAAGAAACACAAGATAAAAAATTCCTATCATAAACCTAATTGAACAAGAAAGAAAAAGATGAAGAATGGATAGAGCTTTGTCGAAATCTCCCTTGCCCTTGATCTTATCGAAAATTCTCTCATCTCTCTCTTAGAGTTGACGGCATGGCCTTCAACTTATAGGGCTAGATCAGAGTCTTTTTTTGAGGAGGAAGTTAAGTTGGAATTAAATTATCTTTAAAGAATATAATTCTTTATTATATTTAAATTCCTTCTAGAACTTCCCCTATCTTCTTGGGATTTAATTTTCCTTTGACCTCTTCATGGAAATCAAACTCCTTTGGGATTTAGCGTTGCTCCACGTCATCTTGGGCTTATCTAGTCATCGATTTTGACTACCATATCATCTTATTCCTTGTCAAAAATTGCCTTGGAAACTAGCTCGGCATCTCCTTCAAGAATTGCCCTGGCAACTGGTTCTAGCCTTGCTTTGGCAAGTGATTCTGCACGCACACACAAAAACACACCAAAGCAGCATCTTTTCCCACAAAAACCACCAAGTTATGTAATCAAGCTCAACGATGGAAGGAAACATTTCTTCAATAATAAGAGTAAAAAGGGTAATAAAAATAGTACTTTTGAACACTTATCACACCCCAAAACTCGAACTATTGCTTGTCCTCAAGCAATGCAAACTAATAATTACCCGCCAAGACTTCAATTTTCACAAACCTAGCTTTGAACTTGATTTCAATTCTCAGAACCGGGGCACAAAGTATGATTGGCTTTTCATTTTTCGGAAAACTTAGGAGTTACTCGGAATCAAACTATAATGCTTGTGAGTGTGTGCGGAGTTGTGTACAAGTTGATTTTTCGAATTCTATGCCAACAAGAGGTTTTCAAATTACTTCATTGGGTTCTTTTAACATGTTTTAACTAGAGCCAGTTTCGGGCACCTCTAGTGTTTTATTATTTTTTTAGTTTTCTTAAGTTAATTAATTTATTCGACTAAAGCCGGTTTTGGGCACCTCTAGTGATCAAATTTTTAGCACATACTAGAGCCAATTTCGGGCACCTCTAGCAATCAAACTTTTTTTAGCACATACTAGAGCCAATTTCGGGCACCTCTAGCATTCATCCAATTTTTATTCTAATCCCCCAATTTTTTAACTATCAACCTAATTTCGCTAGAATTCCTTAAATCGATCAAGCCACAACAGTGTTTCATCAAGTTTAGCATCATAGTACGATTCTAAGTGTTTCCATGTTTATCCTAGAATAAAAATTCTATCAATTGAGTGCATTGGCAAAGTCATCATCGGATATTCATCAAATCTAGGCAATTGTTGTTCCAACTAAAGGCATGGCAAGCAATTTATGTATCCTGAATGCAATACTTAAGATGAATGCGACTAAACATGCTAACTAACTAATAAGCAATCCCCCCAAACTCGAGTGAGGCATTGTCCTCAATGCATGCAATAAAGAAAAATAAAAATAAAGAAAAGTAAAATGCAAACGAGGACTTACTCCAAGAGTTCGTCGTCGTGGATGATTAGTTTCCTTTTGGTCGGTGTCTTGATTCTCTTGCTTGAACGTGGTGGTTGCTTCCTTGTTATCGATTGTGGAATCGATCCTCGTATGGGGTTGTCCTCATCGTCCTCTTCATCAATGTCATTGGCTTTTCGCTTGAGTTTGGAGGATTCGATTGGTGCGGTCTTTGTTGGTGCAATGGATGACTCGTCCAAATCTAAAAAATCAGACAATGATTCAGTACGAGTTGATTCGGGCATAGGTGCTTTACCTTTGGCTTTTGCAGTGGTTGCCGGGGCGTCTTTAGCTTTGGTTGCCGCAACATCTTCAGTGTTAGTTGTCGTGGCAACTACTTGGGCAGGTGCGGTGTAGGTTGCCGCGGCATCATCTGTTGCGGTTGCCGTGGCGACTACTTCATTGGTTGCTATGGCAAGGATCTCGATAGGAAAGATTAGGAATGGCACGCGGCTGTCCGGGTACTTTTCCAAGATGACTTGGGTGATGGCATTGTTGTGATCCTTCATGTACCGCATGAACATTAGTTTCCGGTCTTCAATTTGCCTAAGGAGGCTTGCCAACGGTTGCAAGAGTGCTTCAAAGTGACCCAAGGTTGATGGCCGAGTTGCTCGGGCATTAGGTGCTTGGGCATTAGGCGTTACCGAGGCGGCAGGCGTTGCCGCGGCAATTGGAGGCATTGAGGACTTTACCGGTGCCTCTCCCATTAGCTTTCAGATTTGTGCTCGATTCCAACCGGACTTTGGTAAGGCCTTTTCATCAGTGGACTTACTTGGGACATGCATCTCCTTGCAAAGATTGGAAATTAAGCACGGGAAGAAAATAAAACCCTTGTCTTTTGTGCGTCGTTCTAATGAGTTCCCGGTAGAGTGAGTTCTTGAAGCACCTTGTCGAGTTGCTTGGGCGTGAGTTGATCAACAAAGGCTTGATGCTCGTCCTTCTCAATGTAGAACCCGTAAAAGGTGTTGATGTTTTCGGGGCTTATGAGTGTAGCCTTGTCACGAAAAAAAACATAAGGATTATCTGGGTTAGGTGAGTGAGCATAGAATTCTCTTACCCATGAGATGTTACCCAGTTCTGATTGATGGCAAAAGATTTGCCACTTTTGATGTGCAATCCTTTCGAAGATGGATGGGTCAAGGCATAAATCTTAATGAGAGTTGGAGTATTCAAAGCCTTGTTCTTCGCAAATCTTTTGGCTTTCAAACTTGGAGTGAAATCTTTCTTAAACTACCGGTGTATCAAACTTCTTGTATCTTGGTTCTTTTGAGGAACTTGGATGAACCAAAAATTCAATTTTGGATACCATGGATGATCTTGGTTGTGAATTTGGTAAAAACAAAGAAAAGAAAAGAAAAGAAACTAAAGAGTTGCAAGATGAAAAGTAGGAATAGGTTTCTTGGAAGTTTAGGGTGATGGGTTATATAGAAAAGATAGGTAGTAAATATGATGGGTGGTATTAATTTTGGAATAAAGAGGAAAGGGGTTTCGATTTAGGGGAAGGGTGACGGCTAGGGGGTTTATTTAAGGTAAGTTGGAGGCTTTATATAAGCCTTAGATTCGGCCCATTAATTTCCTTGTTGAAGAAGTTTCCTTCTTGAATCAAAATTCCTCTTTATCTTGAACTCTTTTCCTACAATTCAAAAACAAATAAAATAAGGATTAAAATTAAAGATAAACTAATAAAAGAAAATAAATAAAGATGTGTAAAGAAATTCTTAAACTTAGAAAGATAGATATGAAAGAAAGATGTAGTTTTAATCTTAAAGAAAATAAATAAATCTATCCTAAAAAGAACAAACAACCGGAAAAAAAATAAAAAATAAAAATAAAAAAAATAAAAATAGAAAGAAAAATAAAAATAAAAATAAAAATAAAAATAAAATATCAAAAGGAGAGCATTCTCATGCATCTCCTAAGGTGACCACTTCTTTGTTACGTTCCACATGGGCACCTTTGTAGTGCTTCAATCTTTGTCCATTAACTTTGAATTCATGTTTGTCGGTGATGGACTTGATTATCACGGCACCATGGGAGAATGGTTTGACAACTTCGAATGGTCCCGACCATCTTGATTTCAGTTTTCTCGGGAAAAGTTTTAGCCGAGAATTGAATAAGAGAACTAGTTACCCAAGCATGAATTACCGCGACAATAGTTTCTTGTCATGACATTGCTTTGTTTTCTCCTTGTAGATTCGTGCATTGTTATAGACGAGTGCACGAAATTCTTCTATCTCGTTGAGGTCCAACAAACGCTTTTGTCCGGCACTTTCCCAATCCATATTCACGGTCTTGATTGCCCAATATGCCTTGTGTTCGATTTCCACCGGTAGATGGCATGTTTTGCCATAGACAAGTCGGAAAGGGGCATACCTAAGGGTGTTTTGAATGCAGTACGATATGCCCAAAGTGCGTCATCTAGACTTACTGACCAATCATTCCTAGAGGGATTTACAACTTTCTCGAGTATACCCTTCAATTCACAGTTGGAAATTTTTGCTTGCCCATTAGTTTGTGGGTGATATGCCGTGGCAATCTTGTGAGATACATCGAAGTGTTGAAACATCTTGGCAATAAGTCTGTTGTCAAAATGCTTGCCTTCATCGCTGATAATTACTCTCGGCATCGCAAACTGTGTAAATATATTTTTCTGCAAGAATCGTTGCACAGTCTTGGAATCGTTGTTGGGAACTGCAGCTGCCTCAACCCATTTAGACACGGAGTCAACGGCAAGTAGAATGTAGAGGTTGCCGAATGAAGATGGGAAAGGTCCCATAAAATCGATCCCCCATACATCGAACAATTCCACCTTGATGATGTTTTGGAGTGACATCTCATGTCGTCTAGAGATATTGCCCGTCCTCTGGCAACGATCACATTGCTTGTAAAACTCTTGGGCATCTTTGTACAATGTTGGCCAATACAAACTGGATTGCAAAACTTTAGCCGTGATACGAGTTCCTCCAAAATGTCCTTCATAGGGTGAAGAATGGCATTGCTGGAGTACATTCAGCTGCTCTTCTTCAGGGACACGTCGACGTATAACTTGATCTGCACATTTTTTAAACAGAAGAGGCTCGTCCCAAAAGTAATGCTTAGCATCATGGCGGAACCGCTTTTTCCCTTGGTGAGTAAGGTCATAAGGTAAAATGCCACAAACAAGTAAATTAACTAAATTCGCATACCAGGGTATTGCCGAGGCATGTGCTGCCGTGGCGACTGCTCCCAAGATTACCGAGGCGTGTGCATCTAGAGTTGCCGAGGCATATGCATCCATGGTTGCCGAGGCATGCGTATCAGTGGTTGTCGCGGCGTCGAGGGTTGCTGAGGCATGCGCATCCATGGGAATGCATCGCATATCTCTAAATCCGCGTCCTCCTCCCTATTGCGTTCTAAACGTGATAAGTGATCGGCCACTTGATTTTCTATTCCTTTCTTGTCCTTAATTTCAATATCAAATTCTTGTAAAAGTAATATCCAATGAATCAAACGAGGTTTGGCATCCTTTTTAGCAAATAGGTACTTAATTGCCGAATGGTCTGTATGAACAATTACCTTTGTACCAATCAAATAGGATCGGAACTTGTCAAATGTGAAAACTACAGCTAGTAACTCTTTCTCTGTTGTTGTGTAATTCACTTGAGCACTATTAAGAGTTTTACTAGCGTAGTATATCACATGAAAGGTCTTACCTGTGCGTTGGCCTAGGACTGCTCCTACCGCGAAATCACTTGCATCACATATGAGCTCAAAAGGTAGCGTCCAATCTGGTGGAATAAAAATAGGTGCTGAGGTGAGCTTTTCCTTTAGGGCTTCAAATGCTTGAGGCGCAAGAATCATCAAAATTGACGACTTTATCATGTTCAAGCAAATTGCACAAGGGTTTAGTAATTTTAGAAAAATTATGAATGAACCTCCTGTAAAAACCTGCATGTCCAAGAAAGCTTCAGATTCCTTTAACCGAACTTGGTGGGGGTAATCTCTCAATCACGTCCACCTTTGCTTTGTCTACTTCAATTCCCTTGGATGAAATATTATGGCCGAGCACTATTCCTTCATCTACCATAAAATGGCACTTCTCCCAATTAAGGACTAAATCGGTTTCTTCACATCTTGCCAATACCTTCTCTAAATTGCTGAGGCAACTATCTAAGTCATTACCAAAAACGAAAAAATCATCCATGAAGATTGATAAGTGTTCAAAAGTACTATTTTTCTTACCCTTTTTACTCATATTATTGTTAGACTTAGGCTCATATTAGTTGCATAGTTAGCCATTCATGCATTAATCCATGTTTCCTTCCATCGTTGAGCTTGATTACATAACTTGGTAGTTTTTGTGTGGAAAAGATGCTGCTTTGGTGTGCTTTGTGTGTGTATGTGCAGGATCACTTGCCAAAGCAATGCCGAGCTAGTTGCCAGGGCAATGCATGAAGGAGACGCCGAGCCAGTTTTCATGGCATTTGTCGACAAAGACAAAATGCAATAGGGATGTCGAAATTCATGACTTTACAAGCCCAAGATGACATGGAGCAAGGCCCAAGCCCAAAGGAATTTGATTGCCATGCAGAGATTAAAGAAGAATTAAATTCCAAGAAGATAGGAGAAGTTCTAATAGGAATAAAATTATAATAAAGAATTATATTCTTTAAAGATAATTTAATTCCAACTCAAACTCCTCCTCAAAGAAGGACTTTGGCCTAGCCCTATAAATATCAAGGAGATTTCGACAAGATGAATAGAGAGAGCAAGAGGGAAATTTTGACAAGTCCAAGTAGGGCAAGAGGAGAGAATTTTCTACAAGCATCAAGGGCAAGGAGGATTTCGACAAGCCTCCTCCTTCAGCTTTTCTTCCTTGTTCGATTGGGTTCATGCTAGGGATTAATTATCTTGTGTTTCTTTGGAACCTAGCCATGAACTAAATTTTCTTGGCTATGGTTATTGTGTTTTGTGGTTGTGAGAAACTATTGGTTTTTGTTTAGGTAATAAGAGTTTGCACTTTTCTATTTCAAGGTTTATTCATTCTTGGTTCTTATTATTGTTTGCGAGTGAATTGGGAGAGGATCTCGTGAGTTCATCCATTTATCTAATATCGGGAGAGTTAGATTCAAGAAACGAATGAATATGATCTTTATTCAATCCAATGATGGTGAAGATTAATCCGGCTTAGGAATAAGTTAAGGATTTCAACGGCTAAGAGGAGCGCAAGATTGGTTGTTGTTCACCCTTGATTCATGCAGGGATGTATTATCAAGGCATGCACAAGTAGCTAGAGTTTCGACTTAGGGATAAGAAGAAACCATTGAAGAAAGCTCCGCCGAACCTTGAAGTTGCTGCCCAGACGCCCAAGTAGTTGCCCAACTAGTCGCCCAGGCAACCATCAATTAGTTGCCAAGGCAACCCCGTTGTGCAAGTTGCCACGGCAACTGAGTTGCCCGTGCACTCTTTTACCAAAACGATCCAATAGGCTATCACACCTCAACTCACGATAACCTGGCCTATCTCTCTCTCATTTGAACTCATCTTTTCTTTTACTTTATTGCTTTCTATATTAGTCATTAGCTAAACTCCGATAATCCTTTACTTGTGTTTTTACTTTTTACAGTGCAAGAGATTAGATCCTTGAAGTGGCACCAATCCCTGTGGAGACGATATCTTTTATACTATAACTTGAGACGTGTATACTTGCACATTTGCGTAGCACTTATTACGCACAACAAGTTTTTGGCCGGGGATTGGCAATAGTGACTTTGTTTTTACTTTCTTGCACTTTCTTTTTATTTTTCTTGTTTAAAATTCAAAGGGCTAACAAACTTTGGTTTTGCATTGGTATATGACCAGGGCAAGACTGACTTCACCAGAATATCCCTTTGATCCAGAAATCGAACGAACCTTACAAAGACTTAGACGAAGGATAAGAGAAGCAATGGCAAATCAAGACGGCAATATGAATCAAGATGTTCGAGCAGGAGGAGGAGTGATTCTTGCACAAAACAGAACTATTCGAGACTATCTTGAAGAAGATCTTGATGGACTTAACCCAGGAGTTGTCGCACCTGAAATTGAAGCCGACCACTTTGAGTTGAAACCGGTAATGTTTAATATAATCAACACAATAGGTCAATTTGGCGGCTCAAAGAAGCTGAAGACGACGACAACATCTGAAATCTTTCCTCAAGATTTGCAACTCGTTCAAGATACACGAGTCACCCCGATGTCCTACGATTAAGATTATTCCCTATCCACAGAGGGATAGGCGAAAGCATGGCTGAATAGCATTCTGCCGGATCCATAGCATCTTGGACTGATCTTTGTCGTGATTTCCTTGCTAGATTTAATCCTAAAAATTTGGTGATAAGCCAGAACGACATTACTTCTTTTCGGCGGCGGATGATGAATCCATGTACGAGGCTTGGGAGCGATATAGAGAACTTCTACACAAATGCCCTTTACACGGATTCGGTGTGGACTCAAGTAACAATGTTTTACAACGCCGTGAATACACCAACAAGGATGATGCTAGATGCCACGGCAAACGGCATACTCCTAGATAAGTCGCCGGAAGAAGCAATGCAAATCTTAAACAGGCTGGCCAAGAATGACTATCAATTCCCATCTACTAGAAGAGGAGGTGTTAGACGCCAAGCCACAATACATGAACTAGGATCATCGATTCAATTTCGCACAATTGGCCGCTTTAACCAAGATGGTCCGAACATGCAAAAACCAAACAACACACATGAAGTCAAGGTAATGGATTCTTTTTGTGAGTTATGTGGCGATAACCATAATTCTTCCGAATGTATGCAGAATCCGAATCTAGCTTCTATGTGGGGAATTACAATCGAGCAACAACATGATGTCAAATACATACAATCCCAGCTTGGAAGAAGCACCGAATTTTTCATGGAGTAATCCCAACAATGCTCTAAACCAGAACAATCAGAATGCACAAGCATCGGGATTCCATGAGAATATGCCACGGCAGCGGATGCGCGGCAACAACCGACGACATCTAGTTCTTTGGAAAATTCTCTAAATGCTTTTATGATGAAAACTGAATCTTATATGGCTGAGAATAGTAATTTCATAAAAAGAACTGATGCTTTTATTAACAGGACCGAGATGAGATTGCAAAACCAAGAGGCGGCAATCAAATCATTGGAAAATCAAGTCGGACAGTTTGCTCAAAATCTGAACACTAGACCACAAGGAGGTTTACCTAGCGATATCAAGTCGCAAGAGGAACGGCCATGAGCAATGTAAGGCAATCACCACCGAAGTTGCCAACAACTTAGAGAGGTTCAAACCCGCTCGTCAAACAAAACTCCACAAAAGATCAAGACGAACCTAGCGGCAAAGCCTCGGATGTTGAACCAGGAATTGCCGCAAAGCAATCGGCAATAAGCATGCCTCGGCAACCGACGACGCCTCGGCAACCTGCGATAAGCATGCCTCGGCAACCCCAGTTGATAATGCCTCGGCAACTCTAGATGTCCCGGCAATGCCGTCAATCAGGTTTCAAACCAATGAAAGGATCGAAGATATCCGACTTCCACCACCATTCCCACAAAGGTTGAAGCGACAAAAGCAAGAATACCAATTCAAGAAGTTTCTTGATATCCTAAAGCAAGTCCACATCAACTTGCCACTGGTGGAAGCAATTGAACAAATGCCAAACTATGCCAAGTTCCTTAAAGACATTGTGTCCAAAAGAACAAGGCTAAGAGAGTTTGAAACAGTTGCCGCGACAGAGGGATGCATGGCAATGTTACACAATCGTATGCCACCCAAGTTGAAGGGTCCCGGAAGTTTCACAATACCCTGTTCTATTGGAAATCACTATGTCGGGAAAGCATTATACGACCTTGGGGCTAGCATAAACTTGATGCCTAAATCGGTTTTCCAGAAATTAGGAATCGGGAAGGCAAGACCTACAATGATTATGCTGCAGCTAGCCGAGCAGATCCTATGTGCATCCGGAGGGAAAAATCGAGGACATACTTGGTAAAGGTTGATAAATTCATTTTTCCCACTGACTTTATTGTTTTGGATTGTGAAAGCGGATGAGCATGCACCTATCATTCTCGGGAGACCATTCCTAGCGGCTGGGAGAACCTTGATCGGCGTTGAAAAGGGAGAACTCACAATGAGGGTGAATGACCGAGAGGTCAAACTAAATGTGTTCCAAACACTAAGGCATGCCGATGATCCGAAGAATGCCAACTACTTCATGCCACGGGAGTGTGTTTAACCGATGAGGAATTTAGTTGCCTCGGCAACTACATTGCCGACCAAGAGGAACATGAGGAGTATGAAGAACCGGTCGATGAGGAACAACAAGAAGAGGCAAATTGGCTAGTCAACCGACCAGGTACATACTTTGAACCACTGGACTACTCAGGTAAGGAAGGTAAGCTCGAAAACCCCTCTATCGAAAATCTACCAATTCTTGAGTTGAAACAATTTGCAGAGCAATGAAATATGTATACTTAGGGACCGATAATACATTACCTGTAATTATTTCTTCTAAGTTACAGCTGAAAGCGAGAAAAGAAGCTGATCAACATGTTGAAGCTACACAAAAAGGCAATAGGGTGGACAATTGCCGACTTGAAGGGAATTAGCCCGGCGGTGTGCATGCACAAGATCTTGTTGGAAGATGATCACAAACCTTCAATTGAGGCCCAGAGGAGACTGAATCATGCCATGAAAGGGGTTGTAATGAAAGAAATCATCAAGTGGCTTGACGCCGGCATTATATACCCTATCTCCGATAGTACGTGGGTAAGTCCGGTACAAATGTGCCAAAAAAGGGAGGTATAACAAAGTGGTAAGCAATGAAAATAATGAACTTATCCCAACCAGACTGTGACCGGTTGGAGGGTTTGTATGGACTATCGAAAGCTAAACAAAGCCACTAGGAAAGATCACTTCCCATTACCCTTTATTGATCAAATGCTTGACCGTCTTGGGTAAACCCTTTTATTGTTTTCTTGATGGTTATTCAGGTTACAATCAGATTGCCATAGCACTGTAAGATCAAGAAAAGACAACCTTCACATCCCATACGGTACTTATGCCTTCCGAAGGATGCCGTTCGATTGTGTAACGCCCCGCAACCTTCCAAAGATGCATGATGGCGCTCTTTTCGGACATGGTCGAAGACTTCCTTGAGATCTTCATGGATGATTTTTGGTTTTTGGTAATGACTTCGACGGCTGTCTCGGCAATTTAGAGAGGGTGTTGGCAAGATGCGAAGAAACGGATTTAGTCCTCAATTAGGAGAAATGCCACTTTATGGTAGATGAAGGAATAGTGCTCGCCACAAGATTTCATCCAAGGAAATTGAAGTAGACAAAGCCAAGGTGGACGTGATCGAGAGATTACCCCACCAAATTCGGTTAAAGGAATTGAAGTTTTCTCGGACATGCGAGTTTTTACGGGAGGTTCATTCATAATATTTCTAAAATCACTAAACCCTTGTGTAATCTGCTTGAACAGGATAAAGTCTTCGATTTTGATGATTCTTGCACCCAAGCATTGAAACCCTAAAGAAAAAGCTTACCTCGGCACCCATTGTCGTTCCACAGATTGACGCTACCTTTTGAGCTCATGTGTGATGCAAGTGATTTCGCGGTAGGAGCAGTCCTAGGCCAACGCACAGGTAAGACCTTCCATGTGATATACTACGCTAGTAAAACTCTTAATGGTGCTCAAGTGAATTACACAACAACAGAGAAAGAGTTACTAGCTGTAGTTTTCGCATTTGACAAGTTCCGATCCTATTTAATTGGTACAAAGGTAATTGTTCATACGGACCATTCGGCAATCAAATACTTATTTGCTAAAAAGGATGCTAAACCTCGTTTGATTCGTTGGATATTACTTTTACAAGAATTTGATATTGAAATTAAGGATAGGAAAGGAACAGAAAATCAAGTGGCCGATCACTTATCACGTTTGGAACGCAATAGGGAGGAGGACGCAGATCTAGAGATATGCGATGCATTCCCGGATGAACAAATTTTAATTGCATCGGCAACCCTTGACGCCTCAACAACCCTAGATGCCTCGGCAACCCATGACACCTCGGCAACCATGGATGCACACGCCTCGGCAACTCTCGACGCCGCAGCAGTCTTTGACGCACACGCCGCGGCAATTTTGGGAGCAGACACTATGGCAGCACATGCCTCGGCAATACCCTGGTACGCGGATTTAGTTAACTTCCTTGTTTGTGGTATTTTTCCTTATGGCATTACTCACCAAGGGAAGAAGCGGTTCCGCCATGATGCTAAGCATTACTTTTGGGACGAGCCTCTTTTGTTTAAACAATGTGCAGATCAGGTTATACACCGATGTGTCCCTGAAGAAGAGCAACAAAATGTACTCCGGCAATGCCATTCTTCACCCTATGGAGGACATTTTGGAGGAACTCGTACCGCGGCCAAAGTCTTGCAATCCGGTTTGTATTGGCCAACATTGTACAAAGATGCCCAAGACTTTTACAAGCAATGTGATCGTTGCCAAAGGACGGGCAATATCTCGAGACGACATGAGATGCCACTCCAGAACATCATCGAGGTGGAACTGTTCGATGTATGGGGGATCGATTTTATGGGACCTTTCCCATCTTCATTCGGCAACCTCTACATCTTACTCGTCGTCGACTATGTGTCTAAATGGGTAGAGGCAGCTGCAGTTCCCAACGACGATTCCAAGACCGTGCAACGATTCCTGCAGAAAAACATATTTACACGGCTTGGGATGCCGAAAGCAATTATCACTGACGGGGGCAAGCATTTTCACAACAGACTAATTGCCAAGATGTTGCAACGCTTCGGCATATCACACAAGATCGCCACGGCATATCACCCACAAACCAACGGGCAAGCAGAAATTTCCAACCGGGAGTTGAAGGGAATACTCGAGAAAGTTGTAAATCCCTCAAGGAAGGATTGGTCATTAAGACTAGATGACGCACTTTGGGCATATCGCACTGCATTCAAAACACCCTTAGGTATGTCCCCCTTCCGACTTGTCTATGGTAAAACATGTCATCTACCGGTGGAAATCGAGCACAAGGCGTACTGGGCAATCAAGACTGTGAATATGGATTGGGAAAGTGCCGGACAAAAGCGCTTGATGGATCTTAATGAGATAGAAGAATTCCGTGCACTCGCCTATAAGAATGCACGAATCTACAAGGAGAAAACAAAGCGATGGCACGACAAGAAACTATTGCCACGGCAATTCACGCCAGGGCAACTAGTTCTCCTATTCAATTCTCGGCTAAAACTTTTCCCGGGAAAGCTGAAATCAAGATGGTCGGGACCATTTGAAGTCATCAAACCATTCTCCCATGGTCTTTGTGATAATCAAGTCCATCTCGACAACCATGAATTCAAAGTTAATGGACAAAGATTGATGCACTACAATGGTGCCCATATGGAACGTAACAAGGAAGTGGTCAATTTAGGAGATGCATGAGCATGCTCTCCCTTTTGATATTTTTATTTTTATTTTTTTTTGTCGATTATTTAATTATTTTTTTTCATTTTTTTCCGATTATTTTTTTATTATTTTATTATTTTGCCGATTATTAGTAGTTTTAGGATAGATTTTTTTATTCAAGTCTATGAATCCTATTACACATCTTTATTTATTTTCTTTATTAGTTTATCTTTAATTTTAATCCTTATTTGATTTGTTTTTGAATTGTAGGAAAGGAAGTTCAAGAGAAAGAAGGAATTCTAAACCAAGTAGGAAAACATCTTCAACAAAGAAACTAATGGGCTGAATCTAAGGCTTATATAAAGCCTCCAATTCATCCTAACCAAAACCCCTTAGTTAAAAAAAATCCCTACCAAACCCTAAACCCTTTTTTCGATTTCCCCCAATCCCAACCACCTATCTTTTCTATAAAACCCATCACCCTTAACCTATTCCTACTTTCTATCTTGCAACTTTTTAGTTTATTTTCTTTTCTTTTCTTTGTTTTTACTCACAACCAAGATCATACATGGCATCCAAGATTAAACTTTTAGTTCATCCAAGTTCCTCCAAAGAACCAAGATACAAGAAGTTTGCTACACCGGCGGTTCAAGAAAGATTTCAATCCAAGTTTGAAAGCCGGAAGATTCATGAAGAACAAGGCTTTGAATACTCCAACTCTCATCAAGATTTCGGCCTTGAACCATTCATCTTCAAGAGGATTGCACATCAAAAGTGGCAAATCTTTTGCCATCAACCAGAACCGGGTAACATCTCATGGGTAAGAGAATTCTATGCTCACTCACCTAACCCGGATAATCCTTATGTTTTTGTTCGTGACAAGGCCATACTTATAAGTCCCGAAAGCATCAACACCTTTTATGGACTTTACATTGAGAAGGACGAGCATCAAGCCTTCGTTGACCAAATCAATCCCAAGCAACTCGACAAGGTGCTTCAAGAACTCACTCAACCGGGAACTCATTGGAACGACGGTAAATACAAGGGCACGGTAAATCGCCTTCGGCTTAAACCCGAGGCAAAACTATGGAATAAGTTTGTTAAAACTTCTTTAATGCCCTCTACACACAATACTACCGTTGATATACCACGTCTTTTGCTCATACATTCTATTTTGCATAATCGCATCATTAACATTGGAAAAATTATTTGTGATGAGATTTTTGTATGCAGCTCAAAAGATAAGGGTTATCTTTTCTTCCCTTGCTTAATTTCTAATCTTTGCAATGAGATGCATGTCCCGAGTGAGTCCACCGATGAAAAGGCCCTACCCAAGTCTGGTTGGAATCAAGCACTAATCCGGAAGCTAATGGGAGAGGCACCGGAAGATTCTTCAAGGCCTCCAATTGCCACGACAACTCCTGCCGCCGCGGCAATCCCTAATGCCCAAGCACTTAAAGCCAGGGCAACTCGGCCATTAATCCCGGGACACTTTGAAGCACTTTTGAACCAATTGACAAGCCGCCTAAGGCAAATTGAAGATCGGCAACTAATGTTCATGTGGTACATGAAGGAGCACAACAATGCCATCACCCAAGTCATCCTAGAAAAGTACCCGGACAATCGCGTGCCGTTCCCAATCTTTCCCGCCGATATCCTTGCCATGGCAACCAAGGAAGCTGACGCCACGGCAACCAACCCTGACGATGCCCCGGCAACCACTGCAAAAGCCAAAGGTAAAGCACCTATGCCCGAATCATCTCCTACGGAATCATTTTCTGATTTTTCAGATTCGGACGAGTCCTCCATTGACCCATTAAAGACCGCACCAATTGAATCCTCCAAACAAAAAGCCATTGACATTGATGAAGAGGATGATGAGGACAACCCCGTACAAGGATCGATTCCACCACCGGCAAGAAGAAAACAACCATCGCGTTCAAGCAAGAAAATCAAGACGCCAACTAGAAGGAAACTAATCATCTACGATGACGAACTCTCGGAGTAAGTCCTCGTATGCATTTTTATTTTTATTTTTCGTTATTTTTATGCATGCATTGAGGACAATGCCTCACTCCAGTTTGGGGGGGGATTGTTATTAGTAATTACCATGTTTAGTTACATTAATCTTAAGTATTACATTTAGGATACATAAACTGCTTGCCATGCCTTTAATTAGAACAAGAATTGCTTAGATTTGATGAATATTCAATGATGACTTTGCCAATGCACTTAATTGATAGAATTTTTATTCTAGGATAACCATGGAAAAACTTAGAATTTTACTATGATGCTAAATTTGATGAAACACTTGTTGTGGTTTGATTGATTTAAGGAGTTCTAGTAAACTTAAGTTGATAATTAACTAATTGGGGATTAGAATAAAATTGGATGAATGCTAGAGGTGCCTGAAATTGGCTCTAGCATATGCTAAAAATTGATCACTAGAGGTGCCCCAAATGGCTCTAGAGAGGCGTTAAAAAATTTTAACTAGAGGTGCCCAAAACCGGCTCTAGTCGATTAAATTAACTTAAGAAAACTAAAAATAAAACACTAGAGGTGCCCAAATTGGCTCTAGTTAAAACATGTTAAAAAGAACCCAATGAAGTAATTTGAAAAACTATTGTTTGCATAGAATCGAAAAATCAACTTGCACACAACTCCGCACACACTCACAAACATTATAGTTTGATTCCGAGTAATTCCTCGGTTTTTGAAAAATAAAAAAACCAATCATACTTTGTGCCCGGTTCGAGAATTGAAATCAAGTTCAAAGCTGAGTTTGTGAAAATTGAAGTCTTGGCAGGTAATTATGAGTTTGCATTGCTTGAGGACAAGCAATAGTTCGAGTTTGGGGGTGTGATAAGTGTTCAAAAGTACTATTTTTCTTACCCTTTTTACTCATATTATTGTTAGACTTAGGCTCATATTAGTTGCATAGTTAGCCATTCATGCATTAATCCATGTTTCCTTCCATCGTTGAGCTTGATTACATAACTTGGTAGTTTTTGTCTGGAAAAGATGTTGCTTTGGTGTGCTTTGTGTGTGTATGTGCAGGATCACTTGCCAAAGCAATGCCGAGCTAGTTGCCAGGGCAATGCATGAAGGAGACGCCGAGCCAGTTGCCATGGAATTTGTCGACAAAGACAAAATGCAATAGGGATGTCGAAATTCATGACTTTACAAGCCCAAGATGACATGGAGCAAGGCCCAAGCCCAAAGGAATTTGATTGCCATGCAGAGATTAAAGAAGAATTAAATTCCAAGAAGATAGGAGAAGTTCTAATAGGAATAAAATTATAATAAAGAATTATATTCTTTAAAGATAATTTAATTCCAACTCAAACTCCTCCTCAAAGAAGGACTTTGGCCTAGCCCTATAAATATCAAGGAGATTTCGACAAGATGAATAAAGAGAGCAAGAGGGAAATTTCGAAAAATCCAAGTAGGGCAAGAGGAGAGAATTTTCGACAAGCATCAAGGGCAAGGAGGATTTCGACAAGCCTCCTCCTTCAGCTTTTCTTCCTTGTTCGATTGGGTTCATGCTAGGGATTAATTATCTTGTGTTTCTTTGGAACCTAGCCATGAACTAAATTTTCTTGGCTATGGTTATTGTGTTTTGTGGTTGTGAGAAACTATTGGTTTTTGTTTAGGTAATAAGAGTTTGCACTTTTCTATTTCAAGGTTTATTCATTCTTGGTTCTTATTATTGTTTGCGAGTGAATTGGGAGAGGATCTCGTGAGTTCATCCATTTATCTAATATCGGGAGAGTTAGATTCAAGAAACGAATGAATATGATCTTTATTCAATCCAATGATGGTGAAGATTAATCCGGCTTAGGAATAAGTTAAGGATTTCAATGGCTAAGAGGAGCGCAAGATTGGTTGTTGTTCACCCTTGATTCACGCAGGGATGTATTATCAAGGCATGCACAAGTAGCTAGAGTTTCGACTTAGGGATAAGAAGAAACCATTGAAGAACGCTCCGCCGAACCTTGAAGTTGCTGCCCAGACGCCCAAGTAGTTGCCCAACTAGTCGCCCAGGCAACCATCAATTAGTTGCCAAGGCAACCCCGTTGTGCAAGTTGCCACGGCAACTGAGTTGCCCGTGCACTCTTTTACCAAAACGATCCAATCGGCTATCACACCTCAACTCACGATAACCTGGCCTATCTCTCTCTCATTTGAACTCATCTTTTCTTTTACTTTATTGCTTTCTAGATTAGTCATTAGTTAAACTCCGATAATCCTTTACTTGTGTTTTTACTTTTTACAGTGCAAGAGATTAGATCCTTGAAGTGGCACCAATCCCTGTGGAGATGATATCTTTTATACTATAACTTGCGACGTGTATACTTGCACATTTGCGTAGCACTTATTACGCGCAACAAAGATCTCAAGGAAGTCTTCGACCATGTCTGAAAAGAGTGCCATCATGCATCTTTGGAAGGTTGCCGGGGCGTTACACAATCTGAACGGCATCCTTCAGAAAGCATAAGTACCGTATGGGCATGTGAAGGTTGTCTTTTCTTGATCTTCTAGTGCTATGGCAATTTGATTGTAACCTGAATAACCATCAAGAAATCAATAAAAGGGTTTACCTGCAAGACGGTCAAGCATTTGATCAATAAAGGGTAATGGGAAATGATCTTTCCTAGTGGCTTTGTTTAGCTTTCGATAATCCATACAAACCCTCCAACCGGTTAGAGTCCTGGTTGGAATGAGTTCATTATTGTCATTACTTACCACTGTTATACCTCTCTTTTTCGGTACACATTGTACAGGACTTACCCATGTACTATCAGAGATAGGGTATATGATGCCGGCGTCAAGCCACTTGATGATTTCTTTCATTACAACCCCTTTCATGGCATGATTTAGTCTCCTCTAGGCCTCAATCGAAGGTTTGTGATCATCTTCCAGCAAAATCTTGTGCATGCACACTCCCGGGCTAATTCCCTTTAAGTCGGCAATTGTCCACCCTATTGCCTTCTTGTGTAGCATCAACATTTTGATCAGCTTCTTTTCCTGTTCAGGCTATAACTTAGAGGAAATAATTACATGCAATGTTTTATCGGTTCCCAAGTAAGCATATTTTAGTTGCTCTGGCAACTATTTCAACTCAAAAATTGGTGGTTGTTCAATATAGGGCTTTTCGATTTTACCTTCCTTACCTGAGTAATCTAGTGGTTCAAAGTATGTACCTGGTCGATTGACTAACCAATTTGCCTCTTCTTTTTGTTCCTCATCAATCGGTTCTTCATACTCCTCAGGTTCTTCTTGATCGGTAATGTAGTTGCTGAGGCAACTAAATTCCTCGTCGAAGTTAAACTCTGTCGTGGCATGGAGAAGTTGGCATTCTTCTGGATCATCGGCATGCCTTAGTGTTTGGAACACATTTAGTTTAACTTGCTGGTCATTCACCCTCATTGTGAGTTCTCCCTTTTCAACATCGATCAAGGTTCTCCCTGTTGCTAGGAAGGGTCTCCCGAGAATGATAGGTGCATGTTCATCTGCTTCACAATCCAAAACAATAAAGTCAGCGGGAAAAATAAATTTATCAACTTTTACCAGTATGCCTTCGATTTTTCCCTCTGGATGCACATAGGATCTATTGTCTAACTGTAGCATAACTGTTGTAGGTCTTGCCTTCCCGATTCCTAGTTTCTGGAAAACCGATTTGGGCATCAAGTTTATACTTGCTCCAAGGTTGCATAATGTTTTCTCGACATAGTGGTTTCCAATGGAACAGGGTATTGTGAAACTTTCGGGATCCTTCAGCTTGGGTGGCATGCGATTATGCAACATGGCCATACATCCCTCTATTGCGGCAATTGTTTCAAACTCTCCTAGCCTTGTTCTCTTGGACACGATGTCTTTAAGAAACTTGGCATAGTTCAGCATTTGTTCAATTGCCTCAACCAATGGCAAGTTAATGTGGACTTGCTTTCGGATATCAAGGAACTTCTTGAATTGATATTCTTGCTTTTTTTGCTTCAACCTTTGTGGGAATGGTGGTGGAATTCGGATATCTTCGATCCTTTCATTGGTCTGGAACCTGATTGATGGCATGGTTGGGGCAACTGGAGTTGCTGAGGCATCATCAACTGGGGTTGCCATGGCATGCCTGTCGTTGGTTGACGAGGCATCCTTATCGCCGGTTGCTGAGGCATGCTTATCGCTGGTTGCTGCGGTAATTCCTGGTTCAGCATCTGAGGCTTTGCCGCTGAGTTCGTCTTGATCTTTTTGTGCAGTTTTGTTTGATGAGCGAGCTTGAGCCTCTTTAAGTTGTTGGCCACTTCTAGTGGTGATCTCCTTACATTGCTCATGGCCAGTTCCTCTTGCGACTTCAATATCGCTAGGTAAACCTCCTTGCGGTCTAGTATTCAGGTTTTGAGCAAATTGTCCGACTTGATTTTCCAATGATTTGATTGTCGTCTCTTGGTTTTGCAATCTCATCTCGGTCTTGTTAATAAAAGCATCAGTTCTTTTTATGAAGTTACTATTCTCAGCCATATAAGATTCAGTTTTCAACATAAAAGCATTGAGAGAATTTTCCAAAGAACTAGATGTTGTTGGTTGTTGCTGCGGCAACTGTTGCCGTGGCATATTCTGCTGGAATCCCGATGCTTGTGCATTCTGATTGTTATGGTTTAGAGCATTGTTGGGATTACTCCATGAAAAATTTGGGTGCTTCTTACAAGCTAGATTGTATGTATTGGACATCACATTGTTGTTCCGGTTGTAATTCCCCATATAAAAGCTGGATTCTAGATTCTGCATACATTCAGAAGAATCATGGTTACCACCACATAACTCACAAAAGGAATCCATTACCTTGACTTCCTGTGTACTTTTTGGTTTTTGCATGTTCTGGACCATCTTGGTTAGAGTGGCCAATTGTGCCAAAATTGAGTCTGATGATCCCAGTTCATGTATTGTGGCTTGGCGTCTAACTCCTTCTCTTCTAGCGGAGGGGAATTGACAATCATTCTTGGCAAGCCTGTTTAGAATTTGCATTGCTTCCTCCGGCGACTTATCTACAAGTATGCTGTTTGTCGAGGCATCTAGCATCATCTTTGTTGGTGTATTCACAGCGTTGTAAAACATTGTTACCTGTGTCCACACTGGGAATCCGTATAGGGGGCATTTGTGTAGAAATTCTCTATATCGCTCCCAAGCCTCGTACATGGATTCATCATATGCCTGCCGAAAAGAAGTAATTTCATTATGAATCTTATCAGTAAAATTTGTAGGATTAAATCGAGCAAGGAAATTACGACAAAGATCGACCCAAGATCCTATTAATCTGGCAGGAATACTATTTAACCATGCTTTGCCCTATCCCTCAGTGAATAGGGGAATAATCTTAGTCGTAAAAAATTGGGGGTAACTCCTTGTATTTTGAATGAATTGCAAATCTCGAGGAAAGATTTAAGATGTTGTCGTGCATCTTCAGTTGCTGAGCTGCCAAATTGACCAATTGTGTTGATCATATTAAACATCATCGGTTTCAACTCAAAGTGGTCGGCTTCAATTTCAGGCGTGACAACTCCTGGATTAAGTCCTTCAAGATCTTCTACAAGATAGTCTCTAATAGTTCTGTTTCGTGCAAGAATCACTCCTCCTCCTACTGGAACATCTTGATTCATATTGCCGTCTTGATTAGCCATTGCTACTCTTAACCTTCGTCTAAGTCTTTGCAAGGTTCGTTCGATTTCTGGATCAAAGGGATATTCTGGTGTAATCGGTATCGCCCTGGTCATATACCAATGCAAAACCAAAGTTTGTTAGCCCTTTGAATCTTAAACAAGAACAATAAAAAGTGCAAGAAAATAAAAACAAAGTTGCTATTGCCAATCCCCGGCAACGGCGCCAAAAACTTGTTGTTCATAATAAGTGCTCCTAATTGTGCAAGTGTACACGTCGCAAGTTATAGTATAAAAGATATCATCTCCACATGGATTGGTGCCACTTCAAGAATCTAATATCTTGCACTGTAAAAAGTAAAAGAAAACACAAGAAGAAGATTGTAGGAGTTTTAACTAACAACTAAACTAGAAAGCAAATAAGTAAAAGAATATGTAATTAAATGAGAGATAATAGGCCAGGTTATCGTGAGTTGAGGTGTGATAGCCAATTGGATCGTCTTGGTAAAAGAGTGCAAAGGCAACTCAGTTGCCGTGGCAACTTGCATAGCGGGGTTGCCTTGGCAACTAATCGATGGTTGCTTGGGCGACTAGCTGGGTAACTACTTGGGTAGCTGGGCAGCAACTTCAAGGTTCGGCGGAGCGTTCTTCAATGGTTTCTTCTTATCCCTAAGTCGAAACTCTAGCTATTTGTGCATGCCTTGATAATACATCCCTGCGTGAATCAAGGGTGAACAACAACCAATCTTGCGCTCCTCTTAGCCGTTGAAATCCTTAACTTATTCCTAAGCTGGATTAATCTTCACCATCAATAGATTGAATAAAGACCATACTCATTCGTTTCTTGAATCTAACTCTCCCGATATTAGATAAATAGATGAAGTTACGAGATCCTCTCCCAATTCACTCGCAAACAAGAATAAGAACCAAGAATGAGTAAACCTTGAATTGAAAGTGCAAACTCTTATTACCTAAACAAAATCCAATTGTTTCTCACAACCACAAAGCACAATAACCTTAGCCAAATAGATTTAGTTCATGGCTAGGTTCCAAAGAAACAAAAGATAAAGAATTCCTAGCATAAACCTAATTGAACAAGAAAGAAAAATATGAAGAATGGATGGAGCTTTGTCGAAATCTCCCTTGCCCTTGATCTTGTTGAAAATTCTCTCCTCTCTCTCTTGGAGTTGACGGCATGGCCTTCAATTTATAGGGCTATGTCAAAGTCTTTTTTTGAGGAGGAAGTTAAGTTGGAATTAAATTATCTTTAAAGAATATAATTCTTTATTATATTTAAATTCCTTATAGAACTTCTCCTATCTTCTTGGGATTTAATTTCTCTTTGACCTCTTTATGGAAATCAAACTCCTTTGGGATTTAGCTTTGCTCCACGTCATCTTGGGCTTATCTAGTCATCAATTTTGACTACCATATCATCTTATTCCTTGTCGAAAATTGCCTTGGCAACTAGCTCAGCATCTCCTTCATGCTTTGCCCTGGCAACTAGCTCGGTATCTCATTCATGCATTGCCCTGGCAACTGGTTCCAGCCTTGCTTTGGCAAGTGATTCTGCACACAAACACACAAAAACACACCAAAGCAGCATCTTTTCCCACAAAAACGACCAAGTTATGTAATCAAGCTCAACGATGGAAGGAAACATGAATTAATGCATGAATGACTAATTATGCAATTAATATGAGCCTAAGTCTAACAATAATATGAGTAAAAAGGGTAATAAAATAGTACTTTTGAACACTTATTAGAGGGACTCATAACTCAAGGCTTCAGAGTGAAAGGTTCTATATAGGAAGAACCCTAACTCCAGGATTTCAAGGTAAAAAGTTTTGTATAGGAAGGATTTTTGCTCCGAATGATCTGCATGAGAAAGTGAAAGGTTCTATATAGGAAGAGCTTGTAGCTTCAAGATCGGAAGGTGAAGAAGTTCTATATAGGAAGAACTTACGAACCTGAAAATTCGGCCAAGGAAGAGCGGAAAGTTCCAGAAGAACACGTGACTCCGAAGCTACAAACAGGGAAGTCGGATAAAAATGAGTGCTTATGATCTTTGCTTTGTTCCCGTTCCATGAGAACAAGCAAAAAGGGGCAATTGTAATCACTCATTTTTATCTAGTTTGTAATTATCATATTAATATATTATTTTAATAATAATTAATATGTTATTATTGCATGTATACATACAGTATTGTTAGGTGTTTATTACGTACGTGTGACTAATGTCCATGTGATATGTGTGTCGTATGTATGTTTACATGTTACGTATGCCTTAATTGTTTGTATGTATAATGTATGTATACATATATTAATTGGGTGTGTGGACGAATATATGTATATGTAGGGTATGTGTCTGAATGTATGTGGTATATATGTTAATGTATGCTTGTATGTACGTATGTATGTATGTATTATCGCATTATTATTATTATTATTATTATTATATATAAGCAGATAATGTGTTAAAAACCCAAAAATAAATAGTCCAAGTCCATCTTATATTTACAAAACCCAAAAAAATAATAATAATTTACACCAGGCCCAAATCGTCCATCCCAAAACCTAAAAAGCCCTAATTACATCTGATACAAAAAACCTTAATTGTTGTATCCTCTTATGCGCAGCCGTCCCTGGGCCGTTGGATCAGATCTTTGATCCAACGACCACGATTGAAAGAAGAAAGCCACCTAACTGCCGCCTTAGATCACGCGCGAATCGTTCAACTCCTCACGCACACGTGCATCTCACGCATCAGACTCCTCGGTTCCTCTAGACGCCATGTGGCACCATCTCATGCAATCTCACTGCCCCAATATTGAATTTGGGCCATCCATGCAGCAAGGCATCCCAACCGTTGGATCAGATCTGATCTAACGGCCAGGAACAAAGCTGACCGAATGAGTCACCTCCACCATGCCTCCACCATACCGGTTCTCCAACCACCGTGCTCAGATGCATCAGAAAAACACCAAAAAAACATGTATGTCAATACCAAATCAAACAGAAGCATCTATTATATTTTTTATCTCTACTGAACAAAATCAGAGGGGATATATGTATCAAAAAAATCTGTAACAATTGGTTCTTAGTATTCCAAAAATAAAAACGATCCCACCCCAAAAAAGGTTTCAAGGGTAATTCTTTTTCCTCCTTTCTCTTGATGCGTGCAAATAAAAAAATAAAAAATGAGTAAAGGGACAAGGGTTTTACCTGAGTCACTCGGCTCCCTCTCCAGTGATAATCTCCTTCATGAGTGAACTGGAGTGGGATCTAGTGTTCAAAAATGGAAGGGTTTGTCTCTGGTTTTAAAACTTAAGGCGGTTCATTTTTTAAAAAAAAAGGAAAAGGGCATTTTTTAGTCAAAAGCATGTGTTTTCTTGAATTTTAAACTGGATCCGGAAGTTTTTGCAGCAAAAAGGGGTGGTTATGGGTAGAGGGCGGTGACTGGAGTAGCCGAACCACTGCCGTTTTCTGGAAATGGTGGCGGCCGGAAAGGGTTTCCTTGGCTTTTTGGGTTTCGGGTTTAAGGATTAAAAGGGGGAAGGGGTTTTTTTATAAAACAAAAAATTTGAATGGCCAAAATCTTAAATCAGATCTGAAAGGGTCTATTTATAGAGTCTTAAATATTTTAAAATGATCCAATTACGCATTAAGGACCCCCGCATTCTTGCATTTTCAAACTGAGCTTGCCCTGTGGTCTATTTACAACTCTGGTCCCCCTTTATTTTCCAAAAAATTTGATTTCATCCCCAGATTAAACCAATTCAGCTTTTAATGGTAAAATTACCCCCTCAGCCATCTCACGTTTTGGTATTTTACACTTTGAGCTTTCCCCTTGGTCTTATTACAAGTCCCGTCCCTATGAGTTTCTTTGAGTTTTTAATTCGATCCTCAAATGTGTGTTTTCTCTTTTTAACTTATGCCCTTTTGTTTTATTTTCGCTCATTTCGGTCCCTTGGTAAATTTTGAATATTTATATTGTTTTTGTTTATACTATGTTTTTTTAGCATGTATAATTTGCTCATTATATTAACATATGTTTTTCTATCATGCTTTCTTTTGTTTTTTAGGTATGTTATGTCATGCTTTTATATTCTAACTCATTTGTTCATGTTTGCATGCATGGGTGTGATAAGTGTTCAAAAGTACTATTTTTATTACCCTTTTTACTCATATTATTGTTAGACTTAGGCTCATATATTAGTTGCATAATTAGTCATTCATGCATTAATTCATGTTTCTTTCCACCGTTGAGCTTGATTACATAACTTGGTGATTTTTGTGGAAAAAGATGATGCTTTGGTGTGTTTTTGTGTGTGTGTGCATAATCACTTGCCTAAGCAAGGCTGGAACCAGTTGCCAGGGCAGTGGATGAAGGAGATGCCAAGCTAGTTGCCAGGGCAATGCATGAAGGAGATGCCGAGCTAGTTGCCAGGGCAATTTTCGACAAGGAATAAGATGATATGGCAGTCGAAATTGATGACTAGATAAGCCCAAGATGACGTGGAGCAAAGCTAAATCCCAAAGGAGTTTGATTTCCATGAAGAGGTTAAAGAGAAATTAAATCCCAAGAAGATATGAGAAGTTCTAGAAGGAATTTAAATATAATAAAGAATTATATTCTTTAAAGATATTTAATTCCAACTTAACTTCCTCCTCAAAAAAGAGCCCTATAAATTAAGGATCAAGCCGTCAACTCCAAGAGGGGAGAAATGAGAGAAATTTCGACAAAGAGCAAGGGAGATTTCGACAAGGCTTTGGAGAGATTTCGACAAGGCTTCAACCATTCTTCATTTTTTCTTTCTTGTTCAATTAGGTTTATGCTAGGAATTCTTTATCTTGTGTTTCTTTGGAACCTAGCCATGAACTAAATCTACTTGGCTAAGATTATTGTGTTTTGTGGTTGTGAGAAACAATTGGATTTTATTTAGGTAATAAGAGTTTGCACTTTCAATTCAAGGTTTACTCATTCTTGGTTCTTATTCTTGTTTGTGAGTGAATTGGGAGAAGATCTCGTAACTTCATCTATTTATCTAATATTGGGAGAGTTAGAATCAAGAAACGAATGAGTATGGTCTTTATTCAATCTATTGATGGTGAAGATTAATCCGGCTTAGGGATAAGTTAAGGATTTCAACGGCTAAGAAGAGCGTAAGATTGGTTGTTGTTCACCCTTGATTCACGCAAGGATGTATTATCAAGGCATGCACAAATAGATAGAGTTTCGAATTAGGGATAAGAAGAAACCATTGAAGAATGCTCCGCCGAATTCTTAAAGTTGTTGCCCAGCTAGTCGCCCAGGCAACCATCGATTAGTTGCCAAGGCAACCCAGCTGTTCAAGTTGCCACGGCAACTGAGTTGCCCTTGCACTCTTTTACCAAGACGATCCAATCGGCTATCACACCTCAACTCACGATAACCTGGCCTATTCTCTCTCATTTAATTACATCTTCTTTTACTTACTTGATTTCTAGTTTAGTTGTTAGTTAAACTCCTACAATCTTTGCAAAATTCTTGAAGTGGTGTGGACGATATCTTTTATACTATAACTTGGGACGAGTACACTTGCAAAATTGTGGAGCATTTATTACGCGCAACAAGTTTTTGGCGTCGTTGCTGGGGATTGGCAATAGCAACTTTGTTTTTATTTTCTTGCACTTTTATTTTTCTTGTTTAAGATTCAAAAGGTTAACAAACTTTGGTTTTGCATTGGTATATGACAGGCGAGACCGACCGATTACACTGTAATATCCCTTTGATCCGTAAATCGAACGAACCTTGCAAAGACTCAGACGAAGGTTAAGAGTAGCAATGGCTACTCAAGACGGTAATATGAATCAAGATGTTCCAAAGAGGAGGAGGAGTGATTCTGCACGAAAAGTAACTATTCGAGACTATCTTGAAGAAGATCTTGAAGGACTTAATCCCAGGAGTTGTCACACTGAAATTGAAGCCGACCACTTTGAGTTGAAACGGTGATGTTTAATATGATCAACACAATTGGTCAATTTGGCAGCTCAAAGAATCAAGATGCGAGAGAAAGCATCTTAAATCTTTCCTCGAGATTTGCAATTCATTCAAAATACAATGAGTCACCCCCGATGTTTAACGACTAAGATTATTCCCCTATCCACTAAGGGATAGGGCGAAAGCATGGTTGAATAGTATTCCTTCCGGATCAATAGGATCTTGGACCGGTCTTTGTCGTGATTTCCTTGCTCGATTTAATCCTACAAATTTGAGTGATAAGCTTCGCAACGAAATTACTTCTTTTCGGCAGGCAGATGATGAATCCATGTACGAGGCTTGGGAGTGATATAGAGAACTTCTACACAAATGCCCCCTACACGGATTCCCAGTGTGGACACAGGTAACAATGTTTTACAACGCTGTGAATACACCAACAAGGATGATGCTAGACGCCTCGGCAAACGGCATACTCCTAGATAAGTCACCGGAGGAAGCAATGCAAATTCTAAACAGGCTTGCCAAGAATGATTATTAATTCCCCTCTGCTAGAAGAAGAGGAGTTAGACGCCAAGCCACGATACATGAACTGGGATTATCAGACTCAATTTCGGCACAATTGGCCACTCTAACTAAGATGGTCCAAAACATGCAGAAACTAAACAACACACGGGAATTCAAGGTAATGGATTCCTTTTGTGAGCTATGTGGTGGTAACCATGATTTCTTCTGAATGTATGTAGAATCCGGAATTCAGCTTTTATGTGGGGAATTACAACTGGAACAACAATGTGATGTCCAACACATATAATCCAGCTTGGAAGAAGCACCCAAATTTTTCATGGAGTAATCCTAACAATTCTCTAAACTAGAACAATCAGAATTCACAAGCATCGGGATTCCAGCAGAATATGCCACGGCAACAACCGACAACATCTAGTTCTTTGGAAAATTCTCTCATTGCTTTTATGTTGAAAACTGAATCTTATATGGCTGAGAATAGTAACTTTATAAAAAAGAACTAGTGCTTTTATTAACAGGACTAAGATGAGATTGCAAAACCAAGAGGCGGCAATCAAATCATTGGAAAATCAAGTCAGACAATTTGCTTAAAACCTGAATACTAGACTGCAAGGAGGTTTACCTAACAATACTGAAGTCGCAAGAGGAACTGGCCATGAGAAATGTAAGGCGATCACCACTAGAAGTGGCCAACAACTTAAAGATGCTCAAGCTCGGTCATCAAACAAAACTCCACAAAAAGAACAAGACGAACTCAGCGGAAAAGCCTCAAATGCTGAACCAGGAATTGCCGCGGCAACCAACGATAAGCATGCCTCGGCAACTCCAGTTGCCCCGACAATGCCATCAATCAGGTTCCAGACCAATGAAAGGATCGAAGATATCTTACTTCCACCACCATTCTCACAGAGGTTGAAGCGACAAAAGCAAGAATATCAATTCAAGAAGTTTCTTGATATCCGAAAGCAAGTCCACATCAACTTGCCATTGGTTGAAGCAATTGAAAAAATGTCGAACTATGCCAAGTTTCTTAAAGACATTGTGTCCAAGAGAACAAGGCTAGGAGAGTTTGAAACAGTTGCCGCAACAGATGGATGCATGGCCATGTTGCACAATCGCATGCCACCCAAGTTGAAGGATCCCGGAAGTTTCACAATACCTTGTTCCATTGGAAACCACTATGACGGGAAAGCATTATGAGACCTTGGAGCAAGCATAAACTTGATGCCTAAATTGGTTTTACAGAAACTAGGAATCGGGAAGGCAAGACCTACGACAGTTATGCTACAGCTAACCAACAGATCCTATGTGCATCCAGAGGGAAAAATTGAAGACATACTGGTAAAAGTTGATAAATTTATTTTTCCCGCTGACTTTATTGTTTTGGATTGTGAAGTAGATGAACATGCACCTATCATTCTTGGGAGACCCTTCCTAGCAACAGGGAGAACCTTGATCGATGTTGAAAAGGGAGAACTCACAATGAGGGTGAATGACCAGCAAGTTAAACTAAATGTGTTCCAAACCCTAAGGTATGCCAATGATCCGAAAGAATGCCAACTTCTTCATGCCACGGTAGAGTTTAACTTCGACAAGGAATTTAGTTGACTAGGAAACTACATTGCAGATCAAGAGGAACCTGAGGAGTATGAAGAACCGATCGATGAGGAACAAGAAGAAGAGACAAATTGGTTAGTCAATCGACCAAGTACATACTTTGAACCACTGGATTACTCAGGTAAGGAAGGTAAGCTCGAAAAGCCCTCTAATAAACAACCACCGATTCTTGAGTTGAAACAATTGCCAGGACAACTAAAATATGCTTACTTGGGAACCGATAATACATTGCCTATAATTATTTCCTCTAAGTTACAGCCTAAGCAGGAAAAGAAGCTGATCAAAATGTTGATGCTACACAAGAAGGCAATAGGATGGACAATTACCGACTTGAAGGGAATTAGCCCAGCAGTGTGCATGCACAAGATTTTGTTGGAAGATGATCACAAACCTTCGATTGAGGCCCAGAGGAGACTGAATCATGCCATGAAAGGGTTTGTAATGAAAGAAATCATCAAGTGGCTTGACGCCAGCATCATATACCCTATCTCTGATAGTACATGGGTAAGTCCGGTACAATGTGTACCGAAAAAGGGAGGTATAACGGTGGTAAATAATGACAACAATGAACTCATTCCTCATTCCAACCAGGACAGTCACCGGTTGGACGGTTTGTATGGATTATCGAAAGCTAAACAAAGCCACTAGGAATGATCACTTCCCATTACCCTTTATTGATCAAATGCTTGACCGTCTTGCAGGTAAACCCTTTTATTGTTTTCTTGATGGTTATTCAGGTTACAATCAAATTGCCATAGCACCAGAAGATCAAGAAAAGACAACCTTCGCAGGCCCATACGGTACTTATGCTTTTTGAAGGATGTCGTTCGGATTGTGTAACGCCCCGGCAACCTTCCAAAGATGCATGATGGCACTCTTTTCAGACATGGTCAAAGACTTCCTTGAGATCTTCATGGATGATTTTTTCGTTTTTGGTAATGACTTCGACAGTTGCCTCAGCAATTTAGAGAAGGTATTGGCAATATGTGAAGAAACTAATTTAGTCCTTAATTGGGAGAAGTGTCATTTTATAGTAAATGAAGGAATAGTGCTCAGCCATAAGATTTCATCCAAGGGAATTAAAGTAGACAAAGCAAATGTGGACGTGATTGAGAGATTACCCCCACCAAGTTCGGTTAAAGGAATCTGAAGCTTTCTTGGACATACAGGTTTTTACATGAGGTTCATTCATAATTTTTCTAAAATTACTAAACCCTTGTGCAATTTGCTTGAACAAGATAAACTCTTCAATTTTGATGATTCTTGCGCCCCAAGCATTCAAAACCCTAAAGGAAAAGCTCGCCTCGACACCCATTGTCGTTCCACCAGATTGGACGCTACCTTTTGAGCTCATATGTGATGCAAGTGATTTCGCGGTAGGAGCAGTCCTAGGCCAACGCACAGGTAAGACCTTTCATGTGATATACTACGCTAGTAAAACTCTTAACAGTGCTCAAGTGAATTACACAACAACAGAGAAAGAGTTACTAGCCGTAGTTTTCGCATTTGACAAGTTTCGATCCTATTTGATTGGTACAAAGGTAATTGTTCATATGGACCATTCGGCAATTAAGTATCTATTTGCTAAAAAGGATGCCAAACCTAGTTTGATTCGTTGGATATTGCTTTTACAAGAGTTTGACATTGAAATTAAGGACAGGAAAGGAACAGAAAATCAAGTGGCCGATCACTTATCACGCTTAGAACGTAATAGGGAGGAGGACGCAGATTTAGAGATATACGATGCATTCCCGGATGAGCAACTGTTAATTGCCTCGGCCACCATGGATGCGTACGCCTCGGCAACCCCTGAAACCTCGAAAACCATAGATGCACATGCCTCGGCAACCCTCGACGCTTCAGCAACTCTTGATGCGCAAACCTCGGCAACTCCAGAAGCGTACGCCTCGACAACCATTAATACGCACGCCGCGACAACCACTGATACGCATGCCTCGGCAACCATGGACACATATGCCTCGGCAACTCTAGACACATACTCCTCGGCAATCTTGGAAGCAGTCGCCACAGCAGCACATGCCTCGGTAATACCCTGGTACGTAGATTTAGTTAATTTCCTTGTTTGTGGTATTTTACCTTATGGCTTTACTCACCAAGGGAAGAAGCGGTTCCGCCATGATGCTAAGCATTAATTTTGGGATGAGCCTCTTTTGTTTAAATAATGTGCAGATCAGGTTATACGCCGATGTGTCCCTGAAGAGGAGCAGCAGAATGTACTCGTGCAATGTCATTCTTCACCCTATGGAGGACATTTTGGAGGAACACGTACCGCGGCCAAAGTTTTGCAATCCGGTTTGTATTGGCCAACACTGTACAAAGATGCCCAAGAATTTTACAAGCAATATGATCGTTGCCAGAGGACGGGCAATATCTCTAGACGACATGAAATGCCGCTCCAAAACATCATATAGGTGGAATTGTTCGATGTATGGGGGATTGATTTTATGAGACATTTCCTATCTTCATTCGGCAACCTTTACATTCTACTTGTCGTCGACTACGTGTCTAAATGGGTTGAGGCAGCTGCAGTTCCCAACAACGATTCCAAGACCGTGCAACGATTCATGCAGAAAAATATATTTACACAGTTTAGGATGTCGAGAGCAATTATCAGTGATGAAGGCAAGCATTTTGACAACAGACTTATTGCCAAGATGTTGCAACACTTCGGCGTATCACACAAGATTGCTACGGTATATCACCCACAAACCAATGGACAAGCAAAAATTTCCAACCGGGAATTTAAGGGTATACTCGAGAAAGTTGTAAATCCCTCTAGGAAGGATTGGTCAGTAAGACTAGATGACGCACTTTGGGCATATCGCACTGAATTCAAAACACCCTTAGGTATGTCCCCCTTCCGACTTGTCTATGGCAAAACATGCCATCTACCGGTGGAAATCAATCACAAGGCATATTGGGCAATCAAGACCGTGAATATGGATTGGGAAAGTGTCGGACAAAAGCATTTGTTGGACCTCAACGAGATAGAAGAATTATGTGCACTCGCCTATAACAATGCACGAATCTACAAGGAGAAAACAAAGCAATGGCATGACAAGAAACTATTACCGCGGCAACTCATGCCAGGGCAACTAGTTCTCTTATTCAATTCTCGGCTGAAACTTTTCCTAGAAAAACTGAAATCAATATGGTCGGGACCATTTGAAGTTGTCAAACCATTCTCCCATGGTGCCGTGATAATCAAGTCCTCACTGACGAACATGAATTCAAAGTTAACGGACAAAGATTGAAGCACTACAACAGTGCCCATGTGGAACGTAACAAAGAAGTGGTCACCTTAGGAGATGCATGAGCATGCTCTCTTTTCGATATTTTCTTTTTCTTTTTCTTTTTCTTTTTCTTTTTATTTTAATTTTTTTCTCGAACTATTTTTTTATTATTTTCGGTTATTTTTTTTCTTTATTTATTTTTGGAATTTTTAGGAGATATTTTATTTTATTTTTCTTCATTATCTTTAGTTTCCAGGTTTTCTTTGTTTTCTTTTCTTTTCCACAACAAGACTCACAACCACCATGCTAAGAAAATTCACTGCCGACTACTTGCCACGGCAACCACAACAGAGAATACCTCGGCAACTACCTCAGCAGTTGCCACGGCAACAGAAACTGGCGATGCCCTGGCAACAACAATGGCTTTGGCAACTACTGATGCCCAGGCAAGTGATCCTGCATCGGCAAACATGGATCAAATCAAAGCAATGCTATTCACGCGGTACCAGCCACAAGCATTCAACCACCGACCAGAATATGAATCAAGCAAAGGGCACGAAGGAAACTTATCACTTGAGGTGACGACCTCTCCGACTAACTCATTTCATTTAGTTTCTTTTAAAGACAATGCTTCTCTCGAGTTTGGGGGGTGTTGGATTCTAATTAGTTTCATGTTTAGTTGCATTCATCTTTAGCAATCACATATAGGTTGCATATGTTACTTGCCATGCATTTAATTGGATTTAATTGCTTAAGACTTGTTGAATATCCAATGATGAATTTTTGCCACTGCTCTTAATTGAAAGAACCTTTAATTTTAGGATTGCATGAAAAGAACTTAGAATTTTACTATGATGCTGATTTTTTTTTACACGATTGTGGCTTGTTGATTGAAAGAAACTTAGTGAACTTAGGTTGCTTAAAATTTGGGTAAATTTTAAATTGAAAAATAAAAGTTAATTTCTTGCTAGAGGTGCTCGAAAATGGCTCTAGTAGTAAATGCACTTTCTTGCTAGAGATGCCCGAAACGGGCTCTAGTAGTTAATGCACATTAAAGAATCACTAGAGGTGCCCGAAATTGGCTCTAGTCGACTAAAATAAAATGAGAAATTGCTTACTTTGCTAGAGGTGTCCGGAATTGGCTCTAGTGAAAATAAAAATAAATGCCCCGCTAATTAAATTGGTAAAAACCTTTTGTTCACATAGAATCTTGAAAATCAACTTGCACACAACTATGCACACACATTGTCACAAGCATTATAGTTCGATTCCGGGTAATTTTTGTGGTATTCAAAAAATTAAAAGGTGATCATACTTTGTGCCACGGTTCTGAGGTTTGAATTCAAGTTTGAAGCATGTCTTTGATGATTAAAGACTTTGTAGGTAATTGTTAGTTTGCATTGCTTGAGGACAAGCAATAGTTCAGGTTTGGGGGTGTGATAAGTGTTCAAAAGTACTATTTTTATTACCTTTTTTACTCATATTATTGTTAGACTTAGGCTCATATTAGTTGCATAATTAGTCATTCATGCATTAATTCATGTTTCTTTCCACCGTTGAGCTTGATTACATAACTTGGTGATTTTTGTGGAAAAAGATGTTGCTTTGGTGTGTTTTGTGTGTGTGTGCAGAATCACTTGCCTAAGCAAGGCTGGAACCAGTTGCCAGGGCAGTGCATGAAGGAGATGCCGAGCTAGTTGCCAGGGCAATGCATGAAGGAGATGCCGAGCTAGTTGCCAGGGCAATTTTTGACAAGGAATAAGATGATATGGCAGTCGAAATTGATGACTATATAATCCCAAGATGACGTGGAGCAAAGCTAAATCCCAAAGGAGTTTGATTTCCATGAAGAGGTTAAAGAGAAATTAAATCCCAAGAAGATAGGAGAAGTTTTAGAAGGAATTTAAATATAATAAAGAATTATATTCTTTAAAGATATTTAATTCCAACTTAACTTCCTCCTCAAAAAAGACTTTGATCTAGCCCTATAAATTAAGATCAAGCCGTCAACTCCAAGAGGGGAGAGAGGAGAGAAATTTTGACAAAGAGCAAGAGAGATTTCGACAAGGCTTTGAGAGATTTCGACAAGGCTTCAACCATTCTTCATCTTTTTCTTTCTTGTTCAATTAGGTTTATGCTAGGAATTCTTTATCTTGTGCTTCTTTGGAACCTAGCCATGAACTAATTCTACTTGGTTAAGGTTATTGTGTTTTGTGGTTGTGAGAAACAATTGGATTTTGTTTAGGTAATAAGAGTTTGCACTTTCAATTCAAGGTTTACTCATTCTTAGTTCTTATTCTTGTTTGCGAGTGAATTGGGAGAGGATCTCGTAACTTCATCTATTTATCTAATATCGGGAGAGTTAGATTCAAGAAACGAATGAGTATGGTCTTTATTCAATCTATTGATGGTGAAAATTAATCCAGCTTAGGGATAAGTTAAGGATTTCAACGGCTAAGAAGAGCGCAAGATTGGTTGTTGTTCACCCTTGATTCACGCAGGGATGTATTATCAAGGCATGCATAAATAGCTGGAGTTTCGACTTAGGGTTAAGAAGAAACCATTGAAGAACGCTCCGCCGAACCTTGAAGTTGCTGCCCAGCCGCCCAAGTAGTTGCCCAGCTAGTCGCCCAGGCAACCATCGATTAGTTGCCAAGGCAACCCCGCTGTGCAAGTTGCCACGGTAACTGAGTTGCCCTTGCACTATTTTACCAAGACGATCCAATCGGCTATCACACATCAACTCACGATAACCTGGCCTATTCTCTCTCATTTAATTACATTTCTTTTACTTATTTGCTTTCTAGTTTAGTTGTTAGTTAAACTCCTACAATCTTCTACTTGTGTTTCTTTTACTTTTTTACAGTGCAAGAGATTAGATTCTTGAAGTGGCACCAATCCCTGTGGAGACGATATCTTTTATACTATAACTTACGACGTGTACACTTGCACAATTGCGGAGTACTTATTACGTGCAACATCTACCTTGTATGTTATGTGTAGTTTAATTTGCATATTAGGTTTATATGTTAGTTTTTATGTTTGCTTTGTATGCTATGTTACATATTAATTTATAGCATGTTTAGTTTCTTATGTCCATTTCTTTCTTTACGTTTTTTATATATATTTTTTTAGCCATGTTTATTCATGCATATTTTCCTTTATGTGTATTATTATATGTTTAGCTTTGTTTGGTTGTGTAAATAAGTGTTAGCTTTTTATGTTTGCCTTGTTTCCTAGGTTACATGTTAGTATGAAAATTTGTTGATTTTGTCATGACATGTTTATATTGTGTATACATATTTTGTGTTATATATTAAGTTCTAGTTTTTATGTTTACATGTTATTTTGTTAATTTAGTATCATACTTTGTCATGTGTATATGTCATGCATATTTCGCTTTGGTGTTTTCTTTATGTGTTTAAGCATGTTAGATTTAATTGATTTAGTTTTGGAAGCATGTCTTTTTTGCATGTTTATATTTATATTTTTGTTTTATTATTAAGACATGTTATGTTGTTTTTGTTCATGCCTTTTGTTTTTTAATATTATTATATTTATGTTTTTTAGTTCCATGTCTTTTTAAATATTTGTTTATAATGTTCTTTTTGTTAATTTTGCATAACGGATATATATTTTGTTAATGTGGTGCTCTTTTATTCGAGCGTAAGCATAGCCAGTATCAAGCGCAGTGATAGTGGTTTATCAGTTTACTCTCGAATAACGGGACCCTTAAAATTTACTCGCACTTATAATCGAATTTTAATTTAATCGTCACTTTAATCTGAAAAGTCTAATATTAATAAAGCGGTAATTATTAAAGTACCAATTTTTGGGCGGTATGGGGGTGCTAATCCTTCCCCATCCGTAACTAACTCCCGAACCCGACATTTTTTAAATCTCTGGTTTTTACGGTGTCCGGCCTACCTAAGTGGCCGGTAGCGACTCCATTTTTTTAGTAATAAATAAAACACGGTTTTTTTTCGAAACCCCACAGAATAAATATTTTAAATACCCAAAAGACCTCAAACATCTTAAAACCTCGTTTTTAGTGATACGCTCGTAAAAGGGACATCACTACACCAACGATCATAATTTTTTTTCCATCACTCTGACCTCGCCAAGCGTTTCACCATTTCTTTTTATTTTATTTTTGTTGGCTTTCAGAGGGCTAACATAGTCATTTATGTTTTTCGTGCATTTCAAACTCAGCTCTGAGTGATTGAAGACATCTTTTTTTGCTTTTTTAACTCTTTGAAGTAATTTTTGCAGAGTTTCTCATGCTTGCTTCGCGGTTGTTGTTTCTGCATTTTTTCAAAGGTAGATTCATCTACCGCTTGAAAATTATAATATAATGCCCTTTGGTCTCTTTTATGAGCATCCCTTAATGTTCTTTTCTGTTTATTGGTAAGAGCCGCTTCTGTTGCTATATTTTCTGGCTCGATGTATCCTTTTACAACAATTTCCCAACAATTTTACGAACCGAGTAGTGCCTTCATTTGAATACTCCAATTGTCATAATTCGTCTTTGTCAATCTCAAAATTTGAGACTAGATCATGTCTCCATCTTCTCGTGGCTTGAACTCAAACTCGAAGAAAGTGGGCACTTAAATTTATTACTCGAACAAATTTATTACAATCGGAAACAAAAATAAAATCACTTGCTGCTGCAAGTTTCTCACCAAAAACACTATACTTTCACACTTGCACACGCACTCTTATTTTGCACTCGCTGCTTTTTGTTTTTCACGCATGCACAAGCTTACGATTCATCTCCTATTTAAGTGTTCATAAACCGACATTAAAAAGTATCTAGTACTAATTAAAATATTATAGTTTAATCTTCGATATTTCTAGTGAGTGCCGTATGTGTCTAAATCTTCATGGAAGTGCTGCCATCATTTCCCTAATTGTTAAGGCTTCCTAGATTTTTCCAACCATGTCATTAAGCTTCCTTGTATACTCTTTTTTTTTTGAATCTTCTAGCTTTTACTTTATCTATATTTATCAAGTTTGACTTTCAACGATAATTACCAACAATTTTCACAAATTCAATTATTTGATAAGTTTCTTCCTAGAAAATTATTTGATAAGTTTAATTTTTGTTGATAGAACACCATTGTAAACAATAAATATTAGGTTATCTCGTTCCTTTAAATTATTTCTGCTTACTATTTAATTATTAAAATTAAATCTGTGTTAAAAAAATAAAATAAAATCTGCTTATTATTTAATTATTAAAAATATAAAATTCAATATATTTTTTAACTATTTCAATGTATTTAAAGTGGAGTTTTTTATGAACAAAAATTTTCTTCCCCTCTTCGGTATCTTTTTATGCTCCAATATTAAAAACATTAAATTTTAAGCTTTTGCCCTAAATTTTAAATTTAAACCCTAAACCCTTCAAAATACACCATAACCCTAATTTCTTAAGCTTTAACCCTAAACCCCAAACATAATTTTTTTAGTATAAAGGCATAAAAGGAACACAAAGAAAGCAAAAAAAATTATACTCGTTTTTTATGTCGTGCTTAATGAAAATAGAGTATTTGCATATTTGAAATTGAAATGAAGACACAAAACACACTACTTTGGAAAATTTTGATATACAGTTTGTGTAAACTAAATATTACACGTGTTTGTCAAATTTAGAAGTTAGAGATATAGTTTAAAGTTTGGAGTTAAGAGTTTAAGTTGTAAGATTTAGAGTTTAAGAATTTAAAATGTTAAGATTAGAGTTTTGAGTTTTAGATTTTAAAAAAGTGTTGACTACAAAAATTACATTTGTATCCAAATATAACCTTAGATAAGTGATATGTTAAAACTAATGAAAAACCAAAAAAGATGAAAGATGATTGGATTCTATGAACAATATTTTAGAGAATTTAAGAAACCAGACTTTATGCCCAACCACTTTGCACACTTTTAGTCTTGTCCTTTTGTAATATGATCTCAGTCATTCCCACTCAAAACACTTTAATTCACCCTTTCATTACTACCTTCTTCACAGATCCCCTCCCTCTTATCCCACACTGAAAATACATATTGTTCATACTTGTTCAGCCTGTTTTGGACAACACAATGACACCGCATCGGCAACCGTCAAGAAGATCTTGTCCTCGCCGATTAAATTCGTAAATTTCGACGCCTCAAGCTTGTCCATCACCACTGGTCCGGGATTTGCAAGTATAAGCTATGCAACAATGCAGGAAATATCAGGTAAACTTGTAAAAGCTCTTACATTTTGTTGTTTTTATACAAGATATATTGTTGTTGCAGCATATAATTATTTGATCCATCATTTTAATTGATTACCTCAATATTTTTTTTCTTAAGAGTCCTATGCAATTCCTCCAAGGCATGGATGCCACTGGTATCAATGTCAGTTACGGCTGCATAACATACACATACAGCAGGGCATTAAGAAATCTGAGCTTAGAGCCTTAAACTGCAAACAAAAACATCCTTAAAACCACCGATTGGAGAATTCTTACGTGACATCTCGACTATCAAAAATCGGTTTGCCGGCTGACATGCAGCTTTTACCCGCTCTTCTTCATCCATCAACCATCTCAATATCCTGCAACCATGTTAAGACACTGATCATCTCGAAATCTAATCGTTGCCTAGCTGATTCGGCCAAATTCTAAATGACCGAACCCAGACCTTGCAATCTTGTTCATAGGAGATTAGGACTAATTCCCTATATTATTGGATTTGAGTTATAAAATATCTTTAAATGAAATCTGTACGTGACAGAAAGGATAGGGTGTACTATACCTCTCTTTGACATAGTTAGAGTTGGAAAAGTAAATAGCAGAATCAACTCTCACAATCAGAATCCCTGGAACTTTAGCTGCTTCTGGATATTGTAAGATGTTCCGGTACACATTAGTCCTAGGGACCTTCCCTAGAATAGCCGTTCGAGGTCTGGTAACTTGTAAAAGTATTTTAGCAAATGATATAGAGACCTGCCATGGAGTTTTGGTGACAAACAGATTTTAATCGAACATAAATAGAGTATAGTGGAAAATGTAGATAGTTGTGATCTTGGTGCTTACTGCAATTAGGAGGCCTTTCTCAACCGATAAAAATACTACTCCAAGAAAGGCTCCCAAGCATGCAACAAAATCGAATTTGTCAATCTTCCATACTAAAATTGCTGCCGGAATATCGATAAGTCCAACAACTGCAGATATAATGATGGCAGCAAGAATAGCATTTGGGGTATATTTGAAAAGAGGTGTTATGAATTCTAAAGTTAGAAATACAACACATGACATAATGACATTAGAGACAGCAGTTTCGCAGCCAGCCATGAAATTTACCGCTGATCGTGAAAATGAACCTGCAAATGATGAAGCAATAACATCAGTAATACATATTACATAATAAAATTATGTAAATTTGTGTGTGGATGTCTATATTTTCAATATATCCTATTCGTATTGGCAAACAAATAAACATGTTCTCCCTTCTTAGTTCTTACCAGTGGCTACATAGCAGGAAGTCATTGAACCAACGACGTTCATTGCTCCTAGTGCTACCATTTCTTTGTTTCCATCTAGCTGATAGTCTTTCATCGAAGCAAAAGTTCTTCCAATGGCAACAGCTTCCTGTTAAATCGACCCAGCAAAGAAGAAAAAGAAGGAAACATGATGTGAAAGGTCTTTTTAGATGCAATTAATTGAAATATCCTTGTTTGGTGAAGGTGTATAGGAAACAAATCGCTTACTGTCAATGCTATCATACCAGCCACAATACCAATCTTCAAACCTTTAAGAAGATATTCACCACTGAAATAAATTTGATTTACCGATGAGGGATTGATTCCTTTCTCAATGTTTTCCACCTGCATATATGAGAAAGCATTCATACTAAAAGATTGCAACTATTAGATTGCAATATTGTACTAAAAGATTTTCATAGGTTAAAGATGCTTACAATCTGGACCCCTCTCTTTTCTGCATGTGTTATATAAACGAAAAAGGTGGAGAGAATAACAGATATCAAAGGAGCTATTGCAGGCACCCAGAAGAACTTCTTGTTCTTTTTTCCCTATATTTCAAAGCATGTAAAACTTAGGAAATGCTCGTAAGCCTCATATATTGTTTGTATCAAGGTCTTAAGGCTCTTACAATGTACTTGGCAACCAGGAGGAAGGATAAAAAGCTAACTCCGATAAGTATAGTCTGCCAGTTCCACTGCAAAAGTAGTATTTTCTAGACTTAGTAACCGGGAAATAGTGTTCAGCTTGTAACTTGGGAAGATCGGAGGGCTGCTTACTCCATGATGGACGTTTCCCCATACAGAGTGCATTACAGAAATGATATCTGTTTCCTTTGTAAAGTTTTGTATACCAAGAAGACCTTTAAGCTGTTGGAGGGCGATTGTAATAGAAGCTCCAGCCATAAAACCGATGATAGCAGCATGCGAAAGAAAGTCGATCAAGAAGCCCAACCTAATTATTTGTGTTCAAAAGATAGGTTAGTGAATGGTATAAGCAAAAGATAGGTCAGAGGGTGAGATATAGAATTACCTGAGAAAACCAAGTGTTGCTTGAGTGATCCCTGCAAAAAAAGTGGCTGTAAATGCTAGCCGCCGATACTCGGCTTTGTTCTTAGGGTCAATCTCATTTGAAAGCATCGACCCCAGTAAAAGAGATACCACAGCGACCGGTCCAATCGCAATATCTCTTGAACTTCCCATGAAGGCATATATCAATGGTGGAACAAAGCTGGAGTCTGCAATGGTTAAAATGACAATAACAATGATGAAAAACCTTAAGAAAAATTCAACAAAAAAACTACTTTAACAATGGAAGGTGATTATATAGAACATGGAAACTTACAAAGTCCATACTGTGGATCCAAGTTTGCTAGCTTTGCATAACCAATGTCCTGTTTTCCAAGTAAATACATGTGAAAACCGGAGGTTCCTTAACAACTAACAGTCTCTCTATGTATGTTGTAGGAGTATAGCAAAATCTACCTGAGGAATGCAGAGACTGGCGATAGTGAGTCCAGCAATGAGATCACCTCTAAATTTTTTCCAGTTGTAACTCCTTCCCCATTCGAAAATCGGGAAGATAGCCTGGATACCGAGGACGAGCTTTCGAGACCTCGGTTGATCCTTGAAGGGACGCAGAGGATCATCAGCAAAGAATGTTTCTTTCACCCTGGCAGTGAATTCCCTGAAGAGGTTTTGCTTAGGTGGAGTTCCCACCTTGTGAAGATACTGCGAGCCTCGGCCTGAGGCTGATAGGCTTCTAGTGTCCATCTCTTTGTTTTCGCCCTCCACATCATTCGAGCAAAATATCGAATCCATGTCACTTATCTGTACAATAGCAAAACTGAGCCTTATAAATAAGGCACTGCTGAATTTTGCTGGGAATTAACAGCAGAAGCATGATTTCATGCAAACCATGAAAAACACCACATTCAAATATACTTGTGTAGTTTTTTATTCCCTTGTAAATTTTACACTGAAAAAAGACCAACAGATCATTGATATTAAAGAACAGAACATGACATGAGGCTTATAGTTCTTAAAAGCAATCTGAAAGCCATCAATGGATAGTGAATATAAGTCATGGCATTCGAATGCGATGAACACGCTTAAACTAACCAAAGAAAGTGGATGGAGGTAGCGAGGAGGAGAGGTTTAGAAACTGCAAAATCTTGTTCAACTTGGTAAGTCCTTGTGAACATCTTTGCTTATATAAGCGTTGAAAGGATTTCGAGTCAAACTTTACATGCTAAAAGAAGGAATTAAGCATCAATAACGCGTGAATCTAGTGTAAAAATATGTACAAAAGTTAAAAGAATGACCTCCGAGTTTAATTTGAATAGAATTCACTAAGATAATATCACCAGAATAGTAATTAAATATTCACATAAATTTCCAAAATCTGGATTCAAGTGGTACCAAAATAAACATAAAGATTATACAAGATATGGTCATTGATTTAAGCTAAGTCTTGTGTAATTGTGGCGCTTAGAGTAAAATATGCAGTTTGTAAGCACAAACCAGAAACTTTAGCAACCTCTTTCTATGTGCCTTCTTATGTATATTTTCTTCTAACTAAGCAGTCAGTCACAAGCAGCCAGCTATTACGAAAGAGATTTTTCAGTTTTATTTGAATAAAAGTCAAGTTTGATTTATTTTTAAGGGTCCCATTTTGAAGAGAAACCCTCCTAGAGGACCCCCCCAAGGAGAATAATTGCAATCTCTTTGACTTGTAGTGCATACTTGGAAAGCAGAAAAAAAAAACAGAAATATCTCAGCAATTTCATGCAATTATATCACATTCACAATAACTTGGGTTTAATTTACTGTCCAATTACTGCTCAAATTAATGGACTAATTTCATTTCATCTTTCTTTTTAAAAAAAAAGGGTCAGTGGAAAAAGTACGATATAGCCTTTAAAAGATTTAGATCAAGCTTGATTTCATGCAGCAACATTTTGCATAGAAAAGAACCCAGATAGTTCATTATATAATATAGGGTAGGCTAGCCAAGTTTGTCTCACCTTGTTTCATAAACTTCATACTGAAACCATTGATATAGTGGAAGACCCCACCTTGCTTCAAATACAAGTTGTCAGAAATTTAAAAAAATGGATAAAAGGGGCAAGGAATAGTAACAAAAAGGGATGGGAATTTCTTTTTTCATGCAAAAAGTGTAGTTTAAAATAAGTTCAAAAGCTCACCTTTTGGCATCCCATACTCGATGGTCCTCATGTTCCTCTGCCTGTTGTTTTTCTTTTTTTATATATCAAGATCACAAGGGAAGAGCCCAAATAATATATCGACCAGGTTCAATGAACCCAACATTACCCCTTCTTTTTATTGTCTTGCCAGTTTCTCGTGGGGTTTTCCATACCATTTCTTTTCTTTTTTGTTGTCCCCATAAAAATAGGAATGTAATATGTAGAATAAATAAATAAAAAACTAGAGTTGGGGAAAAACTGCGTAACGAAAAACCGAACGTGAGCGTTTAAAAAATGAGAATATAAACCTTTCTTTATAGTTAATCTATGATCGGATGAGGCAATAAAAAATACTGTCCTTGAAAGTTTCAACTTACAAGTGTAGAGATATTCCCGAAAGCAGCATCTAAAATCGAAGGAAAAGTCAATAGTGAAACCATGGCCTCTGCTTTAACTAGATTTTCTCAAGTCAAACGTTTCACACTAGAAGATAAAGACTTTGTGCTTCCCCGCAATTGAGAGCCTCACATTGTTCCAAACTTGCACTTGTACTGGACTATTGTACAGTTTGACAACCCCATATTACCGTCAACAAAAGTAGGAGGAAAGTTTCAGCGTTTCCAAAAGCTGAGTTTGGGAGACAAATCAGGTGCAAAAGTTAGTTAAAAACATGTGATTTTTGGCCGTTCGACGCAGTTTTTCGGTGGCGCTCCAAAAGCTTGATCCTACCTCGTTTCTGAACAGGCCTTAGGATTTAGAATTTAAGTTTTAGAGTTTTAAGTGTATGGGTTTAAAATTTAGGTTAATAGCTAGAATTTAATATTTAAGGTTATAATTTAGAGTTTAGGATAATATGTTAGAAATTTATGTTTATCGTACAAACCCTAAAATTTAGCCCTTAAACTCTAAATTCTAATTACATCCCTAAATTCAAGACTCATATACTTAAACCCTTAAACACTAGACCCTAAAAGAAACCCTAAAACTAAGGCACCACAAGTGCTTGTGCATGAAATAATTACCCTTATTCATAACCATATATATATATATATATATATATATATATATATGTATGTGTGTTCTTTTCACTTAAAAGATAAAGGTATAATGCCAAAAAATACTTCTAACGTTTGACTGAATTTTCATTTTAGTATCTATTCTTTTTTAAGCAATATAGCCTTAACGTTTCATTTTAGGTCAAAATAGCCCATCTACGGATGAAAATATTAGTCAACCAACGGTAAGCCTCTTGAAATAACGTGACAAACCTACATAGAAATGCACGCCACGATAGCAGTGTCATATAGGCAAATATGTTAACTTTACAGAATGACACATCAGTCAAAAAATAATTTTAAAAAAATTGTATAAAATATAAAATATTTTTTCTGCCGAGTCATTTTAAGTTGTTTATCGTCAGTTGACTAACCGTTTTCATTCGCGGACAGACTATTTTAACTCAAAATGCAACATTGATGGTTAAATTAATTCAAAAAAAAATAGGGGCTAAAATGACTATTCAATTAAACATTAGGGCTATTTTTTTGGCATTATGCCAAAGATAAATATGCTTATTTGTTTCCTATACATAGGGGTGGCAACAATACGAGATAGGGATGATTTTTCATTCCCTATTCCGTTTGACCGTCCCCAACACTTACATGAACAATTTTGGGGAATTATCATTAAATGTTTTGAGGATTTATTTTGTCCTCGTACCCTCATGTGCGGATATTTGTGAGTTTTAGGAAATCCCTATAAATAAAAAACAAAACTTACTACTTTACTAGTCAAAATATATGACCAATTTTAATTTACAAGTCATATATTCATCACACTTAAAAATATCCAAATCTTAATATATTAAAACAAATATTCAACATTAAATATTTAAAATTACGAGAGGTAAGTATATATTTAAAAAAAATTGTAAAATTTTGAGTATCTCTGTGGACATTTTTGGGATCCCCATTGGAATTTATACAGGTACGGTTTGAGGATTCCTACAGTGTGGATATAGCAATTCTCGTCTCCACCCCTATTTGAGCTTCGAGGATAAAATCCCCCCGTCCCCATGGGTGAAGATTTCAGTTATTCTCCAACCCGTTAGTTCGGATCCCCATGATTTTCAGTTATTCTCCACCCGATTGTCACTCCTACCTATACATCTTTTTAATATAAATATCAGTATTCGAATCACGCAAAGTGAAAAGTAAATGAACATTCTTAATTACTCGACTAATTATAAGATCTTATTTTTTATTGATATATTTAAAATAAAATAACCCCATTCCTTATACTTTTAAATCCACCTTTTTTACATTACGAGACAGGACTATGCAGGAACTTGTAAGGGCCGACCGTAGCTCTACTCTTAATAAATATTAAAAATCATTTAAATTATATATATTTTATCATTTATAAGTTAATTTTTTTTAAATGGTCATCCAATAAATTTAAACATTTTAAATAATTTTTTAAATAAAATTGAATTTCACCGCTGAAATCATTATTTATCAAATAAATTAATCTCTTAAAATAAATAAATAAAATTTTGAGGTTTATCCGTCTGACTTATAACCCGAGAAAGATATCTTACTGTGCAGATCCAGTATAAAACTATTACGAAGAAGCCCTTCCCTGGTTGGGAATTGCTTAGAAAAAGACCTCAATGGTCACTGTTTATTAGGATTCCTAAGCTTTAAAGACTCTTAGCCTCTTCTATTATATATTCTACCTACGCACAATATAAAATTATAAATTTTACATATTTTTAGATCGTTTGATGAGTGAAATAAATGACTGACATTAATTTTTTATTTTTTTCTCAAGTGATAATCTTCACATATCTTACTGTTAATCTTATTCATTCATTTCACCCATCTAACTAAGGATCCAAAAAAAAATATAAAATTTAAAAGTTCTTATACTGTGTAAGCGAATCTTATCCGATATATATATATATATATATTTGAAAAACTTTAAACATCTTTCTTTCTTTTTAGAAGGAACATTTCCTTCAAAAGTCTCCAAATACAAGCAAATGGTCGAAGTTTTAATTTTCAACATAAAAAGTCGATCAATTGTGCTATCTTTGTTTCCCAACGTAAAAAGGTCAATCAATCGCGTTATCTTTGATTTCCAACCTATAAAGGTCAATCAATTGCGTAATCTTTTAATCTGCAACATAAAAAGTTCAATCAACTAGGTAATCTCTTATCTTCATTCTACTATATCCCTTGCCTCGGGAATTTAAGAATAAAATTTTGAACACTATAATTTTATTGATGTTTTATTTGACAACTAGCGGCAAGTTGATAGCAGAGTACATTAGCTGATAGTTGATAATGAAATTGTATTGGTTGGTTTAACTAATTATTTGCATTAATTGATTGTATAAAAAGAGTTTGACGCAATTAATTGATAGTTGTTTGCTTATTTGAACAAACAAAATGACATATAAGAACATGATTATATTCAATACTTGTTTGAATAGTTTATTGATTATCAATATTATATATATATATTAGATTAAGAAAATAATTAAATTTTTAATATAACATTAATAAGCATATTTGAAAGATGTATATATTCATTTATATATTAATTTCTTATTTATAAAATTATATTTTAATATATTTTTATTAACTATTAAATTTAAATGTATATATTCATTTATATATTAATTTCTTATTTATAAAATATATTTTTAATATATTCTTATTAGTTATTAAATTTAATTGTATATATTAAATTTAGGTTATTTGAAGAGTCTTCCTTGTACATGTCAAGGACAATAGAGTCTTTACAACTCTTATATCCATATCTCTAACTCAAATTTTTTTCAAATTTAAAGAATTCACCTCAATCCGATGTTACAATCCGATGTTTACTAAACGACCAAGTTAGTAGATTTAACTAGTCAATCCTCTAAAAATGGTTCAATCCTCTAGTTTTGGGTAAAAACTTTGTTCACCAAACAATGCCAATATATGATAAAATGATTTGATTGTCAACTAATTAAATTAAAATAAAATATTATAATAAGTTATACATAATATGAATCGAATAAGGTCATGATACCAAAATAATATAAAGTTATACGTAATATGAATCGAATTAGGTTATAATATGAATATAATATAATCAGAACACAAACTCACAAATCATTGTATAAAAAATAAGGGTAAATGTCCGACCCAATTTTAGGGTTGGTAATTCGGGCCTTGGATCTGGGTTTTGGATGTTTAAAGTTGGAAATTAAATTTAAAGAAATTAAAGTTTGAAAGCTCATTTTAAGGAAATTAACGACTATTTTGTAAAAGGATCAAAGTTTGGTGTCTAAAGTATAAAGTGTTAAAAGTGAAATGACCATATTGGTGATTTACCTATTTTAGTTTTAACTGCAATATATTGGGTTGGATTTTGCCTGTTCGGGCAGAAAAAAGGAGGAAAGTAAATGGAGAGAGAGAGAGAGAGAGAGAGAGATTCAATCCTTGCTTTGTTGTCGTCCAGTTGTTGGTGTGCGACACTATCATTATTATTGGCTTCAGCACGATGAGATGAATTGTCGGGTGTCTTTCCTGTCGTTTTCGTTCATTGGGCTGAGAGGCTGAGAAGAAAGAAGAAATGAATAAGCTCAATCGTAAGGATTTGTTGCTCTTCGTCGTGTTTTTGCACTACCACAAGACTTCCCATTGTTAAAAATGTTATCCTGAAGCTTGTCCGCACTGTCCGGCCATTGGTTGCTACAACACTAGCCACACGCGTTGCCTCTACGCGTGGGTTTCGTGCAATCGCGTGGTGGGTGGTTGGCCGAGTTAAATCACCCGTTTAACCCGGTTTGACCACACCCACGACCGAACTGCACTCCCGGCTGCATCTCACTGCGTTGGCTGTTGTCACTGTTGATCGCTGATTTTTTTATCGGAGTTGATATTTTTTAAGAGACCTTACTCTGGAGTTTTTGATGTCGTGAGTCTGATTTCGCAGTTCGTTTCATCAAATTCGAACCATGCAAATTATTTTTTTGTGTTTGAATATAAATATTAGTTTAGTGAATAGTTTAATGGTGGTGATTAATAAATATTCGTATTGCTATGTTTATGAAGAAATACTGGGACATTGAGTATTGAATAGAGAGGGATTGAATATTCGTCGAAGGCCGAGCGTTATATTTCAGAGTCGAGATAATACTTCACTACCTCTCGTACGCTATATGATGCCTGTTGGTTTATGATTAATGTATGAATGTATATGATTAGTAAGTGATTAGGCTTGATTATTTAAATGTTAGTGATCAATACGGTATATGAACAATTAGATTAATTAAGGTTTGTTTGATACGATAAGTGAATTGGACGATCTAGATGAATTCTTGAGTTTAATTATAAATCCATAAGACACTGTTTGTCTCAAAACCTTCAAACTCTGATTTATTTTATTAAAAGTAAATGTCAGAAATACACTGAGATAGGAGTGTTCAAAAATACCCGACTCGGGTGACCTAGCCCGTTGACTCGCAGACCCAAATCCTAAAAAATCAGTTAATTTTCTAAAAAAAATACCGATTGGGCCGGATACCTGACCCATAATTTTTTTGAATAGTTGGGTCAGGTATGGCCGAAATTTTTTTGTAACCGGATCAAATCTTTGTATTAATTGACATTAACCACAATACAAATCCAGTATAAAAGCATAGAAAAAAAATATCAAACCGTTCAAAAGAAAGTGTAAAGGTAAGGTTTTAGTTAGCAGCCAAATCTTCATACTGCCATGGGTAGAAATCAGTGCACTTAACGTCAATCTCCCCACACTGCTACTCGAGCTATTTACCGCAACACGGTGTTCATCATACTTGCCATTGCATTGATAGCTAACTTCGAATCATTGTGTGTGATTTTTTTTTAATTTGGATTAAAAATAATGAAAAATGTGAATCGGATACCCGATGCCCGATTTTGTGGGTACCCGATAATCACGGCCTGGGACACGAGCCAAAAAATATGATACCTTGAGAACCGGGTACCCGGATTTGAACACCTTTACTCGGAAGTGTCAAATGATGACCATACACATGATCCGTAAAAAATACCTGATAGGCTTGTTGCACGCTCGAATCGATCTCCGATAACCGTCAAGAGGGTTATATTTGATGCTTGGTTGAATTGGCTAAAATCGATAAAAATGGTAGACAATGAACACAAGGATTTTAGAGTGGTTCGGCTTTCTAACCAAAGCCTACATCCACTACCTTAGCACACCACTAAGGATTTCCCAATTCACTATGAATTCTTCTCCTTTTCAAGGCTTTGGAGGAAACCTTTACAACCCAATCTTTTACTGACTAAGATAAAACCAACTATAGTTTTTCACTAAGGCTAAACTAGATCTTCTCCTTTTACAAGGCATAAGAAGTAAACAAATTACCTCACAAAGGTGGGTGTTTACAGAGATTAAGCTCACTAGAAAGAGTACAAAAGATATACAAATAAGCACTCTCTAGAATATGTACAAGAGAAAAAAAGAAATAAGAATTGGACTCAAATTTTCTTGATCAACATGCTTGGATATATTCTCTCTACTACTTCTTCAAGTGTCTTTGGCTTTTATTTATAGTGTGGAATGAAAAACTAGCCGTTAAAAACTAACCGTTGGAAAACTAACCGTTAAAAACTAGCCATTGGAAAACTAGCCGTTGGGGACTTTTAAATTACTTGAAAATATATATTTGAGTCAAAAACACTTTTAAAAGCTTTCAAACATATTTTTCAAATTAAATGGACTTTAAATTGTTTTTGCAATATTTAGTCCAAAAATATTTTTCACTTTGTTATATCAAAATAAATATCTCAACAATCTCCCCTTTTTGATATAACGGAAACATTTGAAAAATTATTTTTGAGATTGCTCCCCCTTAGGAAAATAATTTTAGAAAAAGAAAATATTTGTGAAAAATGTTTAAGACTCCCACTTTTTCTTTTTGAAATTGAATTTTTCAAACCTATCTCCCCTTTTTGTTATATCAAAAATAATTTCAAAACAAAGTTTGAAATCTCATTAAGTTCAAAACACCAAATGTTGAAAAATTGAAGTACCAATTGATAAACATACCAATTGTTGGTGTAAAATAAAAATGGAGATAAGATATATTTTTTAAAAAATCAAAAGCTCCCCCTTAAACAAAGCATTCCATTTTAATAAATTTACCTCAAATACTTGACACTTAAAAGACATTAAATTTCAAGATAAAATCAAATTAAGAGCATATAAAATTCATTTTATCCAAGACTTTAAAAAAAGAATAGATAACCAAATAAATAAAGAATTAGTATAGAGGTTATCTTCTTCATTTGTGTGACTAGAGCATTTCCATATCTTTGCTTTGCTTGCCATTGCTCCAACACACCTACAAGAGACATTCACTTGGATTTTGGTATCTAAATTGCTTTGGATCCATTTAAATTAATTTCAATGTCCCTAGTTCCCTTAGGAACCCATACTTGTCTAATCCTATAAGTTTTTCTTTTCTTTATAAGACAAGTATGCAAATAATGACCATGATAATGGCAATGTGAGCATTTTGCCATTATGTGACAAGATGAATTATTAAAAATAATTTCTTTTTCTTTTGTTAAGCTTTCAAGCTTAACTTTCAAATCAAGATTTTCTTTTCTAAAACTCCATTGTTTGTTTTTGAAAACTCTAAATCATTTTTTCAAAATTTCATTTTGGTTTTCAAAATCCAATTTTGTTTCCAAAAGAAAATCGTTTTCAAATTCGAGTTTAGATATCATTTTCTTAAATTTGGAATTCATGGTCTCAAATTCCAAAAATAATTCATCGAAAGCATCTTGTAACTCGTCAAATGTATATGAATTTAATTCACTTGAGTTAGAAGATACCTCGGGCTCATCGATAGCCAAAACATCATCCACCTTTGGATTGGAAAGAAGGTTTGCACATGATTGATCATCATCTTTCTTTTCTCGCTTCTTGTTGCCATAGAGATTCTCAAGCTTCTCCCAAATTTCTTTTGCACTTTTGCATGTGGAGACTTTCTTGGAAACGTCTTCATTGAGGCCACAAAGAAGAGTGTGTATCGCCTTTGCGTTTAGCTTCGTCTTTGTGTCATTTGTACTCATTTGCTTCTTCTTCTTAGGAACTTCCAATTATCCATCTTCAATGATATCACAAACCTCAAAATCGAGAAATTTGATGAAATACTTTATGATGTTGCTCCATTGGAAGTATGATTCTCCTTCGAAAAGCAGAAGACACGAGATAGAGCAGACTTCTTCAAATCTTGCCATTTTCCTGAATGGTGGACTTCGAGCAAATGATCTTTACTCCCGAATGTTAGTCCTTCGATGGAGACGAGACTCTGATACCAATTGAAATGCCTTGTAACACGCTCGAATCGATCTCTGATAACCATCAAGAGGGTTGTATTTGATGCTTGGTTGAACTGGCTAAAACCAATAAAAATGGTAGACAATGAACACAAGGATTTTAGAGTGGTTCGGCTTTCTAACCAAAGCCTACATCCACTACCTTAGCACACCACTAAGGATTTCTCAATTCACTGTGAATTCTTCTCCTTTTCAAGGCTTAGGAGGAAACCTTTACAACCCTATCTTTTACTGGCTAAGATAGAACCAACTCTAGTTTTTCACTAAGGCTAAACTAGAACCTCCTTTTACAAGGGATAAAAAGTAAACAAATTACCTCACAAAGGTGGGTGTTTACAGAGATTAAGCTCACTAGAAAGAGTATAAAAGATATACAAATAAGTACTCTCTAGAATATGTATAAGAGAAATAAAGAAATAAGAATTGGACTCAAATTCTCTTTATCAACATGCTTGGATATATTCTCTCTACTACTTCTTCAAGTGCCTTTGGTTGTATTTATAGTGTGGAATGAAAAACTAGCTGTTGGAAAACTAGCCCTTGGGGACTTTTAAATTACTTGAAAATATATATTTAAGTCAAAAACACTTTTAAAAGCTTTCAAACGTATTTTCAAATTAAATGGACTTTAAATTGTTTTGCAATATTTGTTCAAATCCAAAAATATTTTTCACTTTGTTATATCAAAATAAATATCTCAACAATTTCCCACTTTTTGATATAATGAAAACATTTGAAAAATTATTTTTGAGATTGCTCCCCCTTAGGAAAATTGTAGAAATAGATAAGGTAGATTTACAGAGAAGAGAAAGAGAAATTTTCTCTGTAATATTATATATTAACTCGATACAAAGGAGGAGTCAGTTTTATAGACTCAGTACAACATAGTAAGAGTTTAACTGGCAGTAAACTACTTTAGGATTAGTCTCTTATCTCTAGGATAGAGTTCCTAACAAATTAGAATACTATTTACATAATAAAACACTATTACCGTGTACTAACTCACACTCCCCCGCAAGCTGGTACATTGTATATACCCAGCTTGGATATAAACTTATCAAAAATCTGTTTAGAAAGTGCTTTAGTAAGCACATCAGCAAGCTGTTCTTCTGTAGGAACATAAGTTAAGCTTGCTATTCCATCATTCACTTTCTCAGCAATAAAGTGCCTTTCGATTTCCACATGCTTAGTTTGATCATTATGAACTGGGTTTTTAGCAATTTGGATGGCAGATTGGTTGTCACTGAGAATCTGAAACTTCTCATTTTGCTTCATACCAACTCTTTTAGCAGTCTAAGCAGCCACATTCCTTCACAGATTCCTAATGCTAAGGCTCTATATTCCGCCTCTACACTACTCCTTGCAACGACTGGTTGTTTCTTGCTTCTCCATGTCACTGGATTACCCATACAAATGAACAGTAACCGCTAGTTGACTTTCTCTCAGTAACTTCACTAGCCCAACTTGAGTCTGTATAGACTATGACTGTTCTTTCTTCAGTTTTCTTGAAGATTAAACCATGGCCTGGTGTACCTTTTAAATATCTAAGAATTCTATATGCAGCTTCTAAGTGCCCTTCTCTAGGATTAGTCATGTGTTGACTAATGAAATTTACGGGAAATGAGATATCTGGCCTGGCTAGGGACAAATAGATGAGCCTCCCTACCAGCCTTTGAAACTGATTTTTATCAACTTCAGTCCCTAATTCTTCTCATTTTAACTTCAGATCCCATTGGAGTTTCAACTGGTTTACACCCTAACATACCAGCTTCAGAGAGTAAATCTAATACATACTTTCGCTGGTTTATCACTAAGCCTTTACTGGATCTGGCAACTTCCATACCAAGAAAATTCCTTAGTTGTCCTAAGTCCTTAGTCTCGAATTCCTTGCTCAATAAGCTCTTCAAGTTTCTGATTTCATCTTCATCATCCCCTGTTATTACAATGTCATCAACATAAACAATTAAGATGACTCTTTTATCATTAGAAGTTATCTTTACAAATAGTGTGTGATCTGCTTGACACTGTTTGTACTTATTCTGCACGAGAACTTTAGTGAACCTGTCAAACTAGGCTCTTGGTGACTGCTTAAGGCCATAGAGGGATTTTTCAAGCCTGCAAACTTTCTAGCAATTTAGCTTAGGCTTCATCCCAGGTGGCATCTTCATGTGGACTTCTTCTTCCAACTTACCATTTAGAAAGACATTTTTTATGTATAACTGATGAAGACCCCAATCTTTGTTCACAACAACACTCAGCAGCACTCTGACCGTGTTCAGTTTTGCTACAGGGGCAAAAGTTTCCTTGTAGTCTATGCCATAAGTTTGTGAAAAACCCTGGGCCACAAGTCTGGCCTTAAATCTCTCTATTCTCCCGTCTGACTTGTATTTAATGGCAAAAACCCACTTGTTGCCAACAGCTTTCTTGCCTTTTGGTAAGTCTGCGATAATCCAAGTGCTATTTTTTTCAAGAGCATTGATTTCCTCTTCAACAGCTTGCTTTCATTTCGGATCCTTTAGTGCATCATCAATATTTGAAGGGATTTTTTCTTTATCAAGGCAAGCTGTAAAAGCCTTAAAAGATGGCATCAAGTTACCATACGCAATATATTTTTGAATGGGATACTTAGTGCACTGTCGTACTCCTTTTCTTTTAGCAATAGGCAAATCTTCCAAATTAATTAAAGAGTTTTCATTACCTTCAACATCCTCAGCAGCAACTGGACTCATTTCCAACTCTCTGCAAGTATCATATTGAAAAACGGTCTCAGAAATAACTTTCTTCCTTCTAGTGTAAACACTGAGTTGTTTAGGGGTCTGAACAGTTTTAGAATGAGAGTTTTGGGAGGCTCCTGGTTGAGAAACAGATTTTGGACTAGAGGGATCAACAGGTAAAATTTGTTTGGAAGAAGTTATATCATTGGGAGGAGTAGAAATAAATTCTGAAGGTATAGAAGGAATTACGGGTGAGTATACCTGTGGAATAGTAAGAGGCTACAATTCTTTCAAAGTCTCCCTCAAAATTGTAGGCTTCGAAAAATAAGGGTCATGTTCAAAGAAGGTTACATCCAAAGAGACAAAAAAAATATTTTGTAGAAGGATAGTAACATTTGTAGCCTTTTTTTTTAAGTGAAGAGTAACCCACAAAAATACACTCCAATGACCTAGTAATATTCGAAGAGGAAGTATAGAAGGCATAGGTTTAAAATTTGAATAGCTCTCCAACAAAAGTGACCATGGTGTTTGAAATTTAAGTACTCTACTAGGCATCCAATTTATAAGATAAGTGACAGTCAATAAAGCCTCACCCCACAAGTAATTTGGAACATTATTAGACAATAATAATGATCGAGTGACCTCTAGTAAATGCCTATTTTTGCGTTCAACAACCCTATTTTGTTGTGGTGAGTCCACACAAGAGCTAATATGGACTATTCCTTTCTTTGTAAAAAATTTCCCTAAATAAGAGGTAAAATACTCTCTCCCATTATCGGACTAAAATATCTGAATTTTACTGTCAAATTGGGTTTCTATCATTGTATAAAACCTCCTAAAAATAGACTCAACCTCAGATTTTTCTCACATTAAGTAAGTCCATGTTGTTCTGCTATGGTCATCTATGACAGACACGAACCACCTATAACCATTAATACTCTTCACTCGAGAAGGACCCCAAATGTCACTATGAATCAAAGAAAATGGTTAAGATATTTTAGAAGAAGATGGTAAATAAGAAGCTTTAGATTGCTTAGCAAGAGGGCAAACATGGCATTTGAACAATTGTGGTTTTGTATGAGTAAACAAGTGAGGGAAAAGTTTGGCAAGATAAAAAAAATTTTGGGTTGCCTAACCGAAAATGCCATAACATGATTTCTTTATTCTGTTTTGAGGATGATATGGAACCTGAAAAAGCTTGAGATTTGAGGGGTGGTTGCTTTCCAAAAAAGGTATAGAGCCCATTTTTCAATCTAGCATTGCCAACTATCTTCTTCGAGTCCATTGCCTGTAAGATACAATTATCATTAGTAAACTCCAGAGAACACTGTAAACCCTTAGATAGCTTATTGACAGACAGTAGGTTGCATTTTAAATCTGGTACAAACAACACACCAGTAAGCATCATATTTTCAGTGAGAAGAACTGAACCAATCCCTTGTATAGGACATAAGGACCCATCTGTAGTTTTAATAGACTGCCGAGAACAAAAGGGTTCAAATGTAGCAAACAAACACCTATTACCAGTCATATGGTCGGAGGCTTCGGAGTCAATAATCTATGCAGGATTATTCTATGTAGCTAAAAAAATAAGGAGAGCATTTGTCGAGGAAGTCTGACTTTCAAACCGATGGCAAGTGACTACTTCTCCAGAGAGTTCTGGAAAATCAGAAACAATTGGAAGGGATTCTGTCGATGAATTAGCACCAGAGGATGCGGAAGGAAAAACCATTGAGAGAGATTTATGGATCAAAACCTAGTCTGATACCATGTAGAAATAGATAAGGTAGATTTACAGAGAACAAAAAGAGATTTTTTCTCTGTAATATTATATATTAACTCGATACAAAGGAGGATTCAGTTTTATAGACTCAGTACAACATAGTAAGAGTTTAACTAGCAATAAACTACTTTAGGATTAGTCTCTTATCTCTAGGATAGAGTTCCTAACAAATTAAAATACTATTTACATAATAAAACACTATTTACCGTGTACTAAATCACAAAAATAATTTTAGAAAAAGAGAATATTTGTGAAAAATGTTTAAGACTCCCCATTTTTCTTTTAGAAATTGAATTTTTCAAACCTATCTCTCCCCTTAAATGACTATAATGCCCCTAAGACTTGTAAAGTCTATCTTCTATACCTCAATCACTCCTGATACTAATGCAAGATTGGAAGAACATCATACGAAGATATGTTCAATTGTTCGGTGGAAGTCCCGTGATGACTTGTGAAGACGATCTTCTCAACTATACTACGGAGCATGTATTAAGATATGAATGCGCGCAAGGTGCATATGTCCGAGTACTTGGTAAGTAACCAAATTGATGAGATCTGTTTAGTTCGATAGGACTTGGAAGCATGATAAGATGTTACGAATCTTGATTCATTGTTTATACATGAATGGTAACGCCTTGAAGGTCTGAACATACATTGTGATGCTAGAACTGTTCAAAAACTTGTTTCAGATTGTGTTGAGACCCTTTTTCACCCGATAGGTCATTTAGACCAACCAGATAATCTTCCTAGCTTGTTGTAATAATTGGTAAGTCATTAGTAACTTTGAAGAATGCAAATTATCGATTTACACTTATTGGACTAAATTAACAAATTGCCCTTTTAAAGTCAAAATAATCAAAATGCCCTTGTAGGAAAAAATATTGAAACACTCCTAATATAAAAAAATATCCTGAATAATCATGATGTTTCTAACTCCCGAATTCCCTTGTGAAGTCTTTAATTACCAAACTAGATATATAAGATTCCTATTTTCATAATTCATTTGAAAATTTTAGAGAACCAAAGTACCCTTTTTTTCTTATAATTACTAGAGTACTCTTTGTTATCGGTTTCCCGTAATGCAAATTCATTTGGTTATAGTCGCAAATTCTTAATCATATTGATTATAGTTGATAGTTGACCTAATACACTGTATGAAGTGTTCAATTCAAGAGTGCCTTGGGTTTTTCTTCCTGATCTCAACCTTGAAGAAGTGAATTGGTAATCACTATTTTCTATCCTGCCAAGAATATCAAATGCTCCGTCAAGTGACTTATCGAGAAGGGTACCATTTGATGAAGCATCCAACATTATTCTCGTTGGAGCATCCACCCCCATTATATAACATAACAACCTGAATCTAATCCTGAAATCTATGAGTAGAACATTTACATAGCATGCTCGTGTACATATCCCAACATTCATACATAGGTTAGTCATTAGCTTATCGAAAGGAAGCAATATCATTCTTGAGTTGGGTGCTCATGTAGGTGTATTATACCTCATCAAAAAGATCTTACATAGGTCTATCGATGATTCCAAGGATCCTGACGGTACTCTATTCAGCCAAGATCTTGGCTTATCCCTCAGTGAATAAGGAAACAACTTCAATTTAAGTACATCTTCAAGTACTCCTTGCTGCTCGAATGAGTCACAACCTTCCCAGAATGCTATAATATGCAGCCTAGCATCTTCATGTGGAAAGCCTCCAAACAATCCAATCGAATTGAGCATATTGAACATGACAGGCTTCAACTCAAAGTGTGCTGTCTGAATTTCTGGAGCGAGTATGCCTATTGGTGCAAAATTATCTTGAATATGTCTTGCACGAATAACCACTCTATCATTCCTATTTGCCACAACATTTGGGCCTTCTATATTATCAGGGTCTTGATTCCTATGATTCATCTCTCTCTGTTCTTGTAGTCTTCTACGAAAAACTCTTTCAATCCCTGGTTCAAATGGAAATCGAGTTTCTTTCGTCTTCTTCTGGTCATGCACAAGCATAACACTTGAGTAAGATTAACCAAAATCAAATAAATACTAAAGTAAAAATAAAAGAAAAATGTGCAACAACTAAGCTAAAATCACCAATTGTCAATCCCTGACAATGACATAAAAAGCTTGTTGTAATGTAATAGATGTGGAAATAGTGCATGTATCAACGTCACAAAAGTAATAAAAAGTGAGTTAGATCGTCTCCACATAGATTGGAGTGATTCAATTCAAAGTGATTTCATTGTACGTAAGCAATGATTAAACGGTGAGATGGTTGAAGGTTATCACAAACATAAGATTAAATGTTGTAGCAAAAGTAAAGAGAATTGAGAGTCAAGATAAAACAAATAAGCTCACGCACACAACAAATGATAGAATTGATAAGAAGGCTGGGTTATTTGTGAATCATATGCTTTACTTTAATGAAATGCTGGGCAAAACATTGCTATCATATTGCTCGACAAAGTTTATTAATATGTGCATCAAATATTCCTAGCGAGAGACAAGATAATGAAATGCTAAAGCAATACATTACATGCGTGAACCCTAGCAAGTTTTTATCTTTTAAGCTTACTATTTTTAGTAGGCTAGATCTAGCAATACATTTCCTGCTTAAACCCTAGCAATACATTTTTAGTAGGCTAGATCTAAATGAACAAGGAGAGTTATGGTTTAAGATTCCCAGTAAATCCCCTTGTTCATTTAGATCTAGTCTAACTCTTCCGATATTAGGTAACAAAATAGATTATGACCAACTTTCGTGAGATCTAACTAACCTAAGCAAGTAAAGCAATTAGCAAAGTAAGTAGATAGCAGAAATGCTGAAACATTCATAAAAAGTAAAACAAAATCATCGACAATGAACCCAAGCCAAAGTAAATCAGTTCATAGATAGGCACAAATCATCCATCATAAAGTATTTTAGAAATATTTCCAAAAAAACAGTGATGAAATACACAAAAAGAAATTTCCAAAGACTTCTTGAAGTAGCGAGCTGAATGTGAGCTTTCCCAAGCTTCTACTAATAGCTTGATCTGCCTTAAGGAATTTCCTTGCACTCAACGATGGTGACCACCCAAATGAGGGAAGAAGAAAGGCTTGTGTTATCTCCAAAAATCCAGCCCCCTTTTAAATGTGGCCCCTCTTGCCCTTATATAGTAGGGTCTCTTAGGTTTTACTGCCCTCAGCCTTGATAAGTGACCTAGGGAATATTCCCTTTCACATGCATAGAATAACAGTTGGCAAGGGGACCATTTACTGAGTGTACACGTGAAAATATCCTTTTTTTTCCTCTTGTTCCTAGAAATGTTGTCAGTATTTACTCGTTCCTCATGCTTGAATTGATACGACAAATAATCACATTCTCTTTACATCTGAAAACCTGTAAAGACAACCACCAAAAGACTACATTTCCCTCATCATAGCATCAATTAATAAATTTTTTAAGCACGAGAATACCGATATAACTATCTGGTACTGGTACAACACCTTGTATCGGTACAAAAAATGGCTACTTAAATCTATAAAATTCCCAAGTGCCGGTACGGGTCCTCAAGTCCCGGTACTGATGGTAGTTAAGTTAGTTGGGGGTCTTTCTTGAGTTCTGTTTTCTTACATTTTGGTCTCTTAACTTCCATGTTTCAATTAGATGAGTTCACGTGCCATGTTTTGGCTAATTTTTGACATGCAAGCATGTTTATGGTTGAATTACATATTTGTAAGTTTAATTTTTGTTTTTATCCTAAAATTATGATAATTATGATTTAGTCCCTAAAGTTGCATTACGATTAAATCGAATATTTTAGAAGTATCTGGATTGGGTGAAACTAACTATGATGCTTGATTAATCAGCATAAGATTCAATTTTGCATTTAGACTCGTTTTGTATCGTGCATGAAAAGTTTTAAAATATCCATGATTTTGGTTTGTTCGAATTAGGATCACTTCGGTGATAAATGTGACATTCGTCACTCTAGTATATTCTTTATGGACCAGGTATTGAGTGTTATAATCTTATTATAAACGAAAGATATCTCCTCTTATATATATTTAACTTTTGGGTTGTACTACAATTATTATGGGTAAAAATAGATACTCCATTCGTCCCACAAAACTTGCCACTTGTTGACTTTTCACGTAGTTTTAGGAAGAAAAATTTTGTGTAAAATATGTGCTGTAAAATAATTAAAATGGCAATCTTATCTTTGAAAAGTTAAAGATTATTTGTTGGTAAACTAAAAAAGGGTAGAAAAGGAAATGTGCCTAGTAAAAGTTGATGAGTTTTTCAATGAGGCCATTTAAGTGGGACAATTTTTAAACACAAAAGGGACAAATTTTATGGGACGAAGGAATATATGTTATTAGTGTATAACATTGAGAGTATAACTAGGGACATAGCTAGGATCAAACATTAGGAGGGACAAGAGTCTATCAAGCCTATAAATCTAAAAATTGGGAGGGGAATAAACATTATTTAATTAGTATTTAAACTAAGAAGGACCTAAAATACTATTATACCAAATTTTTTTGGAGGAGCTTAACTAATACATCCCTCCGTCCCAAGTATAACAATTCTTGTACCTCATTAATATTTTTAAAATTAAATTAAATAATTTTAAATTAATGAAATATTGTAAGAAAATGTAAATTTATAAATTAACAATGCTTTAAATATTTACTAACAAATAGAGGTGGCAATCAGGTCAGGATATTTCGATTCATGTTGATTTTTAGTTCGGGTTTGAATCAAGGCAGATCAGGTTTTATTTGAATTTAGTTTGGGTATATGGTATTTCGGGTTGGGTATGGTATCAAGTTGGTTGAATTTTGAATCAGATCAATATCGGTTCGATTAATTTTTAAGGTCAGATCAATTTTGATAATACAAAATTTGTAACGACCTAGATTTCAGAATCTGTGGGTCGGTTAAAACTTGAACCATGAGCCATGAGTTTTGGGCCAAGAGTTTGGACCTTTGAGGGCTTTAGTGGGTTATAGGTGGTTGTTGGGCTTGTAGTTAGGTTGGGAGGATGATAGGAGGGTAGAGAGGAAATTCTTTTTTTGAAGAGGAAAGAGAGGGTGACTTTTAAATTCTCTGCAGAAAAGCAAGAGAATGAACTCACCATTGTCCCATTCGTCTTCTACCTCATTCCATCCTCATCTCCTAACCCTCACCCAAAAGAGAAAGGTTGAATCTTTGTGTTTTAGAGTGTGAATCTCAGATTTTGGGATTGACACAAGTTGTTCAGCATCCAAGGATCTATGTTTTGAGGTAAGATTCATCGAGGTTGGTGAAGGTTAGAAATGGTGGGTTTTGTGAGGATTTTGTTAAAGCGTTCTAGGAGGAGATTCAATCTCATTTTTCTAGCCTAAGAGTAAGTTTTGTTGGATTCCTTATCTCCTACAAGTTGTAACTCGTTTACAGCTTTCTTGTATTGTAACACCTTTAAAATGTTATTAAATATTAGGGAAAAAAGAGAAAAAAAAGAAAAGTGCTTTTAAGGGGGTTTGAACTCGCGCCCTTTGGTAATGAGGGCAAAGGTCTTAGCCATCAGGGTCAAGACCATTATTGGTTTAAGTTTGTCCCAGGTTAGTTTTAAGTTATACATGTTGCGTTTATCCAAATAAAAATAAAATCCACAAATCGATCTAGCTACCAAATGGGGGGTGTCTGTTTGAAATGGGGAGAACCCATAAGGTTCTAAAATTTTTCCCCAATCACCGGCCCAATCTCGACCACCGTCCGTGTGTGGCGTTCACCATCCATCGCATCTGAAATGTCGTCCTGCACCGATCACAACCTGGTCCCCCACTTGCCTCTATTACTCACAATTTATCGTGAGAATCGTCGAAAAGGTTCGACAAGAACCGAAACCCATCCTTCTCGGTTCTGCAATGATTTCGGCCGCCTCAGTTATTCTTGATGCTCGCGACCACTATCTTCGGTCCCCTCATTCCACGACAAGCAAAACTTAGGTCCCCGATCGTCATTATGTCGTCGTTCAAGCCTCATCGGAGCTATGTCGGGCCTGGCCATATTTCCTCCATTTTGGTAGGCTTGGTAAGTTTTTTGACTTAATCTGGGTTTATTTAAGTTATGGTTGAGTTTGTGGTTATTTTCTACATTTCGGGACATTTTCCAGCAATTTTGGGCCACGCGTGGTATACACACGCCGCTAGTGGCGATTTTCGGCCACTCTAGACGATAGCCTGGAATTGGCCAGTTCGAACCGGCCTTGAATCATTCTGAACTGCTTAAAACGAATCGAGCTAAATCGTTCTGAACCAGTTCTGACCAACCCGATTAGATCTGACTTGAACCTGACCCGTCTGACCCAAACCTGGCCCGTCTGACCCAAACCTGACATGTTTGAATCGACTTGTTGACTGAGTCAACCCATCAGAGTCAAATCAGTGAGTCAACTCACTTGAGTTAACCTGGTTAACCAGTTGATTGCTGATGTCAGCATTGACCGTTAACCGCTGACGTTAGTGTTGACCTTGACTCGTTAACCTTGACTGATGATGTCAGTATGACGTCATACTGACGTCAGCGTTGACTTTGACCCAAAAAAGCAAACTTTTGCTGAAAACCTTTATTTTATGTTTTTCGACGTCCTAAGTCTATTTTTGAAGCCTATTTCGCAAAGTTTTGACCCGAAAGCCTCCGAATCTGACCTTAAACATGAACTGGTATATGCGTTTTATTATTCAGTTTAAAGGCAATGTGATTAAGAACTGATTTTGGATTTATGGTTGAATGAATATATTTTCATATCCTAGAATATGAGATCTGGAGGGACGTCGAGTTTAGAAGTGGTCGAAGATAATTTTAAGAGCTTGAATGATGTAGCTCGGAGTCCAGGTAATACATTATTTTCCTCTTGTATGCTTTATGAAACATGTTGGTGATTGGTTAAAGTATGCATGATTATGATTAAGTGTACTTTCAACTCTGTTTAAGTTAATTCGTTTACGAAATAAAAGAATGGTATTCTAGATAAGATCAAACTTTTCGAAAGAGAAGTTTGATAGATCAGAATGATCCTGAGTTCAGTAAGTGATTAATAAGACAGTTAATCTCCCAATTCGATAAATGATGTTAAGGGATTTGATATCTAAAATGTTTTGTTAAGAAATAATAATAATAATACCCTTGAGATGTAAAAATGACTAAAATACCCCTAACAAAGGAAATAACCTAGAATTTACACTCGATCTGATAAAATAATTACTGCATTTGAAAACCCTGATTTATTGGGAAAGACTTCAATATAAAGATACAAATATGTGTGATAACAAAACACTTGGATTCTTTCAAACTCTGGATAAACACCTTAAGATAAATTTATTGAAAGTTCTTCATATTCCTAAACTGATCTAAATAAAATAATGAATGAATTGATCAGAATGATTGAAATGACAGAAATAACCTCAAGCACTGAAATTTACAAATTAACTAAAATAAAGGATAAACTCTCAAGAATATTAAATCAATGAGTTGTTTGTAAGGACCGTAAGGATCAAAACGTCTGAGCTACCATTAAACACTTAAATAATTAAATACCCACATGACTTGAGATATGTGAAAGCTTGAAAATTATGAAATTTTTGACAGATTATAATTGACAGCAATGCCCTTATGGGTTTGAAGCCTAACTTATGAAAATCAGACATTCTTAATATCGTTACAATAATGAAAGAATATTGCACAAATACATATTCAATCATTCGAGGCTTGTTCTAAGATAATTTGAGACAGTGACCTGTTCAACTATACCATACAGTTAGAACCAAATATTGAACACGAGTGAGGTGTACCTATTCGAATGCTTGGAAAGTAATGTATTGATAAGACGTGGTCAATGGAATAGACTTGGAAGCTTGGCATGCCGTCAGTAATTTTTAGCATAGTAAATCACCGATTTACCCTATTGGGATTAAACTACGAAATTACCCCTAAAAATTAAATGACCAAAATACCCTTATAAGCAAAATTGGTTGAACCTTCCTGATATATCTGGAATCTTGATTAATCCTGATCTATCCGACTTCTCAAAATCTATCCTGATATAGTTGAATTCTAGCATAATCATGACTTTTATTTGTCTGAAATACTCATAAGTATCTGATCTAAAAAACATGCTATTTGGTTACTATTACACTAAAATTAATTGTCTGTTTATATCTACTGCTACAACTACTTACTGCTTATTACTGTTTCTATTATCTAGACTATTTTACTGGGGTACTTGGGATATAATATGAATTCTCTACAAGTTTAACCCTGATTTGATTGGTAATGCTTATGTATCAGGTTCCTATGCTTTGGCTAGGGTAATACCTTCTGGCTTCTGTATCAGGTTCCTATGCTTCAGCTAGGGTAATACCTTTTGGCTTCTGTATCAGGTTTCTATGCTTCGGCTAGGGTAATACCTTCTACCTTCTATATTAGGTTTTTATGCTTCGGCTAGGGTAATACCTTTTGGCTTTTGTATCAGGTTCATATGCTTCGGCTAGGATAATACCTTCTAGCTTCTGTATCAAGTTCCTATACTTCAGCTAGGGTAATACGTTTTGCATTCAGGCTTCTATGCTTCATTTAGGGTTATTCTTTCTGGACCTAAGACATCCATTTAGGTCGGCACATAGGTCCAACGGGCCTGGGTTAAACCCTTATATATGAAATTCTAGGGAACTTTATATTGGAGTTCAGTTAAATAGTAGTTAGTTGTTTAAAATAAAACTTTGCCTACTGAATAAATTTCTTAAAGTCTGAAAATTTTTTAAGGCTTTCGATCTACACCCAATGGAACACATTAAACTCCTGAGATAAACTTTCGTAAACTACTTCTTTTTTGATTCTTCAGACTATAAGCTTCTCGCCTGATATTTTAGTGGTTCTAGAAGAACAAATATGTTACTTTCAGATAAACCGCTTAATTGGAATCTTGAATCAAATTAGTCTATAGTGTTTCCCGAAACACCATGACAGCTTTACGCTTTGCCATTTACATGTTTGTGCCTTTAGCATCTTTTGGTAGTTCCGTATTACTAAACTTCTCGATGCTTACTTTGTTTTTACCATCGCATGTTAGAAGAAATCTATCATGGTATAGTGATCGACATATGTGTTTGGAGTCCTTTAAGCATTATTTTTGGAGTACGATACTGGTACAGTTAATGGGGTGTATGTCGTGAATTGATTTTTGCTGGCATTTGTAATATATTTTTGGAAATATTGTTACATGTTTAAATGGTTTTCTGAAATGGTATTTTGAACAGAAGTTTGTTTTAAAATTTTAACGTATTCAAGGAAAATTATTTTTATGCAAATTTTTTACTGTGGGTCGCTCTTGTGACCCTAATGTGACCTTCTAGATTTAAGTGTATTGCATAGGCAGGTCTAGAGGGTTACATGCATAGTGAAAGAGGTTGGAAATTCCTCAAAGGAGCTTGGGAAGAACAAAGCTTGAGGAACTTGGCTTGGAGGCTTCTTTTACAGCTTTGAATCAAGGTTAGTACACTACTAACTCCTTTGGTTCATGCACATCCTAAGGATGATGCTTTATGTGCTTAAATTTGATATGTATAGTTGTTTTGGGTGCTGAATGTTTGAGACCCTCTTTAATGGCATAATACGGATTCAGTGTTAATAACTCGTAAAAATTGGTAGTAAACCACCCAAATAACTTTCATAATATGCAAGGTTGCTTTAAGGGGTTAAGGGTTATGATTTGAGGGTTTGGAGAATGATTTCCTGATCCGAGTAAGCTATTTTTGGGCTTCGATACCGGTACACGGAGAGGCAGTAAGAGAAGGCTGGATGAAATTCTAGTAAGCTATTTTGGTACTAGTGCGTGGGTAATTACTAATACCCAAGGCTTGAGTATCGGTACGATCGACCTAGTATCGATTCCAATAGCCTTTAAGAAATTCTAATGACCTAAATTTGTATCGGTACGCATGTGAGTACCAGAACCCAAGGTGTACCGTACCGGTATACGATGGCTAGTACCGGTACTTACTAGGCAATCTGTCCAAGAAATACATTTTGGGTTTAAGGGGCTTATAATTCGAGAACTATGGTACAATGGGCTTCTAATGTGATAAAATAAATGGTAAAACTAAGAAACCAAGATTCAACCCTCATATTCGAGGATAATGAGTAATAACTTGGTAAATGTTGGATGAGTTGTTTGTAATAGCAACTGTGAGGATCCTTGGTGGATCATGTGATCTTACATGCCAAGTAAGGGCACTTGTGTGGTTGAGTCACCTTTATTGTTGGGATATGAATACCCAGAGAGTGTGTTGTAACACCATGAGATGAGATGCTGGATGTACGTTCCTGAGGCTGTGTGACACAAGGCCTTATCTGATAATACTCAATGAGAGATTCTGAGTACGAGTGTACATTCTCGAGGCTGTGTGACACGAGGCCTCACTCTAGGTTTGCTTGATATGATGCATATGTGCTGTGTGAGATTAATGCATTCTTTGTTGTTTGCTATGTGTTAGGCGGCTAGAAGTAGCGCCAATATTGTGTATTGCCATGATATCATCTTTAGATACATGCTCATATTTATGATTTGCATGAAGCATGGTTGAGTGGAAGTGTATCCACTAAGCTTCGTTAGCTCAGCATTCAGAATTGTTGTTTTCGTTTGCAGGTTAGTAGGTTGGCGTGCATTACCGGAGCACTATCAAAGTAGGACTTTAGCATCAACTTGTTCTGAGTACAATACTTAGATTATATTGGGCTATGTACCATATGTTTGTATTGTAACTCTATTTTGGATTTTAAATCATGAGTCGAATGCTTTTAACTATGTATTTTAAATGGAGCTCCCATATAACATTTTCAAAGGCTTATTTATGTAGATATATTTGAACTTAATGGTTTTTATGGAAATGAATGTGTTTGGGCTAAACTAGATTGAAAATTTTATGGAAATAGGTTGGGCTAGAGGCCTAAATGTGATATCCGAGTTTCTTACATTTAATGGTATTAGAGCCTAGTTTTAGCCGGTTCTAGGAAAGCTCTAGGGGTGGTCTAGAGTGGTAAATAGGTTTCTAGCGAATACGTTGCCATAAGTCAAAGTTGTACTCATTTAAGCTGAATATTCGATGGTGCGACCATATTTGTTTGCTTGTGCTGAAAGTAATCATACCGAGGAAGGCACGAGACCATTTGCTTGTGTAAAAAGTAATCATACAGAGGAGGGCACGAGACAGTGAGAAAAGTTAGGGCTTCCGTGAGGGAAGCTACGATGAGGATTATGGTCCCAACCTGGAGGAGATGTTGGAAGATAAAAGGGGTCGGGAGGCCAATTATTTCTCTCATCTGCACCAGACCCTTCACCGCATTGTGAGGGCCATACTTAGGCCCTCAGCTACCCCTCAAGAGGCCCCTATTGAGAGGGTGCATTGTCGTTGTACAATAAATTTTCTTGGAATAGGACAAGATAATCTGATCAAGATGGATCAATGGTTAAGGGACACCCGGTGGATCATGCAACAGATGTGTTTGGAACCTGAGGACTAGCTGACATGTGTCCTTTCCCTATTCAAGGAGAATGCAGAGAATGGTAAGAAATTGTAGAGTTGGGATGATACCCTAATCGATCTTCATGGGATGATTTCTTGGATGATCTTGAAAATAAGTATGTGGGTGAAGCTCACATTGATAGTTTGAGAGATTGATTCACTCATTTGGTCTAAGGAAACTGGTTAGTCTTTGAATATGAACAAGAGTTTCTGTAGTTGAGTAGGTATGACCCAGAGTTGGTTTCTACCGAGAAGATGAGGTGCAAGAGGTTTCGGGAGAGGTTTCGGAAGAAAATTTAGACATATTTGATAGCTGACCCACTAAAGGTGTTTTTTAGATTTGACCGCTAGTGCCAAATCGCTTGAGCAAGTTCAAGGCTTGACCTATAGTCAGGCTGGTGGGAAAAGAGACCGAGTGAAGGAAATTATACCCACTCCAACCAATCACCGTTTCACTCTTGGAGGAGTAGAGGTCATTGGAATCATAATAATGAAGCTTCAAGTCAGTCTACTAGATTAGACCATAAGTCGGAGTCTGCTGACCATAAGAGGCCTTCATCATCTTCATCCATGATGAGTTCGGAGGGCTCACAGAGGAGTGCGGGTGTGCCAGTGTATGATCAGTGTAGGCAAAAACATCGAGGCGAGTGTTGGAGGACATCCAAAGTTTGTTATGGTTGTTGGTCACCGGATCATTATGTGAGAAATTGTCAGGCAGCTGCTGACACCACTCCGGTTCAAACTCAGAGAACCTCTTACCCAGCTTAGAGGGGTCAGGGCTTTGCTAGAGGAGGAGCAAGCTACATGTCTGAACATCAGAGTAGGGGTACGGTCCAGTCCACTGTGAGGACACCAGTGAGGTAATACGTTGTCAAGGCTCAAGAGGACTGTGAGGCTACTGACATCATCTTAGGTACATTTATCTTGTTTTCAGTTTTTATTGTTGCTTTAATGAATTCGGAGTCTACCTATTCTTACATCCATAATGGAATATCCCAGCAATAGGGTATTCTTGTCGAGGATCTTGGGATAGGATTCTGTCACTAGTCCCTTAGGGTATGATGTTTTGGTAGACAAGGTGTATCAGAGGTGTCCGATTGAGGTCCAAGGTTTGATATTTCCATATGAATTGATGGTATTGCCATTTTAAGAGTTTGATGCCATATTAGGGATGTATTGGTTGTTTGAGCATGACGCGTGGTTAGGTTGTAGAGTGAAGAGCCTTAAGCTTCTTGGTTTGGATGGGGCCAAGTTAGTGGTTAAGGTGAGAGAAATCCTTGTCTTTCTAATGTAGTGTCGACCTTGGCAACACAAAAGATGATCCAACAAGATTGTGAGGCCTTCTTGGCTCACGTGGTTAACACAAGAGTTGAGAGTCTGAATGATTGAGAGCCTTCGAACTATTAGAGAGTTTGTCGATGTATTTCTGGAAGAGTTGCCCAAACTACCCCTAGATCATGAGCTAGAGTTTTGGAAAGATGAGATGTCAGGCATGACACTAGTGTCCATTGCCCCGTATCGCATGACACCAATATAGTTGAGAGAGTTAAAGAATCATATTCAAGAGTTGTTGGAAAAGGGATTCATTCAAACAATCATCTCACCTTGGGGTACACCGGTCTTATTTTTCAAGAAGAATGATGGTTCAATGAGGATATGCATTGAGTACCGTCAGTTCAATAAGGTAACGATGAAGAACCGTTATCCCTTACCAAGAATAGATGACCATGTTTGAGCAGTTGAGAGGTGCTCGTGTGTTCTCAAAGATCAATTTGAGGTCGAGTTACTAAAAGTTAAAGGTGGTAGAAGAGGATGTTCAGAAAACTGCTTTCAGGACGTAGTACAGACATTATGAGTTTTTGGTAATGACTTTTGGGCTTACCAATACACCTACGACTTTTATGGATCTGATGAATTGGATTTTCCAGCCTTGCCTAGATTAGTTTGTGGTAGTATTTATTGATGCTATCTTAGTTTATTTGAGCTCAAAGGAGGAGCACGGGTATCATCTTCGTGTTGTCCTTCAGACCTTGAGGGAAAGACAACTTTTTACCAAGTTCAGTAAGTGTGAATTTTGGCTCCCCAATAAGGCATTTGTAGGCCACATTGTTGCAGCGGATGGGATCATTGTCTATCTACAAAAGATTCAGGCGGTGGTAGAGTAGAAACCACCTTGGAATATCGTGGAGGTTCGTAGTTTCCTTGGATTTTCCGGATGTTACCGTCATTTTGTTAAGGGCTTTTCTATCATAGTGGCACCTATGACCAAGTTGTTACAGAAAGGAGTTTAGTTTGAGTGGAACGAGAGAAGACAATAAAGCTTTGAGCAGTTGAAGGCTTATCTTATGGAGGCTTTAGTTTTGACGTAACCTGAGCTGGGAAAAGATTATGTTGTGTTTAGTGATGCTTCCTTAAATGATCTTGGTTTTGTTCTCATACAAGAGGGTAAGATGGTTGCTTACGCCTCAAGACAATTTAAACTTCATGAATGGAATTACCCCGCACAAGATTTAGAGCTTACTGATGTCATCTTTGCATTGAAGATTTGGATGCATTATCTGTACGAACAAAAGTGTTATATCTACACCGATTTTAAGAGTTTAAAGTATCTGCCTACCCAGAATAAGTTGAACTTGAGACATAGATGATGGATTAATTTGCTAAAGGATTACGATTGTATCATAGAGTATCATCCCGGTAAAGCTAATATGGTGGTCGATGCTTTGAGTTTGAAGCCTATGTCAGACTTGAGGGTGATGTTTGCCCATTTAAGGATAACCGAGTATGGTGGGTAGTTATCCGAGCTTCGTGTGGAGCCTACCTTAGTGCAAGAGAGATAAGAGAACACAAGTGTTGGATGAAGAGTGGCAAAGATTGAGATGGTTCAGAGAGGCGAGGTATCTGATTTTGAGGTACGAGATGGTGGGATCTTGTACTTCAAAGGTCAGTTGTGTGTTTTAGCCTTGAAGGATTTGCAGGATCGTATTTTTGAGAGATGCACCGTAGTCCGTTTGCTATGCATCCGGGTAGCAATAAGATGTATCAAAATCTTCATCCTTTTTATTGGTGGCCTAGTATGAAGAGAGAGATATACGAGTTTGTGACCAAATGCTTAGATTTTTAGCAAGTTAAGCCCTAACACCAAGTTCCTTTAGGCTTGCTTCAGTCCATCCAGATTCCACAATGGAAGTGGGATTGTGTGACCATGGATTTTGTGATGGGTCTGGCGTTAACCCAAATAAAATATGATGTTATATGGGTAATAGTAGATCGGTTGACCAAATTTCCTTATTTCTTGCTTGTGCGTATAGATTTACGCTTGATAGGTTGCCAAGGTTGTACATCCAAGAGATTGTGAGATTTCATATAGTGCCATCATCAATCATATCGGATAGGGATCCCCAGTTCACAGTAAGGTTGTGGAAGAAAATTCATGAAGCTTTGGATACAAAGTTGCCTTTCAGTACCGCTTTTCACCCTCAGACTAATGGTCAATCTGAGCGAGTCATTTAGATTTTAGAGGATATACTTTGGTGTTGTGTCATTGATTTTGCGGGGAGTTGGGAAGAACAACTACCGATTTTTGAGTTTACCTATAACAATAGTTTCCAATTGAGCATTAAGATGACTTCTTTTGAGGCCTTGTATGGACGCAAGTGTAGAACACCATTGTGTTGGACCGAGCTCAATAAAAAAATTGTGAGGCTAGATTTGATTAGACAAATCGAGGAAAAAGTTTAGATTATCAAGAAAAGATTGCAAGCTACCTTTGACCTTCAGAAAGCTTATGCAGATCGGAAGCGTAATCACATTCCGTATGAGGTTGGTGACAGTTTTCCTCAAGGTGTCACCGTGGAAAAGAGTAATCTGCTTTGGGCAAAAAGGCAAGCTGAGCTTTAGGTTTATTAGACTATATGAGATCCTAGAGAGAGTTAAACCCGTAGCTTATCCTTTAGCCTTGCCTCTGGAGATGGCACGCATTCATAATGTATTCCATGTGTCTATGTTGAATGCTACCATTATGAACCTTCACATGTCATCCCGCTTGAGGAGATTGAGATCAACAACGACTTGACTAATGAAGAAGAGCCAAGAAGAGTTTTGGCTAAAGGGGTCAAGGATTTGTGCAACAAGTTTATACCCTTAGTAAAGATGTTGTGGAGGAACCACAAAGTCGAGGAGGCTATATGAGAGACCGAAGAGGATATGAGATTGCTTTATCCATATCTCTTTCCATCAGGTAATTTTTGAGGATGAAATTTCTTTAATGAGGGGAGAGTTGTAACGATCTGGATTTCAAAATCTGTGGGTCGATTAAAACCCAAACTATGGGCCGTGAGTTTTGGACTAAGAGTTTGGGCCTTTGAGGGCTTTAGTGGGTTATACGTGGTTGTTGGGCTTGTAAGGTTGGGAGGATGATAGGAGGGTAGAGAGGTAAATTCTTCTTTCTGAAGAGGAAAGACAGGGTGACTCTTTAATTCTCTGCAGAAAAGTATGAGAATGAGCTCATCATTATCCCCTTTGTCTTTTACCTTCATCCATCCTTATCTCCTAACCCCCACCTAAAAGAGAAAGGTTGAATCTTTGTGTTTTGGAGTGTGAATCTTGGATTTTGGATTTGAGACAATTTGTTAAGCATCCAAGAATCTACGTTTTGAGGTAAGATTCATCGAGGTTGGTGGAGATTAGAATTGGTAGGTTTTGTGGGGGGTTTTGTGAAAAGGTTCTAGGAGAACATTCAATCTCAATTTTTCAGCCCTAAGAGTAAGTTTTGGTGGATTCCATATCTCCAACAAGTTGTAACTCATTTACAACTTTCTTGTGTAGTGAAAGAGGTTGGAAATTCCTCAAAGGAGCTTGGGAAGAATAAGGCTTGAGGAGCTTGGCTTGGAGGCTTCTTTTTAAGATTTGAATCAAGGTTAGCACACTACTAACTCTTTGGTTCATGCACATTCTAAGGATGATGCTTTGTGTGCTTAAATTTGATATGTATGGTCGTTTTGGGTGTTGAATGCTTGAGACCCTCTTTAATGGCATAATACGGATTCAGTGTTAATAACTCGTAAAAATTGGTAGTAAACTACCCAAATAACTTTCATAAGATGTAGTATCGCTCTAAAGGGGTTGAGGGTTGTGTTTTGAGGGTTTGGGAAGTGATTTCCTGAGCCTAAGAAGCCATTTCTAGGCTTCAGTATTGGTACGAGGGGAGACAGTATCGATACCCCAGTGTTCTGGACTTTAAGAACACTGTTTCATTGGATGAACTAAGAGAGGGGTACTAGTACGGTATTCAACTTGTACCAGTACGCCATTCAAAGAAGTTTTGGTACGGGTTGACCCGTACCGGTAATCGAAAGATGGATAAAATTCTAGTAAGTTATTTTGGTGTCGGTACGCGGTGAGTACCGATACCCAATGCCTGAGTATCAGCACGGTGGACCCAGTATCGATACACATAGCCTTTGAGAAAATCCATTGAGCTAAGTTCATATCGGTACGTATGTGAGTACCTGTACCCAATGGGTACCGTACAGGTACGCTATGGCCAGTACCGGTACCCATTGGCAATTTACCTGAGAAATACATTTTGAGTTTGAGGGGCTTATGATTCGAGGACTATGGCCTAATAGGGCTTCTAATGTGATAAAATAAATGGTAAAACTGAGATTCAACCCTCATATTCGAGGATAATCAATAATAACTTGAAAATTGTTGGATGACTTGTTTGTAATAGCAATCATAGGGATCCTCGGTGGATCATGTGATGTTATATTCCAAGTAAGGGCACTTTTGATGTTGATTCACCTTTGTTGTTGGGATCCAGATACCTAGAGAGCGTGTTACAACACCATGAGATGAGATGACGAATGTATGTTCCTGAGGTTGTTTGACATCGGGCGTCATCCGATGATACTCGATGTGAGATTCTAAGTACGAGTGTACATTCTCAAGGCTGTGTGACATCGGTCCTCGCTCAGAGTGTATGTTCTCCAGGCTGTGTGACACCGGGCCTCACTCTAGGTTTGTTTGAAATTATGCATATGTGCCATATGAGATTAATGCATCCTTTGTTGTTTGCTATGTGTTAGGTGGCTAGAGGCAACACCAATGTTGTTTATTGTCGTGATATCTCTAGCTACATGCCATATTTATGATTTGCATGAAGCATGGTTGAGTAAAAGTGTATCCACTGAGCTATATTAGCTCAACATTCAGGATTTTTGTTTCCGTTCCTAGGTTAGTCGGTTGGCGTGCATTGTCGGAGCACTATCGGAGTAGGACTTCAACATCGACTTGTTCTGAGTATAATACTTAGATTATATTGGGTTATGTATTCGTAGGACCTTATGTTTATATTGTAACTCTATTTTGGATTTTAAATCGGGAGTCGAATGCTTTTAATTATGTATTTTAAATAGAGCTCCCATGTAATATTTTCAAAGGCTTATTTATGTTGAAATATTTGAACTTAATGGTTTTTTATGGAAATGAATGTGTTTGGACTAAACTAGGTTGGAAATTTTATGGAAATAGGTTGGGCTTGAGGCCCAAATGTGACATTCGGGTTGAGGGTGTTACAAAATTAGAGTTGGATTGGACTATATATAAATTATTTAATAAAAAAATAATTCTATTACATTTATTTATTTATGAACTAAAATCATTTTAGTTATGTTTTAATTATTTGACATGTAATTGGATATTTGAAATTTTGACTTGGATATTTAATTGTGTCTTATTCACCGCATATGTTTCTTCCATATGTATAGGGTGGGCCATTTAGTTAGAACCAATCTGTTGAGATAGCTGATTTTGATATAACTTAAAATGAAAAATATTTTTGGACTTAAACTATTGGGAAAACTACATATTTAGTACCTCAACTATGCCCGAGTTACTATTTTAGTTCCACGACTATTATATTGGCAAAATTGTACTTAATGTTACGTTTTTGTTCCGTTTTGGTACTCGACCATTAAAAACTAACAGAGATGATGACGTACCTTGGTATAATCACAGCTTTAGTCCAAAATAGTTTTATATTATCAATTTATTCCAAAATCCATCAATTTAAAACATCATCTTAATTTCTAGTTAAAACATCATCTTAATTTTGATTGAATTTTCTCTCATGCCTTTCCCTCGCCTCGTATTCTTGTCGGTATCCCGATCGTCCAGTTTGGGTCCTCCAATGGACCCCACATTAGCCCCCATTGATCAGCAAATCATGAAGTTTTGATTTTTCCCTAGCATGTTTTTTAAACTCCAAAACCCAAAAAAAAATGTTCGACTAAAAGAAGAAGAAAATTGAGAAATTTACAATTTTAATCCAAAAATTAAAATAATTTTTAAATTGATAGAGTTTTAGACTAAATTGATAGATTGTATTAGTTTTTAGACTAAAAATGTTATTAACCCAAGCCACATCACCATTTCCATTAATTTTAAACAGCGGAGGTACCAAAACATAACAAAAATGTAACGTTAGTTATTATTTTGCCAAAAATAATAGTTGGTACCAAAATAATAAAATGGGCATAGTTAGGGTACTAAATATGTAGTTTTCCCTAAATAATTTTGCAAAAATATTTCAAAAGTCCATTAACTAGAAAAATATGTTTGAAAGGTTTTCCAAATGTTTTTTACTTGAAAAAATGCTTTCAAAATAACCCAAGAGTAAAAAACAAGCTCTAAGTACCGGTAAGTCTTCCTCGTACCGATACCCAGAAGAGCCCTTACCGTTACAGTCACACGTGTACCGATACGCTATTTGTTTCAAGATAAAACCATTTTCCAGTAGCCAAATCACGTACCGATATAGTCAAGCCTGTATCAATATGTGTAGGTCTCGTACCGATACCGTGTATCGCGTACCAATACCCAATGCATTTATTGTGTAACGACTCTTTCTTCTTTGAGGCAGGTACTGATACCTTAAAACACGTACCGATATTGACATGCCTAGAAGTGCATTTAATGTTGGAAATAAAGTCCCCAATGACTAGTAACGGCCATGAAGCCATTAGAGGGTTTAAAAGTCCTCTTCAAGCAGCCACAGAACAACAAGAAACTCAATGCCAACATTCTTTGTATAGAGAAATTGTTTTAGTGCTTAAATTGTCAAATTCCTTATAGAAAACACTAGTGAGCCAAATTGTCACATTTGCTCAAGTGTTAGAATTTTGGGCGAGAGCTAAATTGCACAAACACTTTGCCTTGTGAGGTTTTCCATTGTTTTCTAATTTGTATTCTCTTTATGAGAAATGTCTCAAAGCTTTGGGGTATAAGCTTTGAGGGTTGTAAATGTTATCTCCTTGAGCCTAGAAAAAGGAAAGACAAATCAGTGAATTTGTGGAAAATCCTTACTGTTGATAGCTAAGGTAGTGGAGGTAGACTTGGTTTAGAAGTCAAACCACTATAAATCATTGTGTCAATCTTTATTTTCCTATTTCTTCCATCACAATCACTCAAAGGCCAATTCACCCCCTTCTTGGCGAATTTGGTTGATCGTTCGAGCCCAACAATTGGTATCAGGGCCTCGCCTCTACATCGAATTAACATCCTAGAGTCGATCCTTGAAGTGCTCAACCTTTCTACATCAGCTGAAGCTTATGGCCTAATCTATCACCAAACCTCCTTATTTAAACGGTGCCCCCTATTCTTATTGGAAGAATTGGATAAGATTATTCATCAAATCAAATGACTACCTCATTTAGGATGTAGTAACGAATGGGCCATCTATTTTTATAAATGGAGTAGGAGACCGACTCGTCGAGAAAGAAATACAAGAATGGACCAATGAAGATCGAAGAAAGTTGCAACTCAATGACAAAGCTATGCACATCTTGTTTTGTGCTCTTGAACCCAATGAGTATGCCAAGATTTCTTCTTACTTGAGTGCCAAAGAGATTTGGGACAAGCTAGAAGTTACCCATGAAGGTACAAATGAAGTGAACGAGATCAAGATTGGGCTCCTCAATCTAAGCTATGAGAACTTCAAGATGGATCTGGATGAGGACATCAAAGCTATATTCGATCGCTTCCTCATTATAGTCAATGAGCTTAAAAGATTGGGAGAGATGATCTCGGAGAACAAGCTTGTGAGGAAGTTGATTTATTCATTTCACGGTCCATGAGATTCCAAGAAGACTGCAATCATTGAAGCAAAGAATTTGAATGAGCTTAAGCTTCAAGAGCTCATGGGATCTTAGCTAACCCATGAAATGATGATATCAAAGGAGAAGAAGAAAGAAGAGGACATTGAAGATATGAATGTTGCTCTTAAATCCTCTACAAGCCGACAAGAAGTTTTAAGTGAAGAGGAAGATGAAGATGAAGTGATGGCCAAGCTCTTCAAGAAGCTTAAAAGATTCATGAAGTGCGAAAAAGAAGAAGCTAGACATGAATAAAAAATAAAGAGAAGGGATCTCATTATTTACTTCGAATGTAAGAAGCCAGGATACATCAAGTACGATTGTCCAAAGATGAAGAAGAAGTGATCAAGCCATAAGAAAAAACCATTTGTGGCTATATGGAGTGGCGAAGAAGACTCCACCGATGATGAAATAGTCAACCTTTGTCTCATGGCCATCGAAGAAGATTCAAGAATAACTTCTAATACATCACCTTCAATTTATATACATTTGGTGAATTACAAGATGCCTATGATGATTTGGTTTTATAGTTTGAAAACCATATTTTGAAAAACAAGAAAATGGTTTCAAAATTAAAAGTTCAAAATGATTTGATTTCTAAAACTAAAGATGAACTTGAAGCAAAACTAAATGAGTTTGAGAAAAAAAAATTTGATTTACAAAATATGCTTCAAAAAGTTCAAGAAGATCATCAAAGAGAAATCAATGATCTTAAAAAGAATTTGATTAACAAAGATTTTCAAAGAAATGAAAATGGAGTTATAAGCACTAATTTTCGTCCGGGTATTACTATATTTTATTATTTATTATTACAAAAAATCAATAATAATAATAATAATAAATGAATGGCTCAACTCACCCTTTGCCAACCATTCCATCACCATCACTCGGCAACCTGCTCCACTCACCCTCCCCCATGCTTGAGCCATGCCTCTACTTGCTCACTCATGCCATATGCACAACCACCTCCTACCTGCTCCATTCATCCTCACCACTCCCTTAAAACTAAACCTACCAATCATAAAAATTTCACGAAAAAATCTCCACCATCTCTATTTCTCTAAATAGCATCCCGCCTTCAACCATTCCCCTCACCATATCGGTTAAACCTAGCAAACAAGCAACTAATACAAAAAAACAAAGAGAAAACACAGAAATAAGAGAGATGTTACCCTTTTGGCGGCGTTGATTTCTGGTGACCAGAGGCTCCATCGGCGAATCCCAACGGTGAATAGAAGTGTCTCGGTGTGGAGAGTAACATATCTTGGATTCACTACGATCCAATGGTGGAGCGTGTAGATCGGCGGCGAAGAAGTCGACACACTCAAAGGCTTACCTATTCCTAGCTTTTGGCATTTTCTGAAGATCAGAGCCTCATCTTGACGATCCAATGGTGGAGGTGTCCTAATTGACGAGGAGAATAACATATCTTGGAACCATGCCGATCTGACGGTCGGTTGCTTAGACCGGTGGCAAAAATAGTCTACGGCCCAAGGTGATTTCATGGCATTTGAGACATTTTTCAAAAGAAAATAAACTAGTGAGGCTAAAAGAGGGAACATGGGCTTCACTGCGGTGGCCTTGCTTAGCCGGGAAACGCATCAGACAATGACTGAAAGGCGGTCGAAGCTCGACGGCGACTAGGGCTTTGGAGAAAACTCCCCTTTGCCTTTGCTGAAGAAGACGTAAAATTAAAAAAAGGAAATAAAACCCCTATTATCAAATAACCCATGTGAGCAGCAAACCCTAATCGGACCCAGTTATGACCCGATCCAATAGGGGAAGGACCCGCGAGCCCAAGGCACAAGCCCGATTCTTGAGTCCAAAATCTTTGGACTTTGGGTACATTCCCTCTATTTAATTTGTATCCGCCCATTTTTATAATACAACTCTTTTATTTAAGTTGTTTTAATTATTGCCTCATGTTTCTATTTTTATTTTAGGCCTTGCATTTCATTTCTTTTAATTTTAGTCCCTTGTTAAATCTTGATCTTGGATGTTGTTGTGCTTTATGTATGATGATTTGTTCTTTTGCATTAAGAATAATATTATATATATATAGTTTTTTTAGAACCGTATTACATATATATATAGGTTTTAATATACGTAAATATATTAATGTATAATATAGCTTATATATATATATATTAGTGGTACGGCGTTTTTGGTTCCTAATGTATGTATGTGTATATATATATATATATATATATATATTGTGTGTGTATGTATGTAGATTTTATATGTTACTTTACTGTTTGTGTTTTTAATATGATTTATATATACTATACCTTATATGTCATATATATACGATCAAACTATCTTTTTTTTATATATTACTCTATTTTTTTAATTTATATTATATATTATATATTATATATTAGTTTTATTTATTATTATATCTTATATATGTGTTTAATTTATGATTCATATATTTATAATACATGTGTATATATTGAATTATTTGAACTATATTATATATGTTATACACTGTTTTTGTATATATTAGTATATATGTAATATGTATATATACATATTTATACTATAACAAGATATTACATATGTTTTTTATATATTAGTGTATATGTAATATGTATATATTATATTATATTATTTGAACTTTATTACGTATGTTATGAATAGTATATAAATATATATATGTATATATTACTATGTGTTATATTTATATTGTTATTATTGTTATATCTATATATATTATATATTTCGTCTTATGCATATATGTGCATGTTTTTTTTTATTTTATTTATATACTTTTGATGCATGCATATTTTTATCATATCTATTTATATATGCCTAGTGTATAATCATATATAGCCTTCTAATCCAATGATGATATGTTACGCATTTCGTGTTTTTATTTCATTATTCCGTCTTTAGTTTTTGCCATATACTTTGTTCATATCTATATATATATATATATATATATATTAGTCACGTATAGTATAGGTCTTATTATTTTGGTATTTTAGTGAGAGTGTCATCCCGGTTTCCAGGTGTCATCTCTTTAGGTACCATGAATACCGAGACAGATTTATCTATGATATTATGCATGCATTTTTAGAGATTAAATATTAAATTAAATCAAATTTTAATTTTTCTTAATAAATACGATACAAACCTTTAGGTACCGGTTTCCGGGCGTGGTGGGGGTGCGAAACCTTCCCCACTCGTAACTGATTCCTAAACCCATTTGAATCTCTGGTTAGCTTTTTGATGTCCGGTCTACCTTATTCAAGTGACCGGTGGTGACTCTCAAGTTTTATTTAAAAATACGAGCTTTTTTAAAAATTCCCCCTTTATTCAAATTTTTCGAAGCGATGGAAAACAATACGGATTTTTTTAGTCGCTACAGGAGTTAGCTCCAAAATAAATTTTTATCAAAGACAATCTAGTTCGCCTAAATTTTTCAAAAGAAAAATGGTTAAAAATATTTGGATCCCCAATGGATTTATTTCTTCAAAGAAAAAGGAAAATATTGAAAAATGAATTCCTAAGGGAACTAAAATTTTTGAGACTAATGCCAATGGATCCAAAGCAATTTGGATACCAATATACAAATGATTGTCTTTTGTAGGTGTGCTTGAGAATTGATGATCAAAGTCAAAATCTTGGGAGCTATTGACACACAAGGGAGAAGGACACTCGAAGAAGGAGAGGCTTAACATCCTACCTTGGTTCAAGTGGTAAATTTAAGTTTCATGCAATTGCTTGATCATGTCTAAATTGTTTGATTTTTATGATGATCTAAGCATGTTTGTGTGACTCCATGTTATGCCTAATTGCATATAGTTAGGGGCAGTCTCTAATTTCACGAGTTACATGTTTTTTGCCTTTTATGCTCATATTTATGTTTTTGGCTTTAAACTTGTAATGTTTGGTTGAATCTTGGTGAAATCATGTTTTATATGTTTTAAATGTTGTATTTTTGTGAAGCATGTTGTTATTTTGTAGCAAAAATGATCAAAATATATACCTAGATCTCCTAAAGCCTTTGTATTAACTTAAGACTAAGTTATAAGGCTTTTGGGGTTGATTTTGCTGCATAATTTCACCAGTTCGTGTTTTCGATACCGGTACAGTCCATACCGTACCGATACGCACAACCAAAAAGGGACAGATTTGTCTCCTTTTTGCCGTACCTTCATGTGTTTAATGATATTTTTTATATATGACATGTTTATTGATTTTCTTATGTTTAATCTTGTTATTTATTTAAAATTTAATATATTTCTCTTGAATGTTTGGAATAACATTCTTTTGTTGCTTGATTAAGGGGAAGCCATTTTTATTTTTTCATGTTAAAAATTTATTTGGTCTTTTCTTCATTGTTATTTTGAACTTAAATGTGATTTCAAACTTAGTTTTGAATTATTTTTCATATAACAAAAAAGGGGAGAGATATGTTTGAAAAATTAAATTTCAAAAATAAAAAGGGTAACTTTAATATTTTCTAAAATTATTTTCTAAGGGAAAATTTTTTCAAAAACAATTTTTCAAGTGGTTTCGTTATATTAAAAAGGGGAAGATTGTTGAGATATTTGATTTTGATATAACTTAAAATGAAAAATGTTTTTGGACTTAAACTATTTTGCAAAAATATTTCAAAAGTCCATTAACATGAAAAAAAATATGTTTGAAAGGTTTTCAAAATATTTTTTACTTGAACAAATGCTTTCAAAATAACCAAGAGTCAAAAATAGACTATGAGTACATGTACAGTCTTCCTCGTACCGATACCCAAAAGAGCCCGCATAGGTACGTTCACACGTGTACCGCTACGTCATTTGCTTCAAGATGAAAATCACTTTTTAGTAGTCAAATCCCGTACCGATACGGTCAAGCCCGTATCAATACCGTGTATCGCGTACTAGTACCTAATGCATTTATTGTGTAACGACTCTTTCTTCTTTGAGGTAGGTACTGATATCTTAACACGCATACTGATACCAACATGCCCATAAGTGCATTTAATGCTGGAAATAAAGTCCACAATGGCTTTAATCAACCCCAACGGCTAGTAATGGTCATGAAGCCATTAGAGGGTTTAAAAGACCTCTTCAAGTAGCCATGGAACAACAAGAAACTCAATGTCAACATTCTTTGTATAGAGAAATTGTTTTAGTGTATAAATTGTCAAATTCAAAACACTAGTGAGCCAAATTGTCACATTTGCTAGTGTTAAGATTTTGGGTAAAAGCTAAATTGTGCAAACACTTTACGTTGTAAGGTTTTTCTTTGTTTGCTAATTTGTATTCTCTTTGTGAGAAGTGTCTTAAAGCTTTGGGGTATAAGCTTTGAGGGTTGTAAAGGTTATCTCTTTAAGCTAAAAAAGACAAATTAGTGAATTTGTAGAAAATCCTTAGTGTGGATATCTAAGGTAGTAGAGATAGACTTGGTTTAGAAGTTAAACCACTATAAATCATTGTGTCAATCTTTATTTTCTTATTGCTTCCACCACAATCACTCAAAGGCCAATTCAATCCCCCTCTTGACAAATTCGGTTAATCGTTCGAGTCCAACACAATGTCATAATCCATCACATTATTCTCAACGTGATCCTCACTTTCCAGCCTCATTACCATACCAATGTTCTCATCTGGCATCCATTCACGAGATTCTGATTCCACCTTCTTAATCCACAGGTCCAATCTCCAAGGGACCTCCCACAAGTGATTATCTTGCCAAACCAAAGTCTCCCCATCCGAAAACAAATCGGGAACAATTGTATTTATCGTACCACAACCAACAAGCCCTCTTGTGGCGTTTCTTTTATGCACTTTATCTGTGATGATTCTGACAACGAATCTATTGGACTTGTGTGTACCTGATTTTCGAACCATACAACCAAAATCCATCCAATCGATCAATAGCCCGTCTCGCATCCATTTCCGAATTCGTTCGAACAAAACTAAATCTTGATCCATCTTTAGCCCTCTTTTTAGGATAAAAACATCAACCATTACTCGTGGCGATCAAAACACTATCAAAGCCTTGCCAATGTAATCGTTGTGATAAGTTAGCTACTACGAATAATGTCCATGGCTGCCGACTGCCTCTAGCCCTATAATTTGACATCCAAAGTATAATGTTTGTACTTCTCTCGGATGTGGTTGTTAAACAGTAATATAATACAATAGAAGAATAAAACATACATTTTTACTATTTATTATATTATTAAAAAATAAATAAAAATAAATTATTTATTTATTTCAGCTCAATTATCGGGTCATAATCGGATTCATATTTTGTTCGTATCAGAATTGGACAAGTTAAATTCGGGTTACTTTCAGTTCGAGTTGATTTTGGTTCAGGTTGATTTTCTACTCGGGTTGATTTTTAGTTCAAGTTGCTTTCTGTTCCAGTTAATTTCGATTCGTTTGATTTCTGGTTCAACTAAAGTTCGGGTCTGTTTTTTAGGTTCGGGTCCACATCAGGTATCAGATCCAGTAAATAGGTTCGGGTCTTGAGTCCCGATTCAAGTTTGTCAAGTATACTAATAGAGATAATTATCAAATTTACATGTAATTTTTTTTATTAAATAGAGAGTTTTTACATTCCAAATGAAAAATGCTAAAACTCGAACTCACACAAGATGAGGCATCATGTGTATCCTTGACCATTAAACCAATTAACGGATCCCAAATTTACATGTAAATTCTGATTTACTGGTTTATTGGTTTAATTTGGTAGCTATGATTTTTTTATCTAATTAGATTTATGAACTTGGACTTCGTTATACAAGTTACCCTAAAGTGACAATTCCTTTAAAATTTTTAGGGTTAATATTGATACATAAATTTAACTTTCTGGTTCAAATTAACTTATGAACTTGACATTTTAGTTCAAATTGATACTTATAATTTTTTTTGTCCAATTAATTAACGCATTAAAATAAATTTCAAAATTATTTGAATACATCTAAATCTAAATATAAAATAATATAATTTAAATAAAAAAGTCAAATTCATGTATCAGCTTAAACTAACGAGCCAACTGCAGATATCAAAATGTACATTAGCCCAAAAAAAATTTAGCTACTGCTTTGAATGACTTGTACTATAATGAAATGTTTCATGTACTTAAATGGAAGAAAATCATAAGTATCAAGTTAAACAAACAAATCAAGTTCGTATATTTAGAGTTGGTGTAATATAATTATGCATAATTTTGATTTTATTTCAATTACACATAAACAAATTTAATCAATCGTAAATATTTAAAAAAATAAATACACTCGTTTATTTTCATGTCGGATAAATATAATTATTATCTCATATGTAAACATAAAATAGTGATGTTATGATCAATATCAATATGAGCATGTTTTTTCCTCTGCTCTCCGTAGCACGCTTGTCTTTTATTCTCTATTTTTTTTCTCTGTATTTTTCCTTCTTTTCTCTTTTTGTCTATGGCAGGTGTCGAAGATGATCGGGCTCAACTGTCTATTGATACTGGGGAGGACGAAGTGTTACAAGCGGATTCAGAGGAACCATTATCGGCTCCATCTTATCAACTCTGTTTCGTTGGCTCTTTCCTCACATCTAGTGTAATACATTTTGTCTCGATGAGATCTATACTTGCAAATGTATGGCACCCAGTTGGAGGAATTGCGATCTTAGATCTGGGCGACGGGCGGTTTTTGCTTTGGTTGTATCTTCCTATTGATGCTGACCGGATTGAAAGTGGTGGTCCTTGGGATTTTAACAATCATCTCTTAGTTTTGCATCGTCTCCGCGAGGGGGAGGACCCAAAAATGGTACCTTTGATTTATGTGGATTATTGGTTATTAATTCATGATGTGCCTCATGGTTTTGTTTCAGAAAGAATCGGTCGCTCCATTGGAAATTTTGTGGGTTCATTCTTGGAATATGATGCACAAGCAATTTCTTTGGGCTATAAAGGGGTTATGCGAATCTGGGTTCGTATCGATATTCGGCTACCTTTGAAGCGTCGAAAGAAAATCCGACTAGCTAATGACAGTGATCATTAGGTCCGCTTTGAGTATGAAAAGCTGACCCTTTTCTGCTTTATCTGTGGTAAACTAGGGCATCGGAAAAGTTTCTACCCCCTTATAGCCACTACAGATCCCACTCAAATTGTTATGGCCTGGGATGCATCATTGTGCGCTCTATCTCGCCGATCATCAACAGCAAAGAGTATTTGGCTGCAGGAGGCGACGGCCGTTGACGAGCAACCTCTGGTGTTTCCTACTTTTCGTAAAAATAGAAATGATCAGAGCAATCAATTTTCTAATCCCCAAAATTTAGCGCTACAGATTGCAAAAGGAAAGTCATAACAATCTATTAGGGGCGGGAAATCTGGAGTCAATTTGGGATGTTTAAATCCAGGGCCTTTATTGAGCCTCCCAAACACTAGACCTCTTGCTACCTTGGATTATCAAATGGGCATTTTAGGAGAAGACAGTCCGATCACACATTCAGAGGGCCCAAAACGCCCACGTGTTACTTCTACCTCACCAGGAGTTTCTAATACGGAAGATTCGAATGGTGCTTTTAAATCTACATCGGTCTACCTGCATCTCCAAGTCCGTCGCGCGCAATGAAACTCAAGCGCTTAAACATCCGAAGTTTGGGGGAACCACAGACGGTAGGGCGTCTGTGCCAAAAGTTGCAAGACGAAAATCCAACTATTTTTTTCTTCATTGAGACGAAGCTGTCGGAGGCCAAGTGGCCAATGTTCATCGTAGATGTGGATATTTTAATGGGGTTGATGTAAGTACTTTGGGCTGCAGTGGTGGATTTTCAATGGGGTGGAGGAATTCATGTGTCGTTTCTCTTCACTCGTACTCGGTTAGACACATGGACATTATTTTAGAGGATGATTCTGATGGCAAGAGATGGAGGGTGACTGGATTCTATGGGCCCCTGAAAAACAACGTAGGAGGGACTCTTAGAATTTACTCTAATCTCTGGATGATTTACCGGACGTCCCATGGCTGGTAATAGGGGATTTCAACGAGATTCTAGTTGCCTTGAAAAAATGGGCGGTTTACTCCGTAATGCATGCCAAATGTATTCTTTTAGAACCGCTCTAGATGATTGCTCTCTTGTGGATATCGGTTATACAGGCTCCTGGTTTACCTGGGAAAAAGGAAAGCGATCTGCCACTAATATACAAGAAAGGCTTGATCGTGAAGTGGCGTCTGTCGCTTGGTGGGATCTTTTCCTGAATTTTCAGTTGCAACATCTCACTCACTCCTTTTCTGATCATTGTCCACTGTTGGTTACCATAAGGGATGTTCCTGATAGTTCAAAGAAAAAAGGGCATTTTCGGTTTGAGTCGGCATGGCTGTTAGAGGAATCATGAAAGCCGACAATAGCTAAACTTTGGGAAGAGTCTACTAGGGATTTGCTGGATAGGTTAAATTAGATTAGTACCGGGTTGGATTCTTGGTTTCTTCATTTAAAACATGAGAAAAAGTTGTCAGTTACGGTTTTAAAGGAAAAATTGGAGAGATTGTCTGATCTTACTCTAACTGATGCTACCCTTAGAGACATTATGGACACAAAATTAGCCCTTAACCTAGAGTTGGATAGAGAGGAACTATATTGGGAACAATGAGTCCGTTCTACTTGGTTGCAACATGGTGATCGAAATACCTCCTACTTTCATCGCATGGCTTTCCAACGAAAGAGGAGGAACAAAGTTTCTTCTTTAACAGATAAGAATAGAGAGGTCTCCTATGGGGATAAAAATATGAGCCATACCACGATTAATTATTTTAGTTCCATATTCACCACTTAAGGAATAGGGGACTGCTCTCAAATTTTGGAAGGGGTAGAGTCGGTTATTTCGCCTGCTATGAATGCTAATCTTACATGGCCTTTTACCAATGAAGAAATTCATTTAGCATTTCAAACAATGAACTCACTTAAAGCTGTTAGAGAAGACGGACTTGGTGGCTTATTCTTTCAGCATTTTTGGAACATTCTGAGAAAAGATGTTTCCCAACATTGTCTCTCGGTTCTGATGGGTAAAACACCTTTGGGCCCATTAAATCGTACCCATATAGTTTTGGTCCTAAAAGTCAAAAATCCAAATGCCATAGGATAATTCAGACCTATAAGTCTGTGTAATGTCCTTTACAAGGTTATTGCCAAGGTTTTGGTCATTCGTTTTCAGTCTGTTCTGCATCGACAAGACACGAAGCACTTTTGTCCCTGGGAGGTTAATATCAGACAATATATTAGCATCTTTTGAAATTATCCACTCGCTTCGAAATATAAGACAAGGAAAGAGGGGTTTCTACGCTTTGAAGCATGAGCAAGGCTTACGATCGGGTGAAGTAGGGCTTCATTGAGGCCCTAATGTTAAAAATGGGCTTTGCTGCAAATTGGGTTTCCATTATTCTACACTGTGTATTGACTATTTCTTATGTAGTGGTCATGAATGGTAATGTGGGCGAGGTTTTTACTCATTTGAGAGGGTTGCGTCAAGGCGACCCGTAAGCCCCGTACTTGTTTTTGATTTGTAGTGAAGGATTGTCCTCCCTTTTAAGGCAAGCAGATTCCAATATTGGCATTCGTATCAACAGGTCAGTACCCTACATTACCCATATTTTCTTCACAGATGACAACCTCAGTTTTAGAGAGGCAACTACTAGTGGGGCTCGACATTTATAGGATTTACTTCGGGTTTACTCTTCTTGTTCAAGACAAATTATAAATTATGATAAATCGGGGGTATTTTTCAGCATGAATGTATTCGAAGAGTGTTGGGGGTGCCTAATGGTTTTGAGCCCGAAAAGTATTTGGGGTCTGCCAATTCTTGTGGGTCGAAATAAAAAAAAAGCCTTTGCTTATTTGTGTGATAAATTGCTGGCGCGTCTTGATAGTTGGAGCTCTAAGACTTTGTCCTTAGGGGGAAAGGAGGTCTTTATAAAGGCAGTCCTACAAGCAATTTCGATCTATACGATGGGTTGTTTTTTCTCCTGAAGTCTTTTTACTCTTGAAAAAGAAAAGAAAAGAGGTATTGATAGTTGTTTTTTCTCTTGAAGCCATTTTGGCACGCTTCTGGTGGCAAAAGTCAAAAGAGAAGAGAGGGATTTACTAGCGTTCTTGGGCTGAATTGTGCTAGTTGAAAGAAGCGGGTGGGCTTGAGTTTAGAGATATGTAGAAATTCAATGTAGCCCTCCTTGCTAAACAGGGTCGGAGGCTTCTGACAAATCCTTGTTCCCTCGTAAGTAGACTCATTCGTGCGAAGTAATTTCCTTCTTTTAATTTCTTTAGCGCTCCTTTGGGCTCTAATCCGTCACTAATTTGGAGGAGCATATGAAGTTCGAGGGGTTTATTAGAAAAGAGGATTAGCTAAAAAGTGAATAATGAGCTCTCAATTTCGGCATGAAATGATTGTTGGCTGTCGGGGCCCTACCCGAAGAGAGTTTCATCGCCACTAGCTTTTGATATTCATAGCGTGTCGGATTTGATGATTCCAGAGTAGAAGAAATGGGACTTTAACCTGATTGACCAGGTCTTTACAGCTTCCAAAGCGGTAGAAATTTTAAAAATTCTAGTGCCTCAAGGAGATATAACTGATTCTCTGGTGTGGTGTGATGAACATACGGGAGAATATACGGTGAAGAGTGGGTATAGACTCCTCCTCCCTAACATACCCAACCTATGTTATGCAATAAAAATACTTTAGAAGCTATCTGGCAAGCTAATTGTCCAACAAAAATGAGGGTTCACTGTTGGAAATTTATTAAAAATTATGTGCCAACTAAATCCAACCTACTTGTTAAGAGGGTTGTTGTGGATCCTCTTTGCCCTCGTTGTCATCAAGAATAGGAGTATATTTCATATGTCCTAAGAGATTTTCCTTTTTCGCAGCAAGTATGGGATGCATCTGGGTTAGTCTCTTTGACTCAGTCCACATACAACAGTTTCCCAGACTGGTTTGAAGCAACCATACAAGCAAATTGTAATAGAAATTTAGAGAAGATATTGATTTTATTTTATGCTCTATGGTTTTCCAGAAATAAGTTTATTTTTAAAGATTCATCAGGGCGTAAAGAAGAGGTCCTTATTTTTGTGCAAAACTACTGTGAGAAGATCAGTGTTCTTCATTCCCGGTTATCCCTTTCTCCCCAACGCAGTGAGGTTCAATGACGACCACCCCTAGACCCGGCTGTCAAGGTGAATTTTGATGCAAGTTATAATTCAGCAAATAATCATGCTTTTGGGGGTGGGGGTGTCGTTATCAGGGATTCTGAGGGTTTTATCCTGGGAGCAAGTTACAGTTCCTTACTTCATAATGCTTTTAGCTTTGCAGCAGAGGCTCGGGCAACTATTTAGGGGTTGTCTCCGGCTTTTGATTTGGGATTTTATCAGATCATCCCGAGGGTGATTCCTTGTCCGTCATCAACAAGCTCTCATCCTCCAGTGAAGATAAATAAGAAATTAACCTACTTATTTTCGATGCAAATGATTTAGCAAAAAAATTTCGCTCTTGCTCATTTAGTTTTACACAAAGAGGGGGGGTAACAAAACGACACGTATAATGGCTAGTGTTGGGGCTCAATTCAATAGGGACCGTACCTGGGTAGATGAGGCTCCGGACTCCATTGAAGTTTCACCCGCCGCAGACAGACGATGGGTCGATCCCCCTTAATCTAAAGCTTTATTTTCTCTTTTTCTGAGGGTTTTGATTCGCTTAAGCTTAATTTACCAACCCCTGGTCTTCATTATTTCCACTATGGTCCCGTGGTGGGAGGTTCTTCGCCGGCCTAGCTTTTCGTTTTTGTTTTCATTTTTTAGGTTTTTTAGACTTTGTTTTTGGATTGTTTTTTCTGATTTTTGTATCCTCTCTTTAGTTTTTTTTGTTTTGCTTTCCCTTTTTTCCCTTTGGGCTACTGCCTTGTTTCTTAATATTAATAAAGCTAACTAGCACTTTTAAAGTAAAAAAATAGTGATGTTATGAATTAACGTGATCCCGGTGAAAAATGGATGATATTTATTATAGGAAATTTGAATTCGAGCAGTTTTATATGCAAGGTGTATACGTTATCAAAAAGTTAAAAAAATATAAACATGTACATTATAATTAGTTTAAGACTATTCAAAGATATAATGTCAAAATTTATCCTCAACGATTGACCAAATAGTCAGTATCATATTAAAAAATTTGCTTTCACTAATGTCAAAGTGACAATTCAATCAAATGTTAGACAAATTTTGACATTATGCCTATTCGAAAATATAGTGATCTACATTCAAATATATATATATAATATATATATATATATATATATATATAGTGATGTTATGCTTTTGGTGAAACGATGACGTTTAACTAAACAAGGGTAATAAACGTATCTGAGAAATTAAACAAGAGTTTTCCGTTTGGGTAAAGAGAAATGGGAGCGAAAGAAGAAAACAGAAAAGGGCATAGAACGGCTTTTGGTGAAACGATGACGTTTAACTAAACGAGGGTAATAAACGTATATGAGAAATTAAACAAGAGTTTTCCGTTTGGGTAAAGAGAAATGGGAGCGAAAGAAGAAAACAGAAAAGGGCATAGAACGAACAACCAAGGGTTAATCCAATTTCGGAATCCCAATTCCTTGCTTGGAAGCGCCAAAAGGTGTCTCTCTCTGTTCCCCCCCCCCCTCGGTCTCTCTCTTTCCTATATTTTAAACGTTGATTTTTTTTCTTTCTAATGATTTAATTCGAATTAGGGTTTTACTTATTTACCACTTTCTTGTTAGATGTTAAATTCAATTTCCAATTTAAGGCCCAAGAATAATGAAACTAAGCAATGAATGATTTCATTTGACTATTAAAATTGAATTCTTTGAGTTGGCAAAGCCCTAAAAAGAAAACAAAGGTTCAATTTGCTTAAATTTTTTTTTTTTTGCTCAATTTCCTCAGTTTTCATACTGCTTTCGCCCCCATATTTTTTGGGTTTCTCATGTTACAGTTCATGTCATTTTGCAGGATGCAGATACATCAGCAAAGAAAGCTGAGGCGGCTAGAAAACGTGCTGAGGATATAGCTTCCGGGACCGTGCAAATGAATGGACGGGAGCTTTTTTTACATGAACCTTGGTGTTTGATAACTCCCAATAGTAAGGTTAGTTTCAAGGAACGACCCTGAATTGTTTATTTCCCCTGCCTCTCAAAAATAAGTCATTTCCCGAAAAAATTAAGTAGTCCTAGGTTTTTGGGTTACTTTGTGACTGTGTAATAAATCATTTCACCCTTTCCCCGTTGTTGATGCTTAGACTGCCAGGATCAATTGATTATTGCCATATTGTTTGATGAACTCTTTTTGTTACTCTTCAATCGATTCAGCTTTTGATTCCCTTCACCATCATAGATTGTGGTTGTGACATTGTATTTGGAGTTGTCATTATGAGCTTTTATGCCAAGTAAAATATGGAAAATGATGTTAATGTGTATGAATGAATTTCTTATGACAACTTTCCTCTGTATCCAGTGTTAATTTAGCCAGCAACTTATGTCATTTCTTCTATCCAAACTTGAGTATCAGGGTTGGGTTGGTTGGTGCTAATAGGCAGTTATAGGATTCTGAGAAAGAAGTGATGAATTGTATTTTATATTGCTATACCTTTTTTCTTCTATACCGGTATACCTATCCGAATATCGTTTTCTTGAAGTCTAATTTGTGAAGCAGAACAATCCAATGAATCCAGAAGAAGCATTGTCTGATTTGCTTACAGCATTTGGTGATACAATTGTGTACAGAAACTTGGATTGTAAACCTTGTTTGTTTTCTAGAAGAGAAGGGCACTCAAAGTACATGGGTACTGTAAAGTGAATTGTGAATAATACTGCCATATTACTATGATATGTTTCGTACGGTCAATGTCGTTACATTTTGTGTGGGCGAGTTCGTAAACAACCACCTTAGTTCGTGAGTGGTTTTCTTCTTTTTTGGTCTTGTGGTAAATTTACCTTGGCCTCCAAAACATTGCAGGAGTCCCATTCCTAGCTAGGTAAATTGCTTTGCTCCAGAGAGACCCTGGAATCTGGATTGAAGTGCATAATGTCCATTTGGTGGAATGCCATGACAAGTCTGCTCTTGAATAATGGCCAAATTGAAATTGGGGAATTCCATGTGCTTCACTTTGACCAAGCATGAAAATTTGTAACCTTAATATACGATTGTGTTTAGTTTCTGAAAATATTTTATGCTTTGTTTTTTTTTTTTTACTTTTAAAAATTAAGTTTTATATTTTAGTATTTGAAAATTAAGAATATGTTTGATAAATAAAAATAAAATTGTTTTTTATAATGAAAATATGGAAACATGAAATATACAATAATATTTTTTAAAATTTTTATGGATTTGAACTCTTGTTAGAGGTTTGATGTTTAAATATTGTTGTAAGAAAAATGGAATATTTTTGTATTTGTATGGACTTCTATACCAATTTCAGGTTAAGGTCTACGAGTAATTCATGTATTACACCAAAAATCCATTTTTAATCCCTCCACTATTTGAAAAAAAAGAAAAGAATATTTTAGTTCAAGATGTTAAACATACCAATAATTGAATTGAAATATTGGGTTTAAATGTACTTTAGGTTTTCTATTAAAAAAACTCGTTAGGTTCTTGTCAATTTATAAATGGTGTAAATCATTCTACAATGGAGTAAATCAATCTATATACATTTCAAAAGTGAGCGAATAAAAATGATCTGTGACAATGTTAACTTTTTTCTTGTTACATGACACATGGCAATTTTTATAAAAAAAATTAAAAATGATAACTTCACGTATATTCAAAACAATTATTTAAATAATATAAAATTTTAAAAACCATTCAAATTAGTATAATTCAATAAAATTTCCAAAATTTTGAAAAAAATGTTAAAAAAATTATAAAAATGGAATGCTAATAAATTCAAAATTATTATATAATTTTTCAAAAATCATAAAAATTTGAAAAAAATACGAAAAAAATAAAATGATAGTAAAAGATTAAAAAAACATTACACTTTTCAAGAATTAAAAGCTAAAATTATAATATTTGTTGAGATATTGATTTTGATATAACTTAAATAAAAAATGTTTTTAGACTTAAACAAATTTGCAAAAATACTTCAAAAATCCATTAACTTAAAAAATATGTTTGAGAGGTTTTCAAAGGGTTTTTGACTTGTTTAAATGCTTTTAAAATAGGGTAAAACTTTGATACACAGGCTGTGTAAAATTAATTTTACACAAACTTGTGTATTTACACAATAAAACCCAAATCTTAAATTTCTAACCCTAACCCTAAAAAACTAACCCCCACTTTAAACCTTAAATTCTAAACACTAACCTTGAATTCTAAACCCTACAACCTAAACCCTAAATTCTAAACACTAACCTTGAATTCTAAACCCTACAACCTTAAACCTTAAACCCTAAACTAAAACCCTAACCCCTAAAACTAAAAGACACGTATAAACTTTAGTTTATACGGGCTGTGTATCAAATTTTTTTTCCTTTAAAATAACCCAAAAGTCAAAAACAGGTCATGCGTACCGATACACTTGTTAGTGTACTGATACCTAGAAGAGCTCGTACCAGTACAGCTAAGTTGTGTACCGATACGCCCCTTTATTCCCAACAGTCTGATTTTCTAGTAGCAAAATGGTGTATCGATACGGCTTCAACTGTACCGGTACACTAGGGTGCATACTGATACACATGTATCGTGCACCGATACTCAGTGTAAAAATGCCCAACGGCTCTTTCTATTTTAAGCAGGTGTAACGACACACTTGCACGCGTATCGATATCGACTAGCCCATAAGTGCATTTATGGCTAGAAATAAAGTCCCTAGCGGCTCCAAACCAACCCCAACGACTAGTAATAGCTACAAACTCATTAGAGGATTTAAAAGATTCAATCAAGCAGACATTAAAGAACAAGAAACAACTTGCCGACATTCATGTATTGAGAAATCAAGTTTTGTACTTAAATTGTCATATTTCTTGTAGAAAACACTAGTGAGCCAAATTGTCACATTTGCTCAAGTGTATAGGATTTTGGGTGATAGCGTAATTATGCAAACTTATTTACCTTGTGAGGTTTTCTTTAGTTTGTTAAATTGGTTCCTCTTGTGAGAGAGTTTTCAAGACTTTGGAGTATAAGTCTTGGTTGTAAGAGTTATCTCCTTGAGCCCAGAAAAAGGAAAGCAAATCTAGTGGATTTGAGAAATTCCTTAGTGTAGATAGCTAAGGTAGTGGAGGTAGACTCAGTTGTGTAGTGGAACCACTATAATTCATCGTGCCAATATCTATATTACTTGGTCATTCACCCACCAAAGAAAAAATCAATTCACCCCCTCTCGGCATTCGGTTAATCGTTCGAGCCTCCCAACAATTGGTATCAGATCTCCATCTCTACACCGGATTTACATCCTAGAGTCGATCCTTGAAGTGCTCAACTCAAAGGTGCCAACTACTCTTATTGGAAGAATATGATGATGTTCTTTATCAAAGCTAATGACTATCGTCTTTGGGATATTGTTTTTGATGATATGTTCATCCTACAAAGAAGTAAGGCAGAATGGAATGCAGAAGATCGGAAGAAGATACAAGTCAACGATAAAGTTATGCGCATCTTGTTTTGTTCTCTTGGACCCGATGAGTATGCGTTAGACTTATTTTGATTTTGATATAACTAAAAGGACTATATTGTAAAAAATTGTAAACTTGTATTATTCGATTCAAATTTGTCAAAAATACAATTTTAACTTGAACAAATATTTTCTAAATTATCTGACTTAATACCTATATTGTATAATCCTTAAAAAGTTAACACAAGTCAAAATTGAGGATTTTCAAGAATAGGTTTCGAAACCCCCTTGCTGGTTTCGAAACAAGGACTTGTAACGGCTACTTTTAGTTTGAAATATCATGCAGGTTTCGAAACCCCTATACAGGTTTTGAAACCCTTGTGCAGGTGAGCATTAAATGCTCAGTTTTAATGGCTACCAACGGCTCCAAAGTCCCCCCAACGGCTACAAACGGTTAGAAAAGATCAAGAGCACATAAAAGGGGTCTCCAAACAGCAATGAAGTAACAAGAAAGCCTATCCAAATATTCAAGCAATCAAAAACTCAATTTGTGCTTATTTTTCATCTTTCTGATAAACACTTGTGTGTTCTTCATTGTAATTCTTTGTCTAGTGTTTATTGGGTGTGTGAGAGAGCTTAAACTTTGCAAACACCTACCTTGTGAAGATTTCCTAGTTTGCTTATTTGTATTTGTTTTTGGGAAAGAATTCAATAGACTTTGGGGTATAAGTCTATTGAATTGTGTAACGTTACTCATTATCCTAAAGGAAAGACAAATTAGTGGATTTGTGGAAAATCCTTAGTGTGGTCACTAAGGTAGTGGATGTAGACTCTATTGAGGTAGTTGAACCACTATAAATCACCTTGCAATTTCTTATCTTTGCAATTAGTTTCCACCAATCTTTAAAATTCCAATTTACCCTATTTTGGTTTTATTCGATCGATTGCTACACTCATCAATTGGTATCAGAGCGATGCTTATTGAAAGGTCTTATAATCTCTTGAGAAGATCCTAGAAGTGTACAATCATCCACAAGGTCATCCATGGCTTCCACTTCCACTATCGAAGCTTGGGGAGATTCTCAACCCACCAACAAGCCTTATTTCTTCAATGGAGTAAACTATACGTATTGGAAGAATCGAATGAGGTTATTCATTCAAGCATTTGATCTTGAAGCTTGGAAGATCATCATAAGTGGCTACACCGCTCCAACTAGTGGCATGGAGACATGGAACAATGTGGAAAACAAGAAATTCTCTACAAATGCCAAGGTGATGGATCTTCTATTCTGCGCTCTTAGCCCGGATGAATATGGAAGGGTGTCATCATGTTCCAATGCCAAAGAAATTTGGGACAAACTTGAAGTTACACGCGAATGAACAAATGAAGTGAAGGAGACCAAAAGTGGGCTCCCCAACCTCAACTACGAGAACTTCAAAATGGACCCCAAAGAAGACATCAAATCTATGTCCGATTGATTCTCCGTGATCGTGAATGGATTGAAGGGCTGTGGAGAAGTAATCCTCGAAGATAAACTTGTGTGGAAGATGATCTATTCTCTTCTCGATTCTTGGGAATCAAAGAAGACGGTGATAATTGAAGCAAAAAACCTTAAGACTCTCCAATTAGATGAGCTTATTGGTTCATTGCTTACTCATGAGATGATGTCGAAAGGAAAAGAAGAAAAGAAGAAAGAAGTTGAAAAGAAAAAAAAATTGGAGTTGCTCTCAAATCAACAAAAGAATAGAGTGATTCTAGTGGAGAGGATGAAGAAAAAGAGATGGCTATGTTTGCCAAAAGATTTAGAAGATTCATGAGTTCCAATAAAGGAATAAGATTTCAAAGAGAAGAGGGCTTCAAGAATGATTTCAATGAGAAAGATCCCATCATTTGCTATGAGTGTAAAATGCCATGACATATCAAGTTTAATTGTCCTCAATTGAAGAAAAAGAATTTTGAGAAAAAGAAGCATAAGGCTCATATAGCTACTTGGAGTGATGAAGACACATCGGATGAGGACGAGGATGAAGTAGCCAACTTGTGTTTCATGTCATTTGAAGACGACTCTATGGTAACCTCTAATTCATCTAGTTCAGTTGATTATACTTTTATGAATTGCAAGAGGCATATGATGAATTAGCTTTGGAATTTGAAGAGTCAATTTTGAAAAATAGAAAAATCATTTCAAAATTGAAAAATAAAAATGACTTTATTTCCAAATCTAATAAGGAACTTGAAAGTAAAGTTGAGGAAATACAAGTGAAAATGAAAGAATTTGAAAAGAAAAATCAAGACTTGCACAATTTACTTTCAAGGGTCCATGATGATCATCAAAAAGAACTTGATGATTTTAAAGCTTCTTTTAACAAAGTTGGGACAAAAAGTTTGATAAAGGTGAAAATTCAAAACCCAACTATGTTAGAAAGAACTTTAATGGGTATAGACATGGTGGTCCCCAAAGATCATATAATAGAAAAATAGTTAAAAGTATTTTGTCCCTAAAGGACTCATTGCTAACAAAGAATATGATATTTTGTCAAAATGGATTACAAAAGGGACTAGAATTTTAGGAACTAATTCTTATGGACCCAAAAGAACTTGGGTACCAAAATATGTGTATTTCTATTTTGTAGGTGTGTTGGAGCCATGGTGAGCAAAATGAAGAAATTTGAAAGCTCTAGACACACTAGAAAGAAGGATACTTGAAGAGGATAAGGCCTAATCAACCTATCTTGATTCAAGTGGTAACATTTTCCTTTACTTACAATCTTTACTCATTCATGTTATTTTATATGTGATTATATGTTTTAAAACATGTTTGAGGGTCCCCATATGTTGCTTTAGTGCTTTTAGTGAGGGGGAGCTCTTGTTGCATGAATTGCTTATTTTTGGCCTTATATGCTTAATTTTATGTCCTTTGGCCTTAATATTAGCAATATTTAATTTTAGTCAATGATTTCATGATTTGAGTGCTTACATGTTTTTCTTAACCTAAAATTGTTTGTTGTTCATGTTTGAGTAACTTTAGTTAAGTCAATCTCTTCTAGCTCAATATGAACTCTTTAGGATCCAAATCTTAGCATAGATGTTTAAATTTTAATTTTTTTATGGCTAATGTTTGCTTAATTGTCATACATCTTTGAACTTATTTCAAAGTGTCTTAAATGCCTATAATCATAAACCCTTTATAATGCATATTCAGATCAAAACAAGGCTTAAAAATGCCTTTTCTATCATTTTTGGGTCAGAGGTATCGAAAACCACTAACACTGGTTTCAATACCTGCTTGGCAGTGTTGAATTTGGGCAAACGGTTTCGAAACCTCTCCTTAGGTTTCGAAACCATACGGGCAGAATCACGGGCTGGGTCATTTTATAACCCTAAAAATGGTTTTTATTTCATCCCAAACCTATTTCTCTTCATTCTAAACGGCCATAACCTCAAATCCTCTCAAAATCTTGGCTTTCAACCATCTTTCTACTTCAAGTTTTTGGGTGTTTTCATCATCTTCATCATCTATTCAAGGTAAAATTCATTAAAAACTCATATTTTTCAATTCTTTTAGTTTCAAATTTTTGATGATAATGTACTTTTCAAAAGATGTTTTTCACACTTTAAATCATCTATAATCATGTTAGTTCTTCATACTTTGTATTTTTATACATGATTACTTAAAATTTCATGAATTTTTATTCAAATTTTTACAAACATAGGGTTTCCGAAAATTACGTTGTTTTAAAATGTTTTAGGCATTAAATTTGTTGAATTGGGTTGATGATTATATGGTATATATTGTTTATTTTTTGTAGGAGGTTACCTAATTTATTTTAAACTTATTCCAAAATTTTTCCAAACCATTGCCCACCAAGTGTTTGTCAAAATTCCCCAACCAATTTCTTAAAGCCAAAATTTTCTCTTTTTTTTAAATCACGCCTCCTAGAATAATGCCTTCTAGAGCGAAACGTGCTTGCCTTGAAAGAATTCAAACTTCGCATTCTAATCAATCACAACCTCCACCACAAATCCAAAATCCAAATTTCTTGAATCTTTGTTTTCAAGATGATAAATGTCTTGATTGCTTTCATCAAGTTTATGAGAAAAAAAGTTATTAGAGCCGAACGAACTATCGACTTGAATTTCTTAACCTCCGAGCTCTATAATTTTGAATTCTTTCCTATGTTTGTTGAATGGGGTTGGATGGACTTTCTTGACATTAAACCTCGTGTTTTTCATAAACTTGTTAAAGCTTTTTATGCAAATTTCGTTCTTGTGCATAATAATAATTATGAGGTTATAGCTATTGAGTCATATCTTATAGGAACCGAATTTACTCTTACTCCGGCGAGTATTGCCGATCACTTAAGTGTCCCTAATAGTGGTGCTACAAATGAATCTGAAAGTGTGCCTATTAAATTTGATGATGATAGTCCTACACACCTCTATATCTATGATAGGCTCATTCACCTTTTCACCACTTGGTTTTTCCGCCCCTCCGGTGGACGATGCACTCGCATGCGTCATACCGATTATTGGTGGTTACACCAACTCCGTACCGGTAACCGTCCAAATATTGCCTAAATCATCTTCACATCTCTTGTGAAAATCATCCACAACCCTTATAACTTCTCTCTCAATTATGGATATGTTCTAAGCCACATATTTGAGAAGTTAAACATTGACACCTCTCTTGATCTCGGCATTCGTCTCAAGAGCAAGATTGATAAGACTATTGTTAAGAACGGTAGGAGGTTAGTTGATGATGAATGGGTACACAAAAATGATGAAGATGAAGCTCGTGTTGGTCCAAGAAATATCGATGCACTAGATGCTCTACCTTCCATGACCATTGAATCCATGTATGCGGCTATGGTCACTCGCTTTGACAACATGGATGCATTTCTTCGTAGCTCTCATGAGGAGACTACCGGCTTGCTTCGTAGTATAGATGACCGTGTGACATCATTGGAGCATGATATGCATGACATTAGTGGTCATCTCTTCCCACCATCATCGTCTCATGCACCGAATGTTTAGGCTTCTTTATGCATTTGAGCACTATTCTATGACTATATGCTATGGCATTTTGGACTTACTTTGATTTAGTTCTTTGGTTTATGCCTTTAGGCTTATTTATACACTTTGTTGAATATTTATTTTATGATGGATTTTATGCTAGTTTTTATTTTTGGATGTTGGATTTTATATTTGCATCTTTACATTAAATTTTATGATGAATTTTTATGTTAAATTGAGTATTATAGTTTATCTTTTTATTGCTTTTTGGATAATGCCCTATTGCTCTAATGCCGTTTGCTCTTTTGTAGCATTTTATTCTTTTTGCTATAACAAAAAAAGGGAGAAAATTAAGATCAGTTTGTTTTAGAATTAAATTTTTTTTAATCAAATGTCTTTAAAACTTAATTTTCAAAGATTTCATAAAGACTTTTACAAAGGGGGAGCCTAAGTGGGAAATTTAAAAGATTGACAAATTTTCAAAAATAATTTTTTATCAAGTGTTTTGTTATATCAAAAAGGGGGAGATTGTTAGACTTATTTTGATTTTGGTATAACTAAAAGGACTAAATTGTAAAAATTTGTAAACTTGTATTATTCGATTCAAATTTGTCAAAAATACAATTTTAACTCGAACAAATATTTTCTAAATTATCTAAATTAATACCTATATTGTATAATCCTTAAAAAGTCAACACAAAGTCAAAATTAAGGATTTTCAAGCATAGGTTTCGAAACCCCCTTAGTGGTTTCGAAACCACCATGGCAGTACGACCTAAAATTCATATTTTGACTACAGGTTTCGAAATCCCCTTGCTGGTTTCGAAACCAGGACCTGTAACGGCTACTTGTAGTTTGAAATATCATGCAGGTTTCGAAACCATTGTGCAGGTGAGCATTAAATGCTTGGTTTTAATGGCTTCCAACGGCTCCAAAGTCCCCCCAACGCCTACAAACGGTTAGAAAAGATCAAGAGCACATAAAAGGGGTCTCCAAACAACAATGAAGTAACAAGAAAGCCTATCCAAATATTCAAGCAATCAAAAACTCAATTTGTGCTTATTTTTCATCTTTCTTGTAAACACTAGAGTGTTCTTCATTGTAATTCTTTGTCTAGTGTTTATTGGGTGTGTGAGAGAGCTTAAACTTTACAAACACCTACCTTGTGAGGATTTCCTAGTTTGTTTATTTGTATTTGTTTTTGGGAAAGGATTCAATAGACTTTGGAGTATAAGTCGATTAAATTGTGTAAGGTTACTCCTTATCCTAAAGGAAAGAAAAATTAATGGATTTGTGGAAAATCCTTAGTATTGTCACTGAGGTAGTGGATGTAGACTCCATTGAGGAAGTTGAACCACTATAAATTACCTTGCAATTTCTTGTCTTTGCAATTAGTTTCCACCAATCTTTAAAATTCCAATTCACCCTCCTCTTGGCTTTATTCAATCGATTGCTACACTCATCAGTATGCAAAGAAATCTTCTTGCACGATTGCCAAGAAATTTTGGGACAAGCTTGAAGTCACTCGTGAAGTAAAGGAGACCAAGATTGGTCTTCTCAACCTCGAGTACGAGAACTTCAAGATAAACCCAACGGAAGACATAAAAGCTATGTCCGATTGATTCTCCACCATTGTGAATGGACTCAAAGCCTATGGAGTAGTTTCGGAAGACAAGCTAGTGAGAAAGTTGATTTATTCACTTCATGAGTGTGATTCCAAGAAGACCATAATTATCGAAGCAAAGAACTTGAAGGAGCTCTAGCTTGACGAGCTTATGGGATATTTGCTAACCCATAAAATGATAATGTCAAATGGGAAGAAGAAACGAGAGCAAGGCATTGAAGACTTGAATGTTGCTCTTAAATCCTCCACAAGCCAACAAGAAGATTCAAGTTGAGAGGACAGTGAATAAGAAGAGATGGCCAAGCTCTTCAAGAAGTTCACCCGATTCATAAAGCTGGGGCACACCAAGTATGATTGCCCTCGACTTAAGAAGAAAGGATCAAGCCATAAGAAGAAGGTATTTGTGGCTACGTGGAGTGATGAAGAGGACTCCACCGATGATAAGGTAGCCAACCTTTGTCTCATGGCCATCGAAGAAGATTCAAGGGTAATTTCTAATTCATCTACTTCAATTTTATATATATTTGATGAATTACAAGATGTCTATGATAAGTTGGTTTTAGAGTTTAAAAATAACATTTTGAAAAACAAGAAAACGGTCTCAAATTTGAAAAATTCAAAATGATTTGATTTCTAAAACCAAAGATGAACTTGAAACAAAACTCAATGAGTTTGAACAAAAGAAAGTTGATTTACAAATATTACTTCAAAAAGTTTATGAAGATCATCAATAAGAATTGGATGATCTTAGAAAAGAAAAAGATTTGATTTACAAATATTTTGAAAAGAAAAATGGAGAATACTCTAAAACTAATTTTTCAAAATCAAACTTTTATGTTAGACAATCTAGTTCCCCTAGATTTTTAAATGGTAAAATGGTGAAGAATGTTTGGGTCCCTAAGGGACTTATTTCTTCAAAGAAAAAGGAAGACATTGAAAAATGGATTCCAAAGGGGACTAAGTTATTTGGGACTAATGCCATTGGATTCAAAGCAATTTGGATACTAAAACTTACTTGATTGTCTACTTATAGGTGTTCTTGAGCCATTGATGATCAAAGTTAAATTTTTGGAAGCTCTTAACACACAAGGGAGAATGAAACTTGAAGAAGAAGAGGCTTAACATCCTACCTTGGTTCAAGTGGTAAAATTTAGTTTCATGCAATTTGCTTGATCGTGCTTATATTGTTTAATTTTGATGATAATCTAAGCACGTTTGTATGACTCCATATTGTTCCTAATTGCATATAGTTAGGGAGAGTCTCAATTGCATGAGTTACATGTCTTTGGCCCTTTATGCTCATTTCTATGTCTATGGCCATTAACTTGTAATGTTTGGTTGAATTTGGTGAAATTCATGCTTTCTATGTTTTAAATGTTATGTTTTGAGAAGCATGTTGTCAATTTGTAGAAAAAATGATCAAAATATACATCTAAGACTTAATTGAGCCTTTGTTTGATCTTGTAAATAAGTTGTAAGGCATTTTTAAGTTGATTTTGCTGCATTTTCACCAATTTCGTGCCTTTAGTACCGGTACCACCCATACTGTACCGACACGACCTTCAACTAAGTATCGATATAGTCTCCTCCGTATCGGTACAAATGGACAAAAAGGGACACTTTTGTCTCCTTTTTGCCATGCCTTGTATGTTTATATAATTATTTCTTATATATGGCATGTTTAATTGAATTTCATATGTTTTTATTTGATTTATGTATTTGAAATTCAATATTTTCTCTTGAATTGTTGGACTAAAATTCTTATTGATGTTTGTTTAAGGGGAGCCAATTTTAAAAAATTCTTTTATGTAAAAATTTTTTGGTCTCTTTCTCCATTGTTATTTTACACCAACAATTGGTATTTTCTATCAATTGGTACTAAATTTCTAACGATTGATATCAACCTTTCAACAATTGGTATTTTGAATTTAAATGTGATTTCAAACTTAGTTTTGAATTTATTTTTGATATAACAAAAGAGGGGAGAGATAGGTTTCAAAAAGAAAAAAAAGGGAGCTTTAAATATATTCTAGAAATATTCTCTTTTTCTAAAATTAAAGGGAAAGAAATTTCAAAAACAATTTTTCAAGTGGTTTCGTTATATCAAAAAGGGGAGATTGTTGAGATATTGATTTTGATATAACTTACATGAAAAATGTTTATAAACTTAAACAAATTTGCAAAAATATTTCAGAAGTCCATTAACTTGAAAAATATGTTTGAAAAGTTTCAAAGGTTTTTTGACTTGTTTAAATGCTTTTAAAATAACCCAAAAGTCAAAAACAGGTTCTGTGTACTGATACACTTGTTAGTGTACCGATACCTAGAAAAGCTCGTACCGGTACAACTAGGCTGTATACCGATACACCCCTTTATCCTCAACAGTCTCATTTTCCAGTAGTAAAATGGTGTACCGATACAGCTTCAATTGTACCGATACACTAGGGTGCGTACTGATACATCTGTATCGTGTACTGACAACTAGTGTAAAAATGTACAACGACTCTTTCTATTTTAAGCAGGTGTACTGATACATTTGCACACGTACCGATACCAACGAGCCCATAACTACATTTATGGCTGGAAATAAAGTCCCCAACAGCTCCAAACCAACCCCCAACGGCTAGTAACGGCTACAAACTCATTAGAAGGTTTATAAGACTCAATCAAGCAGCCATGGAAGAACAAGAAACAACTTGCCAACATTCATGTATTGAGAAATCAAGTTTTGTACTTAAATTGTCATATTTCTTGTAGAAAACACTAGTGAACCAAATTGTCACATTTGCTCAAGTGTTTAAGATTTTGGGTGAGAGCTTAGTTGTACAAACTTATTTTCCTTGTGAGGTTTTATTTAGTTTGCTAAATTTGTTTCCTCTTGTAAGAGAGTTTTCAAGACTTTGGGGCATAAGTCTTGGTTGCAAGGGTTATCTCCTTGAGCCCGAAAAAGGAAAGCAAATATAGTGGATTTGAGAAAATCCTTAGTATGGATAGCTAAGGTAGTGGAGGTAGACTCGGTTGTGTAGTCGAACCACTATAAATAATCGTGTCAATATGTTTATTACTTAGCCATTCATCCACCAAAGCAAAAATCCAATTCACCCCTCTTGACTTTCGGTTGATCGTTCGAGCCTCCCAACAATATTCAAGAAAATGATTAAAAATGTTTCTAAACAATTTTAAACTGTGTAGGGTAAACACATGGACATAAAATTAGCATGATTATAAAAATAATACAATAAAGATAACTAACTACAACAAGTAAAATCCAAAAGAACACAACTTATAATCATGAATGTAGTAGTTGTTGTTGTTGATATTGTTATTTTTTTGTTGTGTGTGCGTGTTAAAGAAAGAAAAGTTAATATCGTAATTGGTTGTCTTTATTAACTCACTTTCGAAGTATAAATTACTCTTTTTTTGGAAAAGAATCAATACACTTAATTTATAAATTGGCAAGACCAAAGGGATATTTAAATATAATATTTTGGTTCAGCTAATGATTGATTAGCATTTTGAATCAAAATATTTATTTTTCAAACGTAAAAGACTAAACATTTAATAATAAATGAACCAAAATGATTTTTTTGATGTAATAGAGAAACTTCTAGTTGACTTTAACCTCAATTTCATTTTTAAGGAGCTCCCATTTTATATTTTTTATATTTAAATGTTGTATTAAATAATTGGGTAAACTACATCTAAGGTCTCTTAATTATGATTTTGGTAACGAATATGTCACATTTCTTCTAAAAATTATAAACATGTCACTCAGATAAAATATTATTACAAGCAAGCCACCTTGTCGTTAAAATTTATTGAACTGTTTTAAATTATGACCAAATTAATATATTGTTTAAAAGTTTAGAGAATTGAAATTGTTATTATACCATACCATGTCATTATTCTCATATAATATCTAATGATTAGTGGCCTATTTGTAATAATATTTAATTAGGTGAATTGTCGGTAACTTTTAAAAGAAAAGTGACATTTATTTCCACTTATAATTAAGTGACATACAATATAATTTATCCCAAATAATTTAGTCCATATCCTTACTTGTAGGTCCATTTAGTACTCATACCTAACGCATATTTAAAGATTTTTTTGCTTTATTTTCTTTTGATTTAGATCTAAATAAATATCATTTATGTTTTGATTTCTTTCTTTTCGCATATATTGAACTGTTTTACTTTCGTCTACCTTTGTGTCATGTCTGTCATATGCCTTTTTTATATTTTTGTTTGTCTTTTGACACAGTTTTTGTCTATCATGATAATAGTTTGGCGTTTCATGTTGCATTCATCATGGTGCATCCCCTGATCAGGAAAAGTTGGCGACCTCTTAGGGTTAGATCTCCTTTTGTGATAATTTGTTGATGCATTCAAAATCATTTGCAGAGCAATCTGTAAGACTAATTTACTCGATTTTCACTCATACATCAATATAGTGTCTAGTTTGAATAGAGACATTGAGACTATTAATAATTGTTAGGTTATTTCTATGGAAGATGAAGATTGTATCCAAAAAAGATGTTTTGTTTTGTTTCTTCACATCCATTGGGTTTTCATGTTAGAGATGTGTTATCTATTATTTTATAATAGGAGATGGAAAAAAAAATCAAAAGACGCTAGGAAAATAATGCACTAGTGATTACAATCATTATGCAAAAGCTCTAGAATCGCATCCGAAAGAACAAGAAATACTCGAGCATCATAGCTGTCCCGGGGGAACAATTTAGCCATACCATTCGCAACAATATTACTTTGTCAAAAAATATGCTCAAACTTGACGCTCCATCGTTGTTGAATCAATCCATGGATATGGGTAATAAGTGAAGTGGAAATTACCGGATTACTTGTACTTTTTAGCATCTGAACAACAAGTAGACAATCAGGCTCCACCACCAAAGCACTCCCATTCAAAGTTGTCGCACACTTTAGGCCTTCATAGACTCCCCATAGTTTCACATCCATTACCGAACATTTTCAAAATAAATTTTGAAAACCCAACGACCCAAGAACCATTTGCATCTTGAATCACACCACCAGATGATGCTACACTGTTGACAATGTCCCTTGCGCCATCAACATTAACATTCCACATGCCACTCTCGAGAGGTACCCATTTCACAATCGCTGGGCTCACTACAGCCTTAGCACCCTACGTCACCCCAAAGATTCTAATACATGCCGAGACTCATTTGAAAGTTGGCAACTTCGACCTAGGATCATGCCTTGGTCAATCACTTCTGGCTCAAATACTCTGCTATTACGTGAGAGCCATAAGTTCCATAAAATAGCTCCAAAAAGCAATTCCCAATCAATTTTCCGAGACTGCAAAATAGTTTGGAGTAGCCAAATTCAGTCGAATCCACTCAACCAGGTTAGTAGAGAAAAAAATCGATAGCTTATCATGGGTATTAATGTCCTTCATGCCCACCCTACAAGCCACACACACGGTTGAATCCGCTATATGTCTACGAGCTCGCTCAACATTGGTCAACACTCGTCCTTTAAAAACCAACCATAAGAATGCTTTAACACGCTGCAAACCTTTGAACTGTTGAATCAGTCTCCAAATGGCATCCCTACTAGCTAGAGGCTATGGATGTCGCATGTTGTAAGCAAACTCAACTGTGAAAGCAAGATTCTTCTCCCAACACCAACAAGGTTTATCAATCAAAGCCAAAATACTTGGAGGCTTAATGGCTGCTATATAACCAATGATATCAAGCGGTACAAGATGCTGAAACAACTCTGGTGCCCATTCCCCATCCTAGCGAACCATCCAGCTAATAGGGGTGAAACTCGAAAGGGGTTGTGCTGGGTCGGTCATCACTATAACAAGAAGCGCTACACCCTTTATCCAATTATCACGCCAAAAATCAAGGCTTTTTCCATTGCCAACATTCTACACTACACTATCACGAACATCAGTCCATATCGAACCCAAACAACGCCATCCAACCTTTAGTATCATCAATAAACGACCACTCTAGTATGTCATAAGCCTTTTCTAAATCGATCTTTATCGCCATCCAACATTTCCGGCCTAATTTCCTAAGTGTTGAGTGCGTCACTTCTTAGGCGATAATAATGTTGTCTGAAATAGATTTGTCTGGTACAAAGCTCATTTGGTTATCAACAATCTATTCTGATAGAAATGGCTTTATTCTGTTAACAACAACCTTTGTTATCGCCTTGTACAAAACTGTACAATGACTTATAGGTCAAAATTGGCTCATAGTCTTTGAAGATTTCGCTTTTGGAATCAACACCACTAAAGTTTGATTAGTTGAGTCCGAAGACAACCACGGATTTAACCTCATCATTAGTAGTAGGAGCAGCCAAGGTCGAAAAGCATGATCACTCAGCCGAGGGAAACAACCACGAGTGCTATATATTGGACTAGCAATATTGAAAGTTGTGAATAACTCCTTAAAAATCTCAATGGCATGAGCCCGTAACATAGACTGTTCCGAACTCTATACTCCATTTCCCAACTTGAGTGTTAAAACCGCATTTGCTCTTCACCACGAGATAGTTGAAGCATGAAATTACCTTGTATTTTTGTCGCCATACAAAACCCATTTACTTCCCACCTTTTGGTGCCATGAGCACTCCTCCTACTCTAAAATAAAGTCTAGTTTAGCCTTTAATTTATGCTCTAAGTCGATCAAAAAATCCGAATGTGATGACTGGAGAACTCTATCAATCCCTCAAAGGCGTGCCAACAACTGTTTTTTCTTCCATCCAATATGACCAAAGAGCTCAACATTCCACGTCTTAACCGCTTGTCTAAACTGATCAACATTAGTTTCCATAGAGATAGAAGGATCTCATGTAGAAGAAATGAGCTCTTGAAACTGTGGATGGTCTTGCCAAGCTGCGACAGATCGAAACAATTGATCCAAACTAGTGACAATACTCCCATACGTCTTTAAAAGTAACAAAAAAATGATTGGAGCCAACACGATCCAAGTGCATCACTAAAGAATCCGAAAACTCAAGGAACCAAGTTCATTTTCCAGGCATCTATCTAGGCGTTGGTAAAGTGTTCCCATGTTCCAAGTGAATTCCTTGTAAGTTGACAGAACAGGAAGAAACAGAATTTTATATTCTGTATTTTGTTATTGCTCAAAATCAAAATTACATCTCTCGATACACACTTATATAGGCTCTAGGTCTTTTAGTACATTAAGAAGACCTTCTCAAGATAACTTTTAGTTCTAATCTACTAAGTTGATAGACTCTAACTACAATAAGGAGTCCTACTAAGGATAAAATCTAATCTATTAGGGAGATAAACTTTAAGTAGGATAATTACTACATTATTTACAAAGGCTGAAATTTCTCTCGGATAACTCACATTCCTCGCCCCTAAAATCAACTTCCAAAAGACCAAAATTAAAAATAAATTCAAGAAAAAAAGAACTTGTCCAGAGTTGTACTAGATCCACCACGCCTCTCTTCCACTCGAAGAATGGCATTAAAGTCTCCCCCAATAGCCATGCCTCCTCATAACCAGATTCAAATGGATAAGATGGTCCCATAAATGCTTACGTAGCATCATATTCAAACTCGCATACACAGCAATGAAGTAAGTCCATTTCCCCATATTCGACCCTCGACATTTCCCGTGAACAAATTGATTCGATGCAGAAAGTACTTCGACATCAACTCCATCCCTCCAAAGTAACCATATACCACCACTACATCCTCGGGATTCTACCTGCAAGGAGTTAACAAAGCCAAAATTCTTTAGAATTCTATCCGCCTCGTGACCACTAACCCGAATTTGCATCAGAGTAACAACCTGCGAATTATTAGCTCTCACAAAATTCTTGAAATGTCATCTAAATTCATTTCTCTCTGCACCCTAGCAGTTCCAAAATATAAAATTAATCATTGTAAATGACTAAAATTAAACGGGTGAACCTTATAGAGAAAGAGTCAAATTTTCCTTCTCCACAACCACAACATCAACCACATTAGAAGTTTCATGTCCCCCATCCATTATGGCCTGATCTGATATGCCTTCAACTTGGTCCAGCATCGGTGCGCCATTATTTAAAGCAGACTTCGAAGGCCCTTGAGAAGGAGGTGTGAGCTTGTTCAACTACCCCAAAAATGTTTGAACCTTTATGGTCTTCTTGTTCATCACCTTAACTGGATTAACACCTCAACAACACAGGTTGGACAGGCACTCGGGATTCAGTCCTTTTTGTCTTTAAAGTCTTCTTGTTCATCACCTTAACTGGATTAACACCCTTGCCTTGGTGTGGTACACCTCTTAGTCTTATCGTAGTCCTATTATCATTCTTCCACTTAACTATAGAGATCGCCTTATGTGAACCCGTAGCAATAGCAGGTAAGGGTGTTCAAACGGTAGGTTCGGTTAACCAACCGAATCGAACATTCAAAATTTCATTAATCGAATTTTTTTTCTTATTAACCGAACCGAAATTTTTTCAAAAATATTTAACCGAACGAAAAAGTTCGGTTAATTCGGTCATTAACCGAATTAACTAAAATTTGTCTTAAAATTTTGGTTAAACTACACAAATAGTCACTAAACTATGTTAAAATAATCTTTTTAGCCACTGAACTTTCAAAAGATATAAAACAACCAACTTATCGAATTATTACAAAATGATCATTGATTTATTGCACATTATAAATTATTAATAAATATTGAAAATTTTAATGATTATTTTTAATAATTTAATAAATTTAATTATCATTTTGTGCTAATTTGATAAAGTTTAATGACCATTTTATAATTTTTAAAAGTTTAGTGACCAAAAATAAATATAAAATATAAAAATTTCGGTTAATTCAGTTAATTAACCGATTTCGAACTGAATTAACCGATAACCGAAGTTTGAAAAAAATCATTAACCGTTAACCGACCGAACCTAAAATTAACCGACCGATTAACCGAAAATTTTTTCGATTCGGTCGATTAATTCGGTTAACCGAACTTTTGAACACCCCTACCAACTGCCTCTATAATCCACAACACAACCTCTCAACATTTCTTCAAGAATCTGGATTACCCGCTCAGACCGACCATCGGTATGCGGATGATAATCAGTGCTAAAATTCAACTGAGTACCCAAAGCAGTGTTAAGAACCTTCCAGAACTTCCCTGTGAACCTTGGGTCCCGATCATAAATGATAGACAAAGATACCCCATGAAGTCTAACAATCTCTGAGATGTAAAGTTGAGCTAACTTACTCAAAGAATAGTTAACCCGAACAAGGATAAAGTGTGAAGATTTAGTTAATCGATCAATAATAACCTAGATAGAGTCTTTATTTGATGGGGTCAAAGGAAGACCACTGACAAAGTCCATAGTTCCATGCTCCCATTTCCACTGAGGAATCTCAATTTGCTGAAGTAACCCGGACGGACGTTGATGCTCTACTTTCACTTTCTGACAAGTTAAATATTTCGATACAAAACCGACATACCTCTTAAGGTCCTTCCACCAATATCTCTCCCTAAGATTCTTATACATCTTATCCCCACCGAGATGCATAGAATAAGGACTGTCATGGGCTTCACGAAGAATAACTTGCTTCAAACCAAAATTCCTCAAATTACAATATCGACCCCGAATACACAGTACACCATCCTGGTCAATAGAGAAATCCTGAGATATGCCTTCTTCAACCTCTCTTATACAGTGCATCAAGAACGGATCACTAGGCTGCTCAACTCGAATATCAGAAATCAAGGTAGGAATAATCTAAAGTTCTACCAAAAGACTGCCATCCTCATACAAACTCATCTGGGCAAACAAAGCTCTCAAATCTGAAATGGCATTATGACTCAAGGCGTTGGATACAACATTGACCTTGCCTGGATGATACTCAATTTCGCAATCAGAGTCTTTAAGGAGTTCTAGCCAACGGTGTTGTCTCAGGTTTAGCTCATTCTGAGTGAGAAGATATTTCAGACTCTTATGGTCTTTGAAGATATAACACTTCTCTCCATAGAGATAGTGTCTTCAGATCTTAAAAGCAAAGATCACAGCATCAAGCTCTAGGTCGTGGGTAGGATAGTTACACTCATGCAATTTTAGCTGTCTAGAAGCATAAGCTACTGCCTTACCATCATGCATCAAAACACACCCCATTTCAGTGTGAGAAGCGTCACTATAGACGGTGTAAGCTTTCCCTGCTCAAGTTGAATCAGGACTGGTGCTTCAGTCAACACGGTCTTAAACTTCTAAAAATTAGACTGTTGGGCCTTATTCCAGATAAAGGAATCATTCTTCCTCAAAAGTTTAGTCAGCGGAGTCGCGATGATCGAGAAACCCTCAACAAACTTCCAATAATAGCCAACTATGATATGCCCCAAAAATATAACCTTCGAGAGCTAGAATCCACACTTACTGAATTTTGCATAAAGTTATTTCTCCCTCAGAGTTTGTAAAACAATTTGGAGATGTTCCTCATGCTCAACCTCAAATTTAGAATAAACCAAAATATCGTCTATAAAGATCACAACAAAACTGGTCGAGATAGGGTTGAAACACTCTATTCATCATGTCCATGAAAGCGGCATAAACGTTAGTCAACCCAAAGGGCATCACAAGGAACTCGTAATGACCATATCATGTCTGGAAAGCGGTTTTGAATACATCATAATCCTTAACCTTGATTTGCTAATAACCAGACCTCAGGTCTATCTTAGAAAACACCGTAGCTCCCCAAAACTGATCGAAGAGATCATCAATACGTGGAATGGGATACTTGTTCTTGATTTTTAGCTTATTTAGCTTCCGATAATTGATACACAGCCGAAGCGTCCTATTCTTCTTCTTAACAAAAAGAACAGGGGCTCCTCACTGAGAAACACTGGGTCGGATAAATCCTCTGTTTAGCAGTTCTTGCAACTGTACTTTCAATTATTTATGTTCTTTCGGTGCTATTCGATAAGGCGTTATAGACACAGGAGCTGTGCCTGGATAAACTTTAATATCAAACTCAATCTCATCGCGTTTTGGCATAACACAGACAATTCTTTCGAGAATACATCGAGAAAGTCTCTCATAACCTGGATCTTATCTATCCACGAGTCATACTATCTCGGATCAAGAATGTAAGCAAGGTAGGCAATGGACCCTTTCTTGATCATCTTCTTGGCTTTGAGAGCCATATTACATTAGACAGAAAACCTCTGCGCTCTCCGATAAGAACTACCTCGCGATCATCAAAAGTTTTTAGGGTTGCCCTCTTCTTTTCACAGTCAAGATTGACTCGGTGAGTAGACAACCAATCCATGCCGAGAATGAGATCGAACTCCCCAAAAGGTAACTCCATTAAATTAACCAAAAAGATTTCCCCATAAATCTCAAGGGGACAATTTCTGTACACTTTGGTGACCTTAACAGATTTTCCCTCCGAACTATGTACAATAACAAAATTAGCAATGTCCTCAATAGAGATTTCAAGACCCTCAGATACAGAACTCGCAACATAAGAATGAGTAGAACCATTATCCAACTGTGCAAAGTAAGAGATAGAATGAATAAAAAAAGTACAAGCAATAATATATGGCTCTTCTCGATCCTCATGTCTCTTGGTAGCATATACCAACCCTGGCTGTCTTGCCCCTGAACCAACTAGTCCTCTACTCTGAGCAGGCCTACCTCTACCAGCAGTACCTAAAACAACAGATCTACCATGACCTCTCCCTCTATTAGGAGTCTGTACAGATACATGAGACTGACTTGGAACATAAATAGATAGAGGTGACACCGGACAATCTCTAAAAAGGTGGTCAAAAGAACCGCATTAGAAACAAGCCCCACTCTACCTCATGCACTCATTTGGATGCCATTTCTTACAAAAGGACATTGTGGCACCCCATGAGAACTAGTCGAACCTCTAACACTGGCGGTCGAAACGGTAGATGTCACTAGTCTAGCTCTAGAATAACTCTGATGGTCGTACTTATCTCTAGTCCTCTTCCTAGACTGATCCCCTGACTGTGCTGAACTGATGCGGTCGACTATCTCCTAGCCCGATCAGTACCCTAAAATTACTGTTGTTTCTTCATAGATTCAATTTGCTCAACAGTTCTGGCCCGCTTGGTGATCTCTTTATACGCCGTATCCTGATGTAAAGCAACATCAGTCTTAATAGAAAAATGTAGCCCTCTCAGAAACCAATCACACTTTTCTTTTTCTGTAGTAACCAACCCCGGAACATACTAGAGGAGTCTCAAAAATTCTATCTCATAGTCATTAACCTCATATCCTTCTGCTCCAGATTCATAAAGTCATCTTGACACTTTGCTAGATAATCAGACCCAACATACCTGTCCTAGAATGACTGTCTGAAAAACTCCCATAAAATCTAACTAGCTGAAACAACTCTTTCCTCTGCCTCCCACCAATTTTGAGCCTCACCCTGCAACAATGATACAGAAGCCCTCAATTTTTTATCAGTAGGATAATCCATCTCCACAAACAATCGCTAAAGCTTCTTCAACCAATACTCTGCATCAACAAGGTTTTACTCGTATTGCCATCAAACATAGTCATCCCGACAGCTAAAAACTTGATAGATATAGGTTTCCTCACACCCTTAGACTGACGGAGGTAACGAAGTAACTCTCTCTGTACTGTAACTGAATCCATGCTCACAATCTCATTATCTTCAGAATTTGTGGACCAACACTCTGTGTCTGCTGGACATGTGCTGTATGTTGAGCTTCATTCTGATTCACATGTTATTCCTCTACCTCGGCATCATGTACCATATCATGATTCTGTGGAGGGTCCGAGGAGGCGGAACATCATTCTCTTCATTAGAATAATGACCTCGGCTACGACCTTGGCCTCGACCATGTCCGGTTGTTAATCTAAAACTCCTACGAGGTGGCATAGTGGCCTATCACAAAAGAAATAACCCTAAGTTAGAGTCGGTACTTAGAATTTCTACTCAAAATAAGCATAATCTTTAAAAATGTTATATTTATTAGAAAATCCCGTTTTGCCCAAAATATTTAATATGCATGAAAAAATTATTTTCGGTTTAAAATTTCATGTGAGCTACCCAGTCCGAGTGTTGAACCTAGGCTTTGATACCACTAAATATAACCTCCTAAATTCAACCTAATTTCTTAAGTTGAATCTTGGAAGTCAAGTAAGAAAACTTGTCCCTAAAGAAAGTTTTAGGTTTACAAATCAAATTACAAATTATTCAGAAGAGATAGGAACTACCAAAATTATATCAATTTATATAAAACCGTAGTTGTTTAGCGGAAATCCAAAAGTTCGTATAAAATTCGAGAGAAATTCAATTATGCATGCCAAACCAATAAGTCCAAAAGTAATAAAAATGTCCAAAGTCCCAAATACAAAATTATTCGAATATAATAATAATATATAAATTCAAATGTCTAAATAACCATACTGTAAAATAAGAAAGTTTGAAGATATGAGATCCTCCAAGTACCATACGCCTAAGCCTGAGTATTTAAAAGAGGAACTAGGGGGAATAAGTTATGAGGCTCAGTGTGTCTCTAAAGTGCAGTAGAAAACACATAACAGAAATCCGAACAACAAGCATAGTTCGACAGTTATTCCGATATACAAATGCATATAGTCAGAGTCAAAGAATGTAATGTCATGCACCCATCTCCATACATCATCCGAAGAGTAAGGTTTCCCAGAACCACTCTAACTACATCGTTACCATCCGAAGTGGAATTTCGACCTAAGGGTGGAGCCACTAATCCGAAGCGAAATTCATCCCGAAGGGTGAACCCACTAAACTTCCTCGTACAATTTCTCAACCCAAAAGATATGACATGTTCCCATTTTATTTTCTGAATCTGAATGCATATCCGATCTATTATTCAAGTGGGGTACGATATATGTCTGATATTAATTTAGTCCGATTCTGATATTTGATGTGTGACATGTCACCATACAAAACATATAATAATTCACAGATCATTCAATCAGTCACAAATGCAACATACACGCATAACATAGAGCACAAAAATGATGTAGCACTAGAAGGGACACACCTTATACAATTAATAACTCAACGTCGAGAGTGACATCTCCCACGTTTAGCTCTAGGATTAGCTCGGTAAGGGTCAATACCTACGAGGACAACCAAATATAAATATCTACTACTATGCCACACTAGCATAATCATTAAACGAAATCATACTCACGTTCAGAACTCGCAAGTTGAGCAGAAGGAGGTTGAACAGGCAGAGGAGGATTAAGGTTTTCAGTCTCCGAGTCAACATCACCTGAACACATTAATATTCGAATCAAATTTCGGTATACACAATTCCCAAAATACTAATTACGACTAATTGCAAAAGTAAAACGATTAAAGGTTCACTCAGTTAAAGACATTGTAGGGCTGGTTAAACGAGTTAGATCCGAACAATAGGTCATGGTCAAAACCCAGTTCAGTCAATTGATTATGCCGATTCGATTCAAATCAAAGGCCTAAATCAAACACTGGTTCAATTCGATCGGTTCACATATTCAGGTTCACAAAAATAAAAATGGTCTGGTTCATACATTGGTCTGGTTCAAAAGTTGGATCAATTAAGAAAATTTGGTTTAGCTTACTGCCAAACCATTTGCACAATTATGGCACACGAGCCCCACCAAAATCATCCACTGCCAACCTTCCATTCAATCACGTGGGTTTAACAAAAATGGGTCCCACCTCAATAACCAACAAACTCTCATTGGTTTCACTTCTAATCGACTCACACAAAAATTTGGGTCTAGACAAAAATACCCGCCTAGTGTCACGGCCATGCCGTCTAGGCCCGATCGGCAAACCGTGCGGCACTTGAAAAGGGACCCAACCTAGACAAGTCAGCCTTCAACAAGCCCTTTATCCAAGGACTCAACTCGGAAGCGTCGTCTCATGATCCATCAGGCAACATGTGCGTCGAATATCGTATCCCGCGGGGCCTAGCGAATGCTAGCGACCAACCCCTAACTCTCGCGACGAGCGCGATATGGGGCCCTGTGGCCCCAAACCGTCCCTAAGAGATCCTCCTAGAGAGACATCGTGCCATCCGCTTGGCTCCAATGCCCGCACACCTAAGCCCTACGTGGGCCTAGGAGAATGTCACTTACACCAAGGCAACTCGGCTGCTAGCGCTTGGCGAGGAGGATGGTGGAGACCCAACACCAGACCACTTCCCCCTTAAAGAGCTAAATAAACTTACCAAGTATGACGCGAGTAGACGTTGCTTCGTCCCAAACGAGGACACTTTCTGAACAGGGCCTTCATCGCCTTCCCAAAGCATCATAACTTGCATCATTTGCTCGGTCCCGAACAGGCTTGTCAAGGCAGGATCGTAATACAATAAGAGACAACCTTGACACTCTCCCACACTTCCTATTATCGATGTCCTCATCGATACTGACACTCATTCTTCATCACCTGATGAGTTGATATGGACATCGAAGGCAGTTCCTCTTTGATCTATGCTTGACTTAATACACTTCTCTAGTCACATCATCTGAACATTCAAGCAAATAACTCAAGCCTCGATCCTGGGTTCTTTTGATTCCCTTATGATCCAGTTTTGCTCCTTCAATGTCAAGTGCTAGATTCATGCTCCCACACTTTTTCTCTGATTGTGGTTCGAGCGAAACACTTGTGGCAAATCATTGACTCAACTAACGCATACCTTGTAGTGTCTTTGAGTCTCACGAACTAGCCATAGACCTACAAAACAAAAATAGCATACCTGCCGCCCATATGCAAGAGAACTAAGACCCGCCACACAATGGTTTGCTCTTTGGCACTAAGCTCATTCGCCAATTGTGTCCCGCCGAATAGTGAGATCTTCAAGCAATGAATGCGTCACCATCTGGCCAATATCCAAACGGGCAGGTACAAGTTCACCTTGCACTTAATTGCTTAATGATGTAAAATGATCTATGGTTACCAACACGGTACAAGCGTGTACTTGTCTCTTTGTCTTTCTTTATATGGCCTGTACTAAGACATACAAGCACATACATTAGTGATAACCTATTTACACAAGTCTCGAACGATACCTGGTTGGTAAATATTGCCTTACGCATTCACCATTTGCCAAGTGAATGTACATCTATTCCCACTCGAACAACCTTGCTCTCATGAACTCATGCATCGTGGTTTTTCAACGGCTAATAACACTTTTCCCACGAGCCAACCGCCTTTAAGATTATCCAACGTAACATACAACTTGTCTCGCTTCTCTCTGCATCATCTTGTCGACGTCCTCGTTGACTGAACAAAAGAATTCCTTCGCTAGTTAGCGGTACCATTGTAACCTGCAAAGATTAACTTTCTTTTGACCGAGTTATGCACTATTGTGCCACAAGCCCGCCAACATTCTTCTTTTCAACACAACAAGCGCCTCTGCGCTGAACATAAATGAGCTCCATAAAGGGTTACTTTCCACATGACATCATGCTGGATAATCATTTTTGGTTAACGACAGGCACCTTTGTGCACTGTTTGCAATATGATTTCCAGGCATGCATCAACGATTCACAAGTAGTCGGCTTCTCAATACTGAGGTAACCATAGTGATTAACGTCAGACACCTCTTGTGTACTGATTTCACTATGACGACCCAGCTAAGATTTTAAGACATATTGAGTGCCTCGGCACAAAACAACCATAGTGTGTAATGTCAGTCACCTCCGTAAACTGATGACACTATGTTTGAACTCGTTTGCACCCTCGCGGCGACAAACTATAAGTGCCTTTCAGATGAAACAACCATGGTGGTTAGCGTCAGTCACCTCCGTGTACTGATCCCACCAGGTCCAACTCGATAGCACCTCTGTGCAACAAGAAGTAAGTGCCTCTTGCACTGAAACAACCATGGTGGTTAGCGTCAGTCACCTCCGTGTACTGATCCCACCATGTCCAACTCGATAGCACCTCTGTGCAACAAGAAATAAGTGCCTCTTGCACTGAAACAACCATGGTGGTTAACGTCAGTCACCTCCGTGTACTGATCCCACCAGGTCCAACTCGATAGCACCTCTGTGCAACAAGAAATAAGTGCCTCTTGCACTGAAACAACCATGGTGGTTAACGTCAGTCACCTCCGTGTACTGATCCCACCAGGTCCAACTTGTTAGCACCTCTGTGCAATATAAAGATCGAGCACCACATATGCTTCGATCGCTATAGTGGTTACCCACAGGCACCTCAGTGCGCTGGCTTCACTATAAAACTCACATGCACCTCTGTGCCACAAATTCACAACTGAGCACCACTATGCTAAAGGAATGAGCGCCACTGCGCGGAGATAATAAGCAAGCACCTCTGTGCCCGAGACAATAGTCAGGCACCTCCGTGCACTAACCAACCCACAATTTATTTCACATTGTGGACTCACCCAACCCACTCCTTTTACGAGGGTGCTTGGTGTGGAGTCCAACCATCTAACGTCGTACAAAGTTTAAATTCACATCAACTCGGCTCGAAAGCCTTGCTCTGATACCAACTGTCACGGCCATGCCGTCTAGGCCCGATCGGCAAACCGTGCGGCACTTGAAAAGGGACCCAACCTAGACAAGTCAGCCTTCAACAAGCCCTTTATCCAAGGACTCAACTCGGAAGCGTCGTCTCATGATCCATCAGGCAACATGTGCGTCGAATATCGTATCCCGCGGGGCCTAGCGAATGCTAGCGACCAACCCCACGACTCGCGAAGCGCGATATGGGGCCCTGTGGCCCCAAACCGTCCCTAAGAGATCCTCCTAGAGAGACATCGTGCCATCCGCTTGGCTCCAATGCCCGCACACCTAAGCCCTACGTGGGCCTAGGAGAAGGTCACTTACACCAAGGCAGCTCGGCTGCTAGCGCTTGGCGAGGAGGATGGTGGAGACCCAACACCAGACCACTTCCCCCTTAAAGAGCTAAATAAACTTACCAAGTATGACGCGAGTAGACGTTGCTTCGTCCCAAACGAGGACACTTTCTGAACAGGGCCTTCATCGCCTTCCCAAAGCATCATAACTTGCATCATTGACTTGGTCGCTCTTTAGGCATTGTTCATATCATCGCTCGGTCCGCCTTTGCTCGGTCCCGAACAGGCTTGTCAAGGCAGGATCGTAATATAATAAGAGACAGCCTTGACACCTAGCATATGCACGCGAAACCGGCCAGATTCCCCCCACTTTCCTTTGCATCCCAAAAAGGTTAAAGGGTTTAATACCCCTATCTGCAGTAGATAACTGCGGCGCAACGGCGACATCTCATCGGAAGTACCAAATCTGAGATCACAATGGTCAGACTTGGCCACAGAACGAACCAAAATAGTGGGTTTGACAACCCGAAATTCAAGAGAACCATAATCCGACTTACCCACACTGGAAAAAAAAGACAAAGACGAAGGGTGGCGGCACAAGGATTTCAAACGGTCACACGACGTTAATGAGCAAACGGTCAGCGACGAGGGTTAGAGGTCAAGCGAAGCACGGACGAACAGCAAGGAGAGACAGCTGATAGCCCCGGTTTAATGAACGGACGACAATGAGTCCCTTACCGGTGTTCGATCAGGAACAATAAGGTGAGGGTTGACACTGTCAAAACAAAATGAGTGGGAGAGGGAGAGGGAGAGGGAGAGAGAGCGGCTGCTGCACAACACCAAATGAAAAATTTCCAGCCGAACCTAAATTTTGGGTAAATTACATCATAAAGGCTCATAGGTTAAATCGCTTTACAGAATAGACGCCAACGTTCAAAATTAGTTCAATTAGGTCACCAAAATAACTAAAATTTAATTAAATTCGTAATTCTCAATTAGGGTTACAAATTAGGGATTTTACTCTAATTAGGGTTTTTAATTTAGGGGGAAATTGGGGTGTTACACATCTAATGCATCATCTAAATCCATTTGAACAAGAACATCTCGAACCTTCACATGCCATAGTGAAAACCTGACGTTGCGATCCAGCAGCGGAATTTCATACTTCACCGTCGTTATTATCCTGAGTAACCTGAAAAGCTCTGATGCCAATTTGTTATACCACCAGGACGATAATGACGAGATAAGTAAATAAGCGCAAACGCAAAAAAGAAAAATAACACCAAAAATTACGTGGAAAGGCCAAAAGAAAAAAAATCACGGGCAGAGGATGAGAACTTTCACTATGATGGAGAAAGAAATTACAACTAATTTATGATGTTCTGTCTAAACCCCTAATCCCTAGTATCTATTTATAGGGATAGATTCATTGTTTAAAGAGAGAACTTGCATAGAAACAAATTCTACTCAAACTGAGTTTCATACCTTTAATTAATATAAAGTAAACAAGATATACTAAAATTAAGATTCTAATTTTAAACCAAATCTCAACAGAATTTGGATCACAACTTTACTAAAAAGAAAGTCTCAATAAGTGATGAAGAAGCCCAGTGAAGACGAAGGAGGAAAATTGTAGCTGGGAGAAGGAAAGTAAGGTGACAGAAGAAAGCATTTTCTTTTTTTTTTCATGGCAATAATGTTCACTACGTCAGCTCAATTATCTAAGTTTCGGTTTGTTATTTCAACTGGTCCACTGAATCAGAATTTTTGTTCAACAATTAGCTTCAAGAAGATCACGAATGTTGAGAAAGTATGGTGATTGTTAGAATATAATGAGTTGTAATTAGTGTTAATTAATTTTTAATATGTTATAGTTTGTTAGGTTGTTAGTCAGTTGGGTCAATATGTCGGGCTGTTTCTGAATGGGGACATAAATACCCAGGTTTGTAATGGGTTTGATCATCTTGATCCATCAACCTTTGTAATTCTCTTAATACAATGCAATATTTCCTAATTGTGTTTCAGCTATAAGTCTCTACAAACATAAAATTCTAACAAAGGGATGATGATTACGGTCCATGTAAAAATGGAAACTTCAAAAATATTCACAATCTTGCCTAATTAATTCAAATTTCCTCAAAACAATAAAACCTTCCAAATAAAATGGAATTAATCATGTTCTTCGTGCATTCAAACAAGATCACATATTTTGTAATTTCTTCTAAATTTCTAATTTAACTCCTTAACAGTCCGTACCCTCTAACATAAAATTTTGCGTCCCTTCTTACTTTAAGTTGACCATACTCCCTAAAAACTCGTCTCCGTTAAAAACATTTTATATAAAAATGACCATTTCATCATTTTAATATATCTTTTGACATAGATTTTTTTCTTCCACCAAAATTAGATGTGAGAAATCTACCTATCATAATTTTCATGGTGGTTTTGTCTGTGAATAAGCAGTAATTGGACGCCGATGGTTTTGAAATTGTAGTTTAAGATAGTTGTTATAGTTCTGAAAATTAATACAACCATAGTGGACCTGTCTTTTACAGAGTTTGACTTTATGGTAAGTTTTGCTAATCATTTGCATGAATTGGAACAATTAATAGTGAGCCAATGGTGCAAGAATAGCGTGGCAAAGCCAGACAAGAGACATCAGTTTTTGTTACGAAATCTGAGATTTTTTTTCTCTCTCTATTTTTTATAAAATATATTGTTTTGTCAAAAAAAATACACCAGCACACCCGCATGGTGCGGCATGCAGTAATTCGAAAACAGAAAATAGTTACATATGGTAAAGTTATTTTTCACTGCTAGCTCATCAGTATTGCCTAATATATATTCGATAATTTTACAACTCTTAACATGGATACATACTGCATACACATATACATTTGAATTCTGAAAACACAAACGTTAATTTATATGATACAATCATTAAAAATATTTCTACTTGCTTCTTATAAATGGCACCATCATTTATTAAACAAAGTTTTGTGCTCAATCTTTTAAGTAAATTAATTGTACAACTCAGAGATTATAATGTCATATAATTGTATTGTTAAAGAAATTAGAATTCGGACTTATAAGTTATAATTCACATTAATTTCATACTATTATTTTGTATCCAAAATAAGCTTACTAGAGAGTAGTAAAACCGATCTTTTAAGAGTAATTAAATTCAAAAGGTTTTTTTCCCAAGTTCTATTTGGAAAAACAATGCTTTTGACTATTTTTATTGTATGAAAATTATAAGATTAAATTGCATGCTCTTGGTATTCAAGAAAAACAAAACAAAAAGCGATTATTACTTTGGTACTAGAAAAATTAAGTTGTACTCAAAAGCTTCTTTACCTCAGGTTTTGGTAATATAACATATGAACCCGAGGAGTCATTCTAAATATTCCTCCTCTAAGACAAGAGTTTAAAGGAAATTATTTATCGGGATGAGATAAAAGCAATATGAGTAGCAGCATAGGATGTTAAAAAAAATACTCACACATTTTAATGTATCTCTAAGCCACTGACTATTTAACCATCTTTTAACCTTGTGACACATTTTTACCCTATAAATAATCTCCCTAATTTTCACTTCTAGCTCAAAAAAAAAAAAAAAAAAAAAAAAACTTGGGTCTTAAAGATATTCCTCAATTCTTTTCCTGTCTCTTGCTTTAGCTGTCTTCTTCTACTACCTCCTTTATCAACAAAGGAGACCCTTGTCTTACAGGTAAATCTCTACATTCTAAGTTATATTAGTTTGATTATGCTGCACTTTCATCTCTACGTTCTATAATTTTCTGTTTTGATTTTCATTAAAAAAATGGTGCTTTTGATATTGTCCTTAAACCTCGCTTTTATTTTGGACTATTTTGAGGGTTCAATTCTCCCTCTCTTGTCCAAGGAAAAATTCTAAGCACGATTTAATGTAATACAACTTAAATCCTTGCTTATTTGTCATGTAAATACAAGGAAATTAATCGCTGAAATGTCGTACTCTATCAGAAATTACATTTGTGTCGTTCAGATCTAAAAACGTGTCATGCGCTTGATATTGATGCAATCGATATCCCCACTTTTAATTTTGATTCGGTCGATGGATAACTTCCTCTCTCTTCTTTTAGAGAAAAAAATAAGTATGTTTAGATGTACTAAATTTAAATTTTTCTTGATAGTCATGTCAATACAAAGAAAGGATTCACTATATATCATAATTTGTATGAAACACTGGTTATATTTTTCAGATCTAAAAAAGTGTCTCAAGTCCGACATAGATACGATGGTACTTCTTTCCTCTTTTTGTTTCGGTCAGAAATAAATTCTCTCTTCTCAAGGGGAAAATGACCTAGTTTAATCCAATATAAATCTTTATTTATAACATTTTAATAAAATTAAATAATTATATCTTAGAAAAGGATTTTCGAAAATATATTTCTCTAGTCTTTATATAATAATAGCAACAACACACCTTAAATAATAATAATAATAACAACAACAATAATGATAAAGGAATTCATAAGTATTTTTTTAATTATGCAAGAAGAATATGCCAGAGAAGAAAAACGTGTTAAAAATTTTAAATTTGCTGTCAGTTACCTAATAAGTATACTATATGCCTTTTGAAGGGGAAACAAATTACAGGTACATATATTAAAATATTTATTTGGATAATAATTATGCGATGCCTGTCCAATATAACTATATAGTAAAAGAATTGAATTTTAAATATCGCATATATATAGTGATACTAAATTGCATCTTAAAATCTAGCTAAAGTCGTAATTAGAAAATATATGGTCTAGGGGTTGACCGATAACCAAACGTTTTTCAGACAACATTATTAAACATGGTCTTGTTTTCTTCTCTATTCAAGACTTCAGATTCTCTGGCAAAACAGGTTTCTTATTGGTTTCAATAACTCAAATTATTCCTCATTTGCAAAGAAGGCGAATGTAAGACCGTAACTTCAGTAGGGTCCACACTAAAAATAAAATAAAATTTTAAGTAAATTAGGTAAGTAATCGAAATAGTTTGGAGTGGGGGGGGGGTCGGTCAGGAAAATATGGATAAGTTAATTCATTATTTTTTAAAATTATGAGTCATTTAGATTCGGATTAGTTCTAGTTTTAGACTATTTTAGGTTTAGGTTTTCTTTAAATTCGAGTTATTTTGGATTTGTTCCATTTTAAGTTTTGATATTTTCGAGTTATTTATTCGGACCGTTTTGATTTTAGGTCACTTTTGGTTCCAGTTGCTTGATGTTTTGGGTTCAGACTGTTTTGCGCTTTAGTTAGATTGTCAATTTTTTATGATTAGATATGATTTCACCGGGTTTAGATTCGGATCGACCGAATTAACATGAGTACAGGTAGAATTGATACGTCTGTGTGTAAATACATAACCATTTAAAATAAGGATAATTATTTGATATACTGGCGGTGAAAACTTTTGGTTTTCACAAGCGCTTTAGTTTTAGGGTTTAGGGACTCGGTTTAGAGTGTAGAGTTTAGGGGTTTAAGTGTAGTAGTTTAGAATTTAGTAATTGTGAACAGAATTTACGGTTTGGGATTAGAATATTTAAAGTTTATAAGTTAAAATTTAAATCCTCAACATATTACTCTAAAACTTAAACCCTAACCCCTAAACCCTAAATCCTAACCCTAACCTCTAAATTCTAACCATTGCCCCTAAAGTTTAAACCCTTAAAACCTGCATTCTAAACTGAGTCCTTAAATCCTAAACTAAAGAGCTTGTGAAAACTTTTAATTTTCACTACCAGTGTATTAGATATAACTCCCGATAAAACATGTAGTTTCATAAGATATTGCTTAATTAGTTTTATTCTTTGTAATCGATTTCTCACAATATGGAAGCTCTTTTTCTTTTCTTTCTTTTGTTTTAAAATAATAAAAGTGCGTAAATTCAATTCAACTTCTAAGGATCAGTTCAGCTCAAGTTCTAACCAGCTCGTTTCTCTTTTAGAGGGACCTGTTGAGGCCTAATGAATCTGATTTTAACCCATTTTAATCTGGGTTTGGACAGTAGTCTGTTCAATTCGAAGTTGATTTTGCAATAACGCGGGCATAGATTAATAAATTGCATATATTTTGTATATTTATTTTGAGCAGAACGGGATAATGGAGAGTAGTTCTAAAGCAGACGAGGATCTGGAGTTTCAGTTATTTAACTTCAATGAGCTAGAATTCTTAAACAATGTCAATGATATTATGGAGGAAAACTATCAGCACAATGAAGCAGCTGCAAATTTCTCAAAGGTAATTAAGAATCAAATAAGAATCGAAATACCAAGTATTCTTGGATAATCTAAAGCTAATTTTCATTATTAATGTATTACTTTATAGGATATTAGCCCCGATGATCCTATTTTCACTGAAGCATCCAATATGCCAAAAGAACCAGTAAATGATCTCCATTTACCTCCCTCTTATTTCTGTTTTTACCAGATTTGTACTTCATTTACTTCAGTGCAAATGGCTTTGCCTTGAAATAATTACTAGGGACCATTTACATTCGCTTTTCTTCTAGGTTTTCCAACATTGGCATGTCATTTATCCTTGTACTAATAAAAACAAATTTGTTTGCAGGTGGATGTAGGAGTGAAATTTCAGTCTCCATTAGCAACAGATGATCAACCTCAGCTGGATCAGACGAATGCCAATCCTGACACGATCGGATATGAAAATGTTAGCCATAACAACTCAAATCCTTTGCATGTCGATCATAATTCTGACCACTATTTCCATTGCATTTTGTGTGGTAGTACTGGTTTTGGTTTAACGTAAATTATACCATTTTTCAATAGGTGCTAGTAGATCAGTTGGTATCGTCACCTGGCAGAACTAATGAATCTTTCCTTCACCAATCGAGCTCCGATACGAGCCTCCGACAACTGATATATTTAGGGTTTGACGGCAATGCTTCTCCACTTGGCCGTGGTGATGCACATGAAACAACATCACCCCCTTTTAGCCCTCTTATAATGCAGCCAACACATTCATTCCCTTTGGCACTAGTAACCTCCAACTCTCTGCCTAGATATAAACCATTTACACTACATTGTATAATTCTCAGTTAATTTATTTCTCATCTTCATCAGGCAGAAAGACTCGCACAAAATGAAGATTATTCGATTCAGCCATTTCACTCAGAGCATGAGCGTAATTCAATTCAAACAAATCAAGTCAATGGTTATATTTCACCGGTAAATTCCAAATATATGACTATCATTCACTTTACAGCATATAGTTCTTAACTAAATTTATCTCTCATCTTGATCAGGCAGAAAAGCTCCCAGAAAATCGAGGTTATTCAACTCAACCATTCCACTCGGAGCATGGGGTTAATTCAGTTCAAACAAGTCAAGTCAACGATTGTATTAGACTGGTAAACTCCGACTCTATGTCATTCAAGTATCAACAATTTATTGTATATAATTCTTAGTTAATTTATCTCACCTTATCAGGCAGAAAAGTCCCCACAAAACGATGCTTATTCGACTCAATCGTTTTACTCGGAGCATGGGGTTAACTTAGTTCAAACAAGTCAGGTCAATGGTCGTATTGGATCGGTAATCTCCAACTATATGCCTATACTATATTATATAATTCTTAGTTAATTTATCTATCATCTTGATTAGGCAGAAAAGCTCCCACAAAATGGAAGTTATTCGACTCAACTATTCCACTCGGAGCATAGGATTAACACAGTTCAAACAAATCAGGTCAATGGTCATAATGGACTGGTAACCTCCAACTCTACGACTATCAGATATAATTCATTTACACAATTTATATAATTATTAGTTAATTTGACTCTCATCTTTCTCGGACACAAAAGTTTCCACAAAATGGAGGTTATCGACTCAACCATTTTACTCGGAGCATGGGGTTAACTCAATTCAAACAAAACAAGCCATTAGTCATATTGGATTTGAAAACTCCAACTTCCTGCCTATTAGATATAACCCACATTATATAATTCTTAATTGACTTATCTTTCAACTTGAACAGATTGGAAAAGCCCCACAAATTGAAGGTTATTTGACTCAACCGCTGCACTCACATGGAATTAACTCAGTTCAAACAAATCATGTCAATGGTGATTTTGGAAATAGCCTCCAAGCTGAGCTTATAGGGTATGCTAATTTTCCCCCTAATAGTCAAATGAAATATTATTGTGTTAATTAAAACGTAACATGTTTCTAACATTGATATTAGGCCTCAAAGTGTAGAATCAGCTGATCGAGGCAAGACAATAATGTTGGCTGACCAGTTTCAACAAAACAATGGAAAAAATAACTTCAACGAAAATCACCAAGAACTTCCCTACTTAAATCCGTTCGTTCAAAGCTCAGTGAGTATTAATTATTTACTTAATTACGTCGACATCTATACATGTCTCTCTTTATTGTGTCATTATATGCATTGTTTTTGGACTGAGCAGAGTGGGGTTGGATATCTTCATGGAGGATCTACACAAGTCAACCAGCAAGCACCAACTTGGGTCTCATATAAAGAGAATAACTTTTATAGGCCTTTGGCTCCATCAGGGTATCGAATTAATCCAACATCAATCTACAATCTTCTTGATAGGATTAAGAATCTTAATCGAAACTGCAATATGTATGATGTTCTTAATGTTTTGTTTCTTTGGATTTTAGGCAACAAGGTACTCAGTTTCAAGCAACAACCAATTCTGATCCTCAGCGTTACAACTTCATGCGACCTAGTCCTTTAGCACCTTTAAGGTGCTAAAATATTTGGATAACTATATGCATTATGCACACATAATATTTAGAAACATATCTTGATTGAGTTCTCGTATTTGGTATCCAGGCCACAACAGTTCAACAATCCACTGCAACGGCTTAATCAAGTCCCCAATATGCCAAATGCATCTGGTTCACTTCTCCAGCAGTCTATGTCGACCAAGCATTCAATGCCTTTTCCGCATATGTATTTGACCTTTCTTTTATCTCTCTTTATTATATCATGCAATGTGCAAATATGAACCTTTGTTGTTTCTTTTTTATTTATTTATTTCAGGCCTCGGTATTTCTTCAACCAACATGATCAAGTATCGATGGTGCCCGGAACATATAGTCCACAAACTTATAGCAACAGACTGCTTGAATCCTCCATCCCTTCTAGGTACCTTTTGTCTTTCTTTTTAATATGTCAAGGAAGTTAGCATGGTAGAAAAATGTCGAATAAATGTTGAGTGATTCACCGTCTGTGCTGAATTTAGGACCCCAATACGTCCCCCTCCTCATCAAATCAACCCACTTGGTGTATCGGATTTGCAGTATCGTAACTCTTTGCATTCCAGGGCTCCCATGCTTTCAAGGTACTTTCTATCCTATAAAGTTGTTTCGTTCAACATGTCTAGGGTTTTGCAATGATACGATTCACAGGTTTATCTGTTAACATTTTTGTATTCAGTGGGGGAAACACATTGGAAGATTTAGATGAGCAACGACAGTACCATCGACTTGACCCATTCAATCCGGTGACAAATCAATTTGGTACACGTAGTTCCAGCTCCATGCTGCAAGAAGCTCTTATGCATTCAGGGTATCCCTTTTTACCCTATGGTTGCACTTGCATGCTTTAAGTAATAAATCATTTTAAACACAATCACTCTTGGTTTGAATTGCAGTTCCTATCGATTGCCTGCTCCTCAGCAAGCAAGCAGTCGATTCTCGACAATGTGTGGTTTACCAAATTCAGACCATCATTATCCTAAGCTGACCGAAAGTTCATTTCTGCCTAGGTAAATTGGCAATTCGTTTTATAGTTTTACAATAAGTGCGCTCCTCTTGTCAATCTGATTTAGGTTTAATGTCACGTATAGGCTTCAACAACAACAAGGATTGTTCAATCAAACTTCAAGACCCGTTGCTACATATCCTGGTCCTACTTCAGGGACTTCAAGCATCGTTTTGAACTCATTACTTCAGAAAGTAAAAAGCCTTTTTATCACTAACAACATTTCATGGAAACAATACCTTTTTTATTGACCAAGGAATTCATTATATAATTGCAGGAAACCGGTCATACATCAGCTCCATCTCAAATGGAAACATCACTAAGCGGCCACATGGAGGTATGATCTCGCCAGCATTTAGATATAAGTTATTGATTTGTTTCCTTTCCTTTTGAAATTCGGTTTTCGAATTGACTCAGAGAGAAAATTCGGGACCACAAGGAAGCCTTTCATGGAGGGGATTTGAATCGGGAGAATCATCATCATCACCTTTCAAGCGGACCAGGGTATTGACTTGCACAAATACTCATATTTGGCATCTAAATGTATGATTTTGTGTGCAAAATTTAAGAATGGGTTCAAGCTTTTCTTTCTTTTGGCTTTTATCAATCACAGAGAGACTCCAGTTTGGCACAGGCATCCAGTGCTCAACAAGATAATAGGAATTTTCTATCATTGCTTAATGAAGCCGGCACAAGATCCAACACTGGCAGCCATTTTGGTCCAAGGTTGTTCTACCGATTTCATTTCTGAATAATTCTCTTCAATCTTGAAATCCTTACTAAAAAACATCTTATGATTTCAGGCCAATTCAAAATTCAGTGTATGATCCAAAATATGAGAGGATTGGACTGCCTATTGATCCCCATTTGAGGCTCTTCGCCACCATTTAACTGTCTCGTAATTTCCTCCATTATATTCCAACAGCCTAAATTATATATATAATCCATGGAAATGGTGAACTGCTTTAGAGGTTTGATTATTTACCTAAACTTTTTTTTGGATGAAATGTGGGGTTTGATTAGCGAAGGAACGTGGACTTCTAGAAGTATGTTTGTCGACTATGACAACAATTTCAGAATTTTATTTTTAATTTTCTATCCGATATCAAAAAATGATACTGTGGGATGACATTTTCATCAAGTGTTGAAATTTTAATTTCCTTTTTATAACTTAATTAAGCATTATCTATGGACTTCAATATTTGACTAGTTTTAAATCCATATTATGCACATGACATTAGTTTTAATAAAAAATATATCACATAAATAAATTTAACAAATTTTTTTATTAATACTTTATTCCTATAATGCCGTTTTTTTTTCTACAAAAATATAATTTTTAGAAAATAAATTACTGAGATACAAATATATTATAATGCATATCTCAAAACTTTATCTTTTAAAAATATCTACATTTATTTTTCTAAAAAAGCATGGATAAAAAAACAATACTAATCCCCAATAATAAAATAATGTTAAAAATGTATACAATCAATTTAAAAAGACTTATTAATTTTACTCCTAGAATACCTATGCAGTCGAACTTTAAAAATTGATTTTATATGTGAATAAATTTAGATTTTCCTATATAAACAATACTGCAAGCACCCAAATCCGTTCGGCGCTCGCTTTTTATTCGATTTTAAAAATTCTTTTCGATTATTTTAATTTTGTTTGAGAAACCCCACCCGATTTGGAAATTAAAAATATGGAGTCGCCACCAATCATTTTAAAAATGGTAGATCGGACACCAAATAAAACCAGAGAAAAAAATTTTAGTGTCCGGGAGTCAGTTACGGATGGGGAAGGATGAGCACCCCCACATCGCCAAAAAATTGGTACCTAGTCGAATATTTAAGGTCTTAGTGTTGGAAATTCCGAATTCGAATAAAATTTAAAATACGATTCTTAAATGTATGAAAATGTTCTAAATATTTAAAGAAATGTTTTGTTATTTAGAATAACCGACAATTCCCTTAAATATTGTATCCTAAAATGGTAAGGACATTCTTTTATTTAGGGGTATCGAGAAGGCCGCATCCCTTTATGCCCGGGACACTAGTTCTCTAACCCCTAAATAAAAGAATATTACCTTAATACTCAACTTTTCTAATATTTATGATGTCATTTATAACGTGTCTTATGATTATATATATATATATATTACTTATGGTAAAAATATATTTAATAATTACATTTATCAAAAAATTATATATATATTTGAAGTTAGTAGTTTATATTTATATATATATATATATTAATTTTATTACAAAAAATAATTATTTCCTATTATTTTATATCTTATTATTTTATATATACTAAAAATATAAAATTTAAAGTAAAATACGTATATGTATTACTTATTAAAATATACTTATACCTATATTGAATTAGTGGTTGATATATATGTTTACAAAAATAAATATCTATTGTTATATTTTAAATATGTTGTAATTAAACAAAATAATATATTTTATTTTACATAAAACCCTATAATATATAAAAGTATAGAAATATATATAATTTATACATAAAATATAAACAATAAAAAATATATGTACATATATCTTACATATGATATTAATATATAACATGTAAAAATAATCTATTTAGTATAATAATAATAATAATAATAATAATAATAATAATAATAATAATATAATAATAATAATAATAATAATGCATGATTTACACTAATATACATAAAGCAACTTGAATATGAAAAGAAGGGCTAAAATGCATTAAGTCTAAATTACATGGCATGAATGTTAAATATTACAAGATTAAAATGGAACATATGCAAAATATATAGATTGAAACATAAATAATAGGAAATAATAGGCTGGAAAATAAATACTAAAATAAAGTGACTAAATTGAAATAAAATAGAACTTAAAAGCTAAAAAAAACACAAGGGTGATCTTAAATGCGCATGAAAAAGGTAATGATAAAAAACGTAATTATCCCATGGAAAAAATGAAAATGAGAAAGAAGAGGAGGGACCACTTGTGTAATTAGACCCTTGAAAAAACGCGAATCCTCCCCGAGTATCCGGGTCACCGCGCGAACTGGGCCTTAAAACGGCACCATTTTGGCTTAACCGGTTTAAAACAAAGGTTATAGTTTATTTTTGTTAAAAACAGTTTTATATATAAAAAAACAAAACCCTAACCTAATATTTCTCTTATTCTCCCTCTCTCAACCCTTTGAAAATGGCGGCCGCTCACCCCTTCATTCACGTCGGTCATCGACCGTGAGGCCTCGCGGCGGCTACAACGGCATGGCTGGTAAGGTAAGCTTCGACACTCTCTCTCCCTTTTTTTGGATTCGAAGTAAAAGGAAAAATAAACGAAATAGATTTTGGTTCGAAAAGAAAGAAAAAAATATGTTTACCCTCAAACTTTATTACATTGATCTTGAATCCTTTACAAGATTTCAAATTTTTTATAGATTTTTTGATCTAATTTTTCCGAATTCCCTCTATTTTACATCTTTTTTTTCGAACTCCCCCCCATTTTTTGGCTATTCAGTTCCTTTTATAACCGAAATAAAATAACCATCTATTCTATTATGCAGGCTTCGAATTTTTAGGGATGAAACCAGATTTTATGGGTTTTTGGTGAAGACAGAGCATGGGTGAGGGTATGAGTGCTGCTAGGGTTTGGTAGATTTAGGTATGGTGGTGGCAGATTAGGGGAATGGGGTTTCAGGTAGATTTAGGGTTTAGTTTAATTTATTTTTAGGGTTTGATTTAGGGTGTATTAGATTTTGGGTTTGATTTAGGGTTAGTAATTTGGATTTTTTTGGGGATTGGTTGCCGTAGAAGCGGTGGTGGCGGTAGAGACTAACGGCGGTGACGACAGTGGCAGCAACCAGTAATTTGGGCGGCGGCAGCTAGGGTTTAAAGATGTTTTAGCGTTAGGATTGGATTTTGGGTCGGGTCTGGCTAATTGGGTCGGTTTGGTGTAGTTGGGTCTAAGTATTGGGTTATTGGGTTTGGTTAGGGTAATGGGCTTGGGGCCTGGGTAAAAACGGGTTGTTATAGTTGCCCCTCTTTGCTTATTGTTGTGTAACAACAATAGAGCAAAGACTAAAAATAACCCGTTTTGTTCGGTTCAGCTAGGCTTCTCCCCTCTTGACGTATGTTTTCTTTCTTTAGTAGATCTTCTATCTCTTCAACGCATGTCTTCTTTCTTGACTTGATTGATCGATCCACCTTGTCACTCTTGGGGAAGCAAAATCTTCAAAATGGGGCTTGGGAAATGAGTTCGGCTTGCTTCTTCTCTTCTTCGGCGCCGGTCTTCTGTCTTCGGTCTTTTATCTTCGTTATTCTATCTTCAGTCTTTGGTATGTCTTCGCTCTTCGCTCTTCAAGGATGTTGAGTTCTTCGATCAATCTGCTCATCTACTTCCTAGGTTGAGACTTACCAAAGTAAAATGATGTTCGGTCGAAAATAAAGGCCTTCTTGCTCGCTATTCTCTCTTTTCTTCTTTTCTTTTTCTTCTTTTTTGTTTTTTGTTGTTTTTTGTCCTTTTTGTCTTTTTTTTTTATTTTTTTGTAGCTTTATCTTCTATTGAATGGGTGACCCGCTCCATTGGAAGTTCAAGGAGATAGGGTCGGGTGATCTGCTCTATTGGAAGGAGTAAAGATCTGAGGTTATAGTTCCTCTTCTATTGGATAGGTGACCTGCTCCATTGGTAGTTCAAGGAGTAAAGGTCTGAGGTTGTAGTTCCTCTGCTATTGGATGGGTGGCCTGCTCCATTGGTAGTTCAAGGAGATAGGGTCGGGTGATCTGCTCTATTGGAAAAAGTAAAGATCTGAGGTTGTAGTTCGTCTTCTCCTCTACCAATGGTTACAACATTGCTGGAAACTTGAGATAAACTAAAGAAAGAATTCTTTAACAAGAAAGGGAGTTAAATCCTCAAATCTCATTCTCCTTCTTCAACCCTCATCATATATATATTTTCCAACCTTCACCAAAACCAACTATCTTTACCTTGTTGGATAGATCTTTTGACGCTAGTTACAACTCTCTCAAGCTAAAATCTAAGAATCCAAATCAAAACCACAAAGTTTCAAGCTTTAGCTTTGGGTTCTTGGGAAAGAGAGATGGGCAATGGGGGATGGGGGAAAAGAAGAAGACAAGGTGAGCTCATCAACCGTTCTTTCTGCAGAGAAATTAAAACCCCATTCATCCTTCCAAAAATGAGCAACTTTACCCTTTTCCCCTTCTTCCAAACTCTTAAACACTCACAAGACCAAAACCTCAAACCCCTCAACAACAAGCAAGCCTATAAAGGCTCTCGAAAGCCCAAACTCTAAGCCCAACGCGAAGCCCACGCTTCAATTCGACCCGACCCTTGGATTCCAAAATCTGGGTCGTTACATGCCCAACCTTACGATGGCGACGCGGCACGTGGTGCAAATGAGAGAAGCAGTAGCTGCAGATGCGCGATCCCGGAAGAGCAAAGCAATGGCATTCGGTGCTGGGTTTGTTGGTGTTTAGCGTTCGAGATAGCTCAAATGGCAATATCGTCAACAATAGAAGACGGTGCCAGTGACGGCGACAGTTGCAAGTAGGTGTAGGATGTTTAGGGTTTGTGATATAAAAAATAGTTTTTGATATTTAATTCTAATATTTCATTTAAAAAATACTATAAAACAAAGTATGAAAGGTTCATTAAATTCAAATTCAAATTTTCTTTTGAAATAATTTTAGTTGCAAGTCGAATCCTTGAGATTTTTAATAATAATTTATAAGTCATTAAAAATTTAATGGTGTTGTTGCGTTAGTGATGTGCAACGGTGTACGTAATCCGTTGTAGACTCATCCTAATATTTTATTTAATATTGATATTTTATAGTTTGCTTCAATGATACATTTCTTATTGTTTATATTGAAGTCAACTGAGCCTTATTCGATTCCAAAATAAAATATCATACCGAATTCACCACTTGGAACTTTTTTTTCCGGGGGATGTGAACAAGTTTACAATAAATAAACATTTTCTAAATTTTATATTCAGTAATCCATTTATTATTCATTTTATATAAAATATCTATAACAAAACTCGCTGAGTGTTATATTTAAGAAAAATAAAGTATAAATTATATCAATTTTAATGTCTTTCATACAGATCTAAAGTCTTTGCAACAACTCATTTTTACCCGGGCCTCGAGCCTATTACCCTAACCAAACCCAATATTTAGACCCAAGTACACCAAACTGACCCAATTAGCCAGACCTAACCCAAAATCCAACCCTAACCCTAAAATATATTTAAACCCTAGATGCCGCTGCCCAAATTACTGGCTACTGCCACCGCCGTCGCTTTTCCAGCAACCAATCCCCAAAAACCCCAAATTACAAACCCCAAATCAAACCTAAAATCTAATACACCCTAAATCAAACCTTAAAAATAAATTAAATTAAACCCTAAATCTACCCTATACCCAAAACCCATTCCCCTAATCTGCCACCACCATACCCTAATCTACCAAACCCTAACAGCACTCATACCCTCACCCATGCTCTGTCTTCACCAAAAACCCATAAAATCTGGCTTTATCCCTACAAAATCAAAGCCTGTAGAATAGAAGAGGGGGTTATTTTATTTCGGTTATAAAAGGAACCGAATAACCAAAAAATGGGGGAGTTCGAAAAAAAGATGTAAAATAGAGGGAATTTGGAAAAATCTGATCAAAAAATCTGTAAAAATTTTTGATAGCTTGTAAAGGATTCAAGATCAATGTAATAAAGTTTGAGGGTAAACATATTTCTTTCTTTATTTTCGAATCAAAATCTATTTCATTTTTTCCTTTTACTTCGAATCCAAAAAAAGGAGAGAGAGTGTCGAAGCTTACCTTACCGGCCATGCCGCTGTAGCCGCCGCGAGGCCTCACGGCCGATGACTGACGTGAATGATGGGGTGAGCGGCTGTCGTTTTCAAAGGGTTGAGAGAGGGAGAATGAGAGAAATATTAGGTTAGGGTTTTGTTTTTTTATATATAAAACTATTTTAACAAAAAAAATATAACCTTTGTTTTAAACCGGTTAGGCCAAAACGGTGCCGTTTTAAGGCCCGGTTCGCGCGATGACCCGAATACCCGGGGGATCTGCATTTTTTTCAAGGGTCTAATTACACAAGTGGTCCCTCCCTTTCTTTCCCGTTTTCGTTTTTACCATGGGATAATTACGTTTTTGGTCATTACCTTTTTCATGCGCGTATAAGATCGCCCTTGTGTTTATTTTTTAGCTTTTAAGTTCTGTTTTATTTCAATTTAGTCACTTTATTTTAGTATTTATTTTTCAGCCTATTATTTCCTATTATTTACGTTTCAATCTATATATTTTGCATGTCCATTTTAATCCTGTAATATTTGACATTCATGCCATGTAATTTAGATTTAATGCATTTTAGCCCTTAATTTTCATATTCAAGTTGCTTTATGTATATTAGTGTAAATCATGCATTGTTATTATTATTATTATTATTATTATTATTATTATTATTATTATTATTATTATTATTATTATGATGATGTTTATATAATATATTATTATACTAAATAGATTATTTTTACATGTTATATATTAATATCATATGTAAGATATATGTACATATGTTTTTTTATTGTTTATATTTTATGTATAAATTATATATATATTTTTATACTTTTATATATTATAGGGTTTTATGTAAAATAAAATATATTATTTTGTTTAATTACAACATATTTAAAATATAACAATAGATGTTTATTTTTGTAAACATATATATCAACCACTAATTCAATATATGTATAAGTATATTTTAATAAGTAATACATATGCGTATTTTACTTTAAATTTTATATTTTTAGTATATATAAAATAATAGGAAATACTTATTTTTTTGCAATAAAGTTAACATATATATATATATATATATATATATAAACTACTAACTTAAAATATATATATAGTTTTTTGATAAATGTAATTATTAAATATATTTTTACCATAAGTAATATATTTTTAGGTATATATATATATATAATCATAAGACACATTATAAATGGCATCATAAATATTAGAAAAGTTAAGGATTAAGGTAATATTCTTTTATTTAGGGGGTTCGAGAACTAGTTTTCTGGACGTAAAGGGATGCGACCTTCTCGATACCCCTAAATAAAAGAATATCCTTAACATTTTAGGATACAATATTTAAGGGAATTGTCGGTTATTCTAAATAACAAAACGTTTCTTTAAATATTTAGAACATTTTCATGCATTTAAGAATCATATTTTAAATTTTATTCGAATTCGGAATTTCCAACACTAAGACCTTAAATATTCGACTAGGTACCAATTTTTGGGCGGTGTGGGGATGCTCATCCTTCCCCATCCGTAACCGACTCCCAGACCCTAAAATTTTTATCTCTAGTTTTATTTGGTGTCTGGTCTACTATTTTTAAAATGATCGGTGGTGACTCCATATTTTTAATTTCCAAATCGGGTGGGGTTTCTCAAACAAAATTAAAATAATCAAAATAATTTTTAAACCGAATAAAAATTTAGCACCAGACAAATTTGGGTGCTTACAGCTGGCGACTCCGCTAGGGACATTTTTTTGAAAAAGAGAGTCAAGCCACAAGTCGAATATTTTTAGTCTTAGTGTTGGAAATTTACGAATTCGATTTTAATTTAAAATATGTTTCTGTCTTTATTTAATAGGACATGCATTTTATTTTCTGTAAATATACATTTTTTATTTTATGCAAATATATATGTTTTATTTTTGCTGCTTAGTATAGGTGAATATAAACATAGGTGTCAAAAGGTTTGAGAGTTTCTCCTCACACACCGTGCACTTGCATTGCATTTCATGAGCTTTCTACCCGAGCTCCGTCCTTTTTTAAGTGGAAGTATGATACTGCCTTTGTGTGGGTTACCACCGTATAGGTTAGTGAATCGCTTTCGGGATATATTTCTTATGCTTTCGTGTGGGTTACCTCAGTATAGGCATAAGGGATGTATCCCCCTGAATTGAACTTGGTCCGTTTGAAGCCTATAATGGGTGATGATCAAGGGCCTTGCTACCTGTAGTAAGGCACATCGAGGACAATTCGGGTACTATTCCCTAGAACCGAACCTCGTGTAATGGACTATAGGAGCCTTGCTCTAGAAACGGAACTCGTTAAAAGTCTAAAGGAGAAACGCTTCTAACCTTTTGTCTACTCTATAGATTTATTTCATAAATAATATACCGTGTAAAAATCATGCCGGGTAGGATCTTTTTTTGAAAATAATAATATGCCTGGGTAGAAATCATGTCGGGTAGGAATCTGTTTATATTTCATTATGCCGGGTAGAAATCATGCTGGGTAAGATCTTTCATTATATACCGGGTAGAAACCATGCCGGGCAGGATCTTTCATTTTGTACCGGGTAGATACCATGCCGGGTAGGATATTTCTTTTTGCAAATAAAAGCATGTCAGATAGAAATCATGCCGGGTAGGACCCTGTTTATTATGCCAGGTAGAAAATTATGCTCGGGTAGGTTGTACATATTTACTCTTTAGTACTTACATACTTATTCTTGTTTTTATTCTTTTATTACACGTGTACTAACCAATTTTCTGTTTTCTATGTTTTTGTCTTTTTTGCATTGCATATGCATGACATAAAAAAGTTGTTGATTCACGAGTGATCTAATATTAAGAAGGCTTTCATAATGAAAGGGTCAAGTGATCAGATAGACAAGACCACAGATATAGAGCAGTGCCTTGAAGAGATTCCAGAAGAGATGCGAAGTCTTTCTTCCGAGATTCACATGTCAGACGTACCAGAACAGGCATGCACTAATACCGAGATTAGCGAGGTGCAAGAGTTGAAAAGACAGATGGCTGAAATGATGAGTATGCTAACTGATATGGTGAAAAAGAAAAAGTCTGATGTACAAGGCACGAAGGATAGAAGCCAAATCATGATGGCCACCAAGCAAGACCTTATATCTGAACAAGACGATTCTGGTAAGCCCAAAGGTCAGTGCACTGTCGCGATCGACATCAATAGGACACGCGAAGACGCAAAAGCTTCATTTTCAAATAGAGTGGAGGTAAGCCAGAGAAAGGCCAGAGAAGTAAAAGATAAGAAGAAGGCATTTCAAATTTCGATGACCTACATAGATCTGATCCCGATGCTAATCAAGAAGGGTCTTGTGACTCCGGTCCAATCCAAGCCGAAAGAGCATTCTTTTTCTAAAGGGTATGACGACAAGGCTAGATATAATTATCACTTAGGAGGTACGGGTCATGATACTGAAAATTGTGGAGCCCTAAGGAACAAAGTCATAAGCATGTCGAAGAAGGGCTACTAGGTTTTGAAGAAGGATTCTCCAAAGCTTCCAAAAGCCTAACCATTTCTAGTGCACCAGAGCATACGAAGAGGAACCAATTTCCAACATTCGTAATCCAGTACCCCGGGCAGAGTTCAAATTCTAGTGGCCAGCTTTCTGAGTCATTATCGGCCGGCGTCCAAAAGCAAAAAACCAATGGTCCCTTCGATCCTATACCCATCTCGTATGGATAGCTATATCTGCAATTGTTGGAGGCACGATTGGTGATCCCATATCACGTCACACCTCTACAACCTTTGTACCCTAAATGGTATAATGTCGAAGCTCATTATGAGTATCATGCTGGAATTATGGGGCATTCAATTAAAAATTGTATCACCTTCAAGCGTCGAGTTCAGAACCTCTTAGAGTGCAACATGTGGAAATTTGAAAAAGAAAATTAAGATGGTTCAACTTCTGTTCAAGCAGCTATGGAGCCGAATAAGTCCAAAATTGAAGAAGATGAAAAGAGCCATTCGAGGCGCGACACTCAAGCTAGTGGGTCGAAGAAAGAGATGGATTGTGTGAAAAATGAACTGAAGAACTTACAAGACAGCTATGAAGAGTTTCGTTTGACCTTTAAAAATGTTTGTTTGGGTGATACTCCTGGTCAATGGAAAGAAGGAATTGAAACCTAAAAAGAGATGTCAAATTTTGGAAAAAGAGTTCTAAGGCCAACGAGGAACGAGCTAGTACCTTGTCCCGTAATCTGCAAGTAATGGAAAATCAATGTCGTGCCCTCAAAGAAGGCCTAAGGAGTAGTCAAGCCAAGATAGAGACCTTGAAAATGTGTATACGTTTGCGCGAAGACATCGTTGCTAAATTAAATGATAGTTAAGCTGAAGTTCAAAGGCTAAAGAAGCAAGTGGGTGAGCGTAACGACATTATAATGATGTACAAAGATCTTTTGGATGGTCTCAGAAAAGCATGGAAAGAAAATAACGAGAAATGGAATCTTCAGCTTCAGGAGTCTTCAGAGAAGATAAAAGAAAAAGACAACTACACGAAAGATATTATTGCTGAAGCACGAAGAGTTTCCCGACAGATAATAGACTTGGCTGATGTAGCGACAGAATTAAGTCAAAACGATGAGCTCCCAAAACAAAACGAGATGTTGGCTAGGCTCTTAGAGAGGTTATAGAAGCTAGGCGCTAGAGCTCGACATTATCTGTAACTCCAATGTCTGATGTAACATGATCTTTTATGAAAGATGTTCTAAGATGTTCACTCCAGAATCAACCTCTTTTTTGCATTCATATTTACATTCAGCATTGCATCATCATTGCATTTTGCACTTTCAGCAACATGACATGTTCATCGCATATATTACATTTGCATTCATAGATAGATTTTGGTAATTTACCCTAGGACATCCGAGTTAGGTCCAATTAAACCCATCATTTTAGTATTAGATCCTTCTAAGAAGAGAGTAAAAGAAAAGGTCCACCCTAGAAAGAGGTTAGAAGAAAATGGGGGCAAGTTTTTTACAATGGCTATAACTTTAGAACGAGAGAAGTTTGTTTTTTCATTCATTGTGTGAGCTTAGTTTCCTTCAAAAAAACGAGAAGCTTTTGTCAAAACTATTGTTTAACTGTTTTAAACTTTATTTTACATCTCATTTGACGAACAGTTCCAGCATCCTTGACAGAAACGAATGGGGAAAATGTGGTATGGCATCCTTGAGACGAAGGAGTAGATCACTGTCAGCAAGTTCCAGCATCCTTGACATGAGTGAGTGGAGCAGACTATTTCTGACAAGTTCCAAGTATCCTTAACACAAAAAAGGGAGAGAAAAAAATAAAAAAAATTCAAAAAAAGAGAAAAGTGATTAAAAAATAAGGTGAAAACCCAAAATGGCACCTAAAAAGAATGAGGAGAAGAAAAGAAAATGAAAAAAACAACAAGGTGAAAACTCGAACGGGCGCCTTGAAAAGAGAGTTATTTTCAAAATATCTCAAGCACGAACCCAAAAAGAGGCATGGAACATTCAAAATTATTCATCACAATTATCTCATGTCCTTGAAGTGGCAGCGGAATGAGAACCAGGGCGAGTTCGTATTCCTGAAGAGGTAGTGGAATGGACCCGACATAAAGCTGGTTTCCCTGAAGGAGTAGTGGAACAAAACTTCATCACATTTATCTCATCTCCCTAAAGTGGCAGCGAAATGAGAACCAAGACGAGTTTGTATCCCTGAAGAGGCAGTGGAATGGACCCGACATAAAGCTTGTTTCCCTGAAGGAGCAATGGAACAAAACTTCATCACATTTGTCTCATATCCCTGAAGTGGCAGCGAAATGAGAACCAAGACGAGTTCATATCCCTGAAGAGGCAGTGGAATGGACCCAGTATAAAGCTTGTTTCCCTAAAGGAGTAATGGAACAAAACTTCATCACATTTATCTCATCTCCCTGAAATGGCAGCGGAATGAAAGCCAAGATGAGTTCATCTCCCCGAGGAGGCAGCGAAATGGACCCGGTATAAAGTTTGTATCTCTAAAGGAGTAGTGGACCAGACTTCATCACATTTATCTCATCTCCCTGGAGCGGCAGTGAAATGGGAACAAAGACTAGTTTATCTCCCTAGAGCTGCAGCAGAGCAAACTTCAGATGTAATCGAAGAATATTTTGTTCGAAAAAAAAGAAAGAAAGAAAGAAAAAGAGAAAAATTTCAAAAAAATCAAAAAAAGGGAAAAAATAAAAAAATAAAAAAATCAAATTAAAAAAAAATCAAAAATCAAAAATCAAGAAAAAAGAGAAATGAAAATCAAGGTGAAAACACAAATGGGCGCCTTGAAAGGATCTTTTTTCAAACATTTCTAAGGCACGAACCCATAAAGAGGCCTTAGACATTCAAAATGAAGATACAATAGTCTCATCTCCATAGAATGGCAGCGAAATGAGTACCAACACAAGTCTGTGGAGAAGAGGAACTACAACCTCAGATCTTTACTCCTTTCAATGGAGCAGATCACCAGACCTTATCTCCTTGAACTACCAATGGAGCAAGTCACCCATCCAATAGAAGAGAAACTACAACCTCAGACCTCATCTCCTTGAACTACCAATGGAGCAGGTCACCCATCCAATAGCAGAGGAACTACAACCTCGGACCTTTACTCCTTGAACTACCAATGGAGCAGGTCACCCATCCAATAGTAGAGGAACTACAACCTCAAATCTTTACTCCTTCCAATGGAGCAGATCACCCGACCCTATCTCATTGAACTACCAATAAAGCAGGTCACCCATCCAATAGTAGAGGATGGGTGACCAGCAATGTTGTAACCATTTTACAATATTTTCCCAGCAATGTTGTAACCATTTTACAATATTTTCTTGTAGTGAAAGAAGTTGGAAACTCTTCCAAAGGCCAAGGGAAGGCTTAAAGCTTGAGCTAGGAGCTTCATTCTCAACTGTAGGATCAATGTTAGTACACTACTAACTCCCTTGTGTTCCTGAAATCATTAATTTGATTGCTTTGTTGCTTAGTTGATAATTTGGTTGTTTGAGTACTTGAGACCCCTATAATGGTTAATCCAAAGATTAGTGTTAATATGGCTTAAAAATGGTAGGAAACCACTTAAGCCACTTCCCATAACTTGTAGGTTCATTTTGGTTCTAACTTTGGGTTTTGGGGGTATGAGAAGCAATTTTGAACTCCAAAAAATAAATTATGGGTTCGAGTATCGATACGAGTTGAACGTGCGTCGGTACCCTATGTTTAATTGGTTGAAATCAAGCCAAATTGAAATAGCATATCGGTACGCCTAAGGGGGTATCAGTACCCCATATTTCATCTAATTTCAGTAGCCAAAATAGGTATCGATACACTTGAGGGTGTATCGGTGCAACTGTGGTATTGGTACACGACCCCGTGTATCAATATGGGGTGGCTAGTCAAACCCCTGTGAGTGTGAAGCTTGTATCGATAGGCTTGGATGGGTATCGGTACCCTTAAGGGTGTATCTGTACACGTATAAGGGTTTCGGTACCATCTGTAATCACTAATTTTATCTAGGGTATTAGCCCATTTTATATTTGTGTCAACTTTATAATAATGGGCTTTGGTAAATATTATTATCCATTTTAAAACCTTAAAATATTATTTTACTATATATTAAGTGTGGTAGCTTGAAAAAGAAAAAGAAAAAAATTAATGTTATTTTATTGTTTACAATTATAGTTGATAGTACTATTATATTGTTATTACCATACTATTGCTAGTATTATTTCGGTTTTATTACTATCTTTATTTTATTATTATTATTATTATATTATATTATATTATTATATTTAAACATAAAATAAAAAATTAAATGATATAATAAATAATAAAAGCCCAATGTCTATTAAAAGTTTAAAGTCCATTTACATTTGAAAGAAACCAAAGTCCAATAATATTACATTTGGCCCGTTAAGAGGCCCAGACCACTAAACCTAATCTGCCCCAAAACCCTAACCATTTTTGTTTCATGCACAACAAATTACAACTGTCAGATCTGATCAAGATCTGGCGGTCCATATTACATAAATAAAATAAACCCTAGTGACCTCCCTTATCCTAGCGCCGCATCACCTCAGCCCTTGAATCTCAGGGTAGATCAGATGGCTCAGATACGAAGCAAGGATTGTTCCAAAAATCTGTATGCGCCCACGCTCGGCTCTCTTGCTTACCCTACGCGCTCACTATCAACTCTTCGACTGGCACCACACGCGCGTGCGTCGCTCCTACATATTTGATCACGACCGTCCAATTCTACCATAACGATCCCAGCCCTAGCCACGTTGCCATCTCCTCCAGTCGTCGACTAGTGTCACATGCAGCCAAAGAGGAAAGTTATAACCGGCAAACGTATGCAAAGTAAGAAACAAAAAAAATCAACTATAATTTGGAAAAGGAGAAGGACGGAAATCCATGGTATTATGATATCTCTAGTACATTAAGTTCCAGGTTTACCCAAAAGAGGCCAACGATAACGATAAAAGAACTATTAGAAGGTTGGCCTCAATGGATAGATTTTTTACAAAAAGGACAAAGACCAGATATTGTTGAGATGCATCAACGCTCAAGAGGCAAAAACCATTTTACCTGAAGTACACGATGGTTTGTGAGGGACCCATGCCAATGGTTTCTCAATGGCAGGAAGATCATGCGATATGGGTATTTCTGGTCAACCATGGAGGGAGATTGTATTGAATACGCAAAGAAATATCATAAATGTCAAATCTATGCTGACAAGATACATTCTCCGCCAGTGCCACTTCACACCATGAATTCACCATGGCCTTTTGTTGTTTAGGGCATAGATTTCATTGGCCAAATACACCCAAAAGCTTCAAATGGACACCGCTTCATCCTAGTAGCTATCGACTACTTCACTAGGTGGGTGGAAGCCGCTTCTTATGTTAACATCACAAGAGCAATAGTATACAAGTTCTTGAAGAGGGAAATTATTTGTTATTGTTTGCCAAAAAGAATCATTACCGACAATGCTTCCAATTTAAATAATAAAATGATGACCGAAGTGTGAGAACAATTTAATATTATACACCATAATTCACTACTTATTATCCCAAGATGAACAAGGCGGTGGAAGAGGCAAACAAGAATATCAAAAAAATTATAGCAATGACTACAAACACTTTCAAGGATTGGCATGAGAAGCTAATCTTTGCTCTGTTCGATTACCGGACATCTGTGAGAACATCCAGGGGAGCAACGCCGCGTTCCTTAGTCTATGGAACAGAAGCAGTATTACCTATTGAGGTAGAGATCCATCACTTCGAATTTTGAATGAGGTAAAGTTGGACGAAGCCGAATGGATGCAAGCGAAGATTGATTAGTTGAACCTCGTCGAAGAAAAAAGATTGAGGGCCATCTGTCATGGTCAAATGTATCAGAAGAGGATGATGAGAGCATATAACAAAAAAATTTGCCCGAGAGAGTTTTAAGAAGGGGATCTGCTGCTTAAGAAGATCTTCCCAGTTCAGAAAGACTTTCAAGGGATGTGGATGCCTAATTGGGAAGGGACTTATGTTGTTAAAAAGGCCTTCTCCGAGGGAGCGTTAATTCTAGCATAGATGGATGGGAAAGAATTGGGCAATCCTATAAATTCAGGCTCTGTCAAGAAGTATTACGCTTGAAGAAAAAGAAAAAGAGGAAAAGAAAAAGAAAAAAAGAAAGAAAAAGAAAGAAAAGAAAAGGCAGGGTAAAAACTCCCAATAGCGCTTTGCAAAATGAAAATACCTGTGGTGAAAACCCGAAAAGGTGCCTCCAGTATAAAGAAAGAAAAGAGAAAAAGGAAAAAAGGAGGGTTCAAGATGAAAACCTGAAATTGAGTGTCTTAAAACCAAGAAATGATCTGAATTGAAAATTCAAAAAGGATGGTTCAGATAAACTTGATATTTGGCATCCGATTGGTAGACTCTATTTCAGTCGAGGGCTCTATTTTGGTCCATTGCGAAGTTTCTTTTGGTTATCAGAAGCGAGTGAGAGATCTACCATGGTCTATGGGCTCTCTCATAACTTTCTAATGTTTGCCATAACTTTCAAATTAGTCTAACATCTCTTCAAATATTAATGAAATTTTATTCTCCTTTCCTTTATCTATTTCATGAGCATCCGACAAATAGATTGATGTAGATTATTGAAAATAAAGGATTTCTTAGCATTGCTATGATTTAACCTATCAAGTGCAGGTTATCCTAAGACAGAAGTTGATTCCGTCAAAAGGAGTCTGCTAAAGTCAAGGCTAGAAGACATTGGATGTAAAGTTAACAGAATTTATCAAGAAAAGGTGGCAAATGCCTTCCATGTCGAAGTTCAAAGTGAAAAAGCCAGAGGCGAAAACCCGAAGGGGCGCCCGAAAAAAAAGAAAAAAGAAGAAAAAAAGAAAAAAAAAAGAAAAAAAGAACAAGAAAAATAAGAAGAAAAGAGAAAAAAGAAAAAAGAAAAAGAAAGAGAAAAAAGAAAGAAAGAAAAAAAGAAAAAGAAAAAAGGAAACCAAAGTGAAAACTTGAAAAGGGCGCTTTGGGAAAAGCAAATCTAAAGTAAAAACCCAAAAGGTCGCATTAGAGCAAAGTTTTGGGAGATTCTAACTGAAAGGGTTGAGCGGGTCTGAGTCCCAATGCAAGGAGATATATAAGAAACGAGCAAATACGAAAAAGATAAAAAGAAGAAGTCGAGACGAAAACCAAGGAAGAAGGCATCCGAACGATGTCCAGCTTGTAGTTGTCATGCATCATAAATAGTTCGAAACCCCTAAGATAGGAGCATGCTAACTTACATCATGAAAGCATTTTATCTTCTTTGACAGGTATTTGAAGATTAGATCTTGTACTTCCCGAGAAGAGGAGTAAACAACAAAGTGAAAACCCAAAGGGGACTTCAAGCAAGGAGTTTTATATAGGAAAAATCACAACTTCAGGATTTTAAGGTTGTAATACCCTTATTTTGTCTGGGGTTTATATTATATTAAATAAATAAGGACAAAATAATAGCTAAATAATATACAATATAAAGTCATAAATAAATTTGGTCCAAAAAATGCATTCCAAATGTCTAGTTTACATAAAAATACCCGAAGCCCATTACAAAGCCCAAAATCCTAATTCTAGCAGTTTTCCTGCTCAAATTTAATATGCTACAGCCCAACAAAACCAACTCCCAAATTTTCCCTCCAAAATCTACCTTCCAAGGGACACATGGCATGTATTGATTGGTTCAAACCCTTAGCCATGGGTTATGGTTTTCTTTCCCCATTAGCTGGATCCAGTTGGCATATCTGATGTCATATCTGCATCACCTATAAATAATGAGGAGAGAGAAATGTCAGATCAATGAATGGATACCATAAATAATAAGAAATAAAATAATAAGGAGGAGAGAGAATATACTTAGGAGCTGAGCTGTCATCAGGAACCGACAAGCTGTCAGAGATTCAAATCGCCAACGAGAACGTGAATAGACACCAAAAAATATCAATCGTCACCGGAGAATATTTGAACCCCGATTTCAACCCCAAAAAGGTATATTGCCTTTACTATTTTATTTCCTACAAAAATAAACTAGAATCATCAGTTTATGCATGCACAAAAATCGAAATAAACAAAACTGAAAAATAAAGAATTATTGAAAACATATTTGTGGTTGCTAGAATGGTTATGGTTATGGTCGGAGTTGAAAATGGGGAGGTTAGGGTTTTAGGTAGATAGGTTTAAGCGGGGAAGAAGGATGGTTCAATCAAATCGGGCTAGATTTAGGGATTAGAATTGAAAAGGGAATTTTTTTGTTATTTTAGGGTTCCAGTGAGCAACGGGCAGAAATAGCCTCACAGCGGCCGACCGATGGTCGACGGTGGTGGAAGAGAGGTACGATGGCCGGGATATATGTTAGAGGTGGTAGAGTGTGGTGGTTGAAGATTCAACGGCGGATTTTGTGGCAGTTTTATGTCGGAGTTCATTGTGTTCATCCAAAGTTGGATGAACACTGATGAACATTCAAAGGAAATAGGAGATTTCGATCCACTTGGATCTTTGTTTTATGGAAAAAGGTGTTGGTGATCAGAGAATATAGGGAGAGTGGGAGGGAAGTGAGAGAAAGAAATTAGAAAAAAAGAAAGGGGAGAGCCAGTTTTGTCTTAAGAAGATGGTTTAAATACTCGGACCAAAACGCTGCCGTTTTGGCATCGGGTCAAAGAGGATCCACGCCCTTTGGCCGGGTCGAGTCTTTAAACCTGCGCCCTACTTTTGGATCCTTAGGGTTTTGCCTCTTGCTGTTTACATTTCTTTTAATTTAGTCATTCTTTCCTCCTAAATTGACCCCTAGGTTTTGTAACGTGTTCAATTTAATCCCCTATTCCCCTTAATTGAACCCCACAGTTCGTATTTCTTTCCAATTGGGTCATTTGGGCTTTGTAATTGGGCATTAAGGCTTTGTAATCTTCTCATTTTAGCCCCCATTTTAATAAGATCAATTTTAGTTTTCAATTTAGTCATTTATTTAATTATTTTATTTAAATGCAATTAATTTAATTGTGTAATGCATGTTTTAAATTGAGCATATAGGATTATTTGCTAGATAATTTAATCGCCTTGATTAATTAATTGTTAGAGCCTTAGTTTTTAGGTTCTTTAATTAGGGATTATATAATAAATTAGGAAGATCATTGTAGAAACTAAATGCATATTAAATAGAAACTTTAGGGTTCAAATTTGGATGGTATTCCATTGCTTGCAATGGGGTGTTATCTCAACATTGAGCTTAAAGTGGTATATTTAATATACATTTTCACTTATAATTAAATAATGATGTAGTTAAATCAATTAGAGCCTTAATTAGGATTAGTACTTTAATTAATTAGAATGGTTAATTAATTAGGAATATTATTAATTTAAGGGCTTTAATATATGGACGGTGCTTAAGCAATTGGCATTTTCTCATGAAAGCCTTCAAATTAATTAATATTCATAGTCTAAATAATTAATTAATAGAGCTATATTAAGTTAGCACTTAAAATGAACAAGACATTAAAAATCATACATTTTAAACCTTTTATGTTGGAAATTCATTTTTAAATGTGAATAGGGGTGCCACTTAACAGGGTGCTTTTAATCTCATATTCGAATAAAATGGATTTCTTTATGAAAGGATATCTGCATGTGAAATTTAAATTCATTTAATAAATATGGAATAATTAAATTCAAATAATTATTCAAAATGCCAAAATGCCACGTAAAATTAAGGTACCGATGACGGGCGTTTGTGGGGGTGCTAATCCTTCTCCACACGTAACCGACTCCCGAACCTAATTTTCAAGAAATGAATCTCTGGTTTACTTTTACTATGTCTAGTCTACCTCGAAGTGATCAGTGGCGACTCTAATTGTTTTTTATGAAAATAAAAGGTAAATCCGATTTAGAAATGGATTAATTGATTTTCCAAAATAAAAGTAAAAATAGTCCAAAATCACTTAATTTTACAAAGATCATTCGTTAGACTATTTTCACACAACTTCAAAAATGGCCGCGACAAAGGTAAAAGGTTCTATATAAGAAGGACCGATACCTTCAGGATTTCAAAGCAAAAGGGGTAGATACCCGTGGCTCAAGGATTTCAAGCGAGGAGCTTTATATAGGGAAGACTCACAGCTTCAAGATTTCGAGGTGAATGGTTCTATATAGGAGGGATCGACACCTTCAAGATTTTACAGCGAAAGGGGCAGATACCCGTAGCTCAAGGACTTCAAGCGAGGAGTTTTATATAGGAAAAACTCGTACCTTCAAGATTTTGAGGTGAAAGGTTCTATATAGGAGAGACCCGTAGCTTCAAAGATTTTAGCACGAAATGACAGATACCCGTAGCTCAAGGACTTCAAAGCGACGAGTTTTATATAGGAAAAACTCATAGCTCCAGGATTTTAGATGGAGGAAGGGTGAACAGTTCTATAAAGGAGGAACTCGCAGCTCAGAATCTTCAAACAGAGAAGTCGGATAAAATTAGTGCTTATGGTCTTTTCTTTATTCTTGTTCCACAAGGATAAGCAAAGAGGGCAGCTTTAATCACTAATTTTATCCGGGGTATTAACCCATTTTATATTTGTGTCAACTTTAAAATAATGGGTTTGGTAAATACTATTATCCATTTTAAAACCTCAAAATATTATTTTACTATATATTATGTGTGGTAGTTTGAAAAAGGAAAAGAAAAAAAATTAATGTTATTTTATTGTTTACAACTATAGTTGATAGTACTATTATATTTTTATTATCATATTATTTTGGTTTTATTGCTATCTTTGTTTTATTATTATATTATAATATTTTTATATTTAAACAAAAAATAGAAAAAATAAATGATATAATAAATAATAAAAGCTCAATGTCTATTAAAAGTTTAAAGCCCATTTGGCTCGTTAAGGGGCTCATACCACTAAACCTATTATGCCCAAAACCCTAACCTTTTTTTGTTTCATATGCAACCAAATTACAATCGTCAGATCTGATCAAGATATGACGGTCTAGATTACACAAATAAAATAAACCCTAGTGGCCTCCCTTATCCTAGCGCCGCATCACCTCAGCCCTTGGATCTCGGGGTAGATCGGACAACTCAGATTCGAAGTGAGGATTGTTCCAAAATCTGCACGTGCCCACAATCGGCTCTCCGGCTTGCCCTACACGCTCACTCGCGACTCTTCCACTGGCACCACATGCGCGTGCGTCACTCCCACACATTTGATCACGACCGTCTAGTTCCACCACGACGATCCCAGCCCCAGCTACGTTGCCATCTCCTCCAATCCTCGGCCAGTGTTTCATGCAACCAAAGAGGAAAGTCAAAACTAGAAAATGCATGCAAAGTAAGAAACAAAAAACACCAACAACCAACATGCAATAGAGTCAGAGCCGACATCTGCAGGAAACAACTTGAATCTGGCCAAATATGTACAGATCGACCAATAGGGACTAAGCAACTTCATTTTTTATTTTTATTTTAAAAAAAAACTTGTAAATTCGAAGGGTTATATAAGCAAGGCCATGAGCAGTTGTAAACCCTAACGGGGAATTTCCAGAAATCAATGAAAAGCAAACTTTAAGGTATTTTTTTATTATTTTGCATACATCAAACGGAAGTACAAAAAGAAAAGAAAGAGTCTAGGTTTTTTTTACCTTTTGTCGCTTCGACTCCCACCGTCTGAGGGTTTCACCCGATGAAGGACGGACCTTTTGGTGCCAACCTCTTCGGCTTTCTTGGTTGTACGAAGGAAACCAGTGAGGGAGTGAGGTTCAAAAAGATTTTTCTGGTCAGTTTTTTTCGAAAAGGTTTTAAAAAAGGAGGTTCAAAGTTTTTTAGATCTAGGAGAAAGGAATGATTTTTGGGTTAAACAAAGTTTATTTTTTGGTTCGGGGTAAAAAATGGAAGCTTTTGGTGTTGGTTGGTGTTTTTTCGGCGCCAATGTACAGCGGCCGGTGGTGGTTGGTACGGTGTTTCTCTGCCAAAATCTAGAGAACAGGGCGAGGCTGGATTTTGAGGATGAACACTACGGATGTGTTCATCCGAGGTTGAGAGAATTTTTACTAGAAATGGGGGGTGAATTTTTAAAAAAACTAAAGGCTCAGTTTTTTTTGCCCAAAATGTGTGTTTTATACCGCCCCTCGTTTTAAAAAAGGTTTTATTGCAACATAAACCCTTCCGCGTTTTTGTATTTACACGCGGAAGGGTTTCTGCCTTTTGAAATCATGTTATCAGTGCCTCACAGTTTTTCCCAAATTGCAATTCCACCCCTATTTCAAAACTGGTTCATATTTCAAAATGGGTTTATTTTATTTCGACCCCTTAGCATTTTTAAATTCTTTTGAAGCCATTATGCTTTTTTAAATTATGCCTGCAGTCCCTCGTAGTTGTTTTTCTTTTAAATTTGTCCTTATTTTCCAATTAAAGTGGTTTTTGAGGGGTTAATTCTCGATTTAGTCCATAGAGGTTTTATTCTATTCTGATTCGGTCATTTTTATGGTAAAATGTCTTTTTGGGTCCCCTATTTTTTAATTTTGTTTAGATTTAGTCCTTTGCATTACATTTATGTTTTGTATTTAATGTATGTTTTTAATTTATCTGCTATTTATTAATAATGTTCATTATGTTCGTTTTTTATCCTTGTTTCCCTTTTTAGCACATTAATAGGTTGGGTATCATTAGGTTTGTTTAGGGCTTAATTTAACTTAATTAATTTAAATTATGCCCTTTGCTAATTGGGGCATAAGTATTAAATTAATTAAATTAAATTTAGGATTAGAGAGTTAGGAGCCTATAGTTAGATTAGGGTTCGAATTAATTTAATTAATTTAAGTTTATCCTTTGCTCATTAGGATGAATGTTAAATTTATTCAATTAATTTGATATATCTTAATTAAATTTTAGGATAAAATGGATATTTGACTTAGGTGGACACCTAATTAAAATCATAAGCATTAATTTGATTCATTTTAAATACCATCTTTGGCTTAATGGGATGTTAGTTTGAAATTAATCTAATTAATTATTGTGATTCAATATAAATCCATAAAATGTTAGGGTATTCTAGATTTTAGGATCCAATCAATTTAGGGTAAATATTAGATTAACCTAGTTATTAATTAGATCACTAATTGAAGTTCCATAATTTGGACCTTTTTAGGTTAGGGCTTTAGTGAGCCTAGTTTTTTTTATGCAATTCTATGCCATGCATGTTAACTGGCATTCATTAGACCTTATTTAGGATAATTGGACATGTTGTTAATTAATTGACTTAAATGATGGAAAGGAGGTAGTTCTTAATTTCGATACTTGTGTCGTAACAAATGTTGACCAAATATTTGAATTAATTCTTATCGTCTGAATGTAAACTTAATTCGAAAATAAATTTTGACAAGTCATAACATCATTCTTGATTGTTTGCATCATGCATAAAGTTGATGTACTTGAATCGAATCATAAATTAACACGACAATAGGCCTTATTCGATGTCGGTTTAATCTACGATTCAATGTACAATCACCCTTATTAATTAATTGTTTAATCAATTAGAGCCCACCAATTTGATAAAGCCCGTCTAATTAAAACATGCATTCAGTCATGAACATCTAATTAAATCTAATTTAAATTTTAATAATTTCCATCTATTAAAAGCAACATATATTTTGGTACCGATTTCCAGCAGTGATGGGAGTGTTAATCCTTCCCCACGCGTAATCAACTCCCGAACCCATTTTCGAACGAATCTCTGGTTTTATGGTATCTGGCCTACCTTAGTGGCCGGTGGCTACTCCAAGTCTTTATTTAAAAAAACATGAATTTTTAAAGGATTTCCCCAATTTTTAAATATTTTCCCAAAAGCAAAAGGATAATCGGACTATGTTCCCTTTTATAGCGGTCACGATTTTTAATGAAGGAAATGAGGTCACTACACCCTCTGGGCAATCTACCCGAAAAATACGTTTTGAGTTCGAGGGACCTATAATTCGAGGGCTCAGACCTAATGGGCTTCTAAAGTGGTAAAATGAATAGTAAAACCAAAGAACCGAGATTTAAACCTCATATATGAGCTTAATGAGTTTTTTTGGGTATAAGGATTAACTGAAAACCATAGGGATCCATAAGGGATGGGTGTGTGGACGAAAAATATCCTAGAAACGTTTAATGATGATTCCCCGAAATCGTACCCAAAAGTGTTGGGAACGGAGTGGGGAATGCAAAACAGTCCCAGACCCGCCCCATTGCCACCCCTAACTATTGTCTAACAAGAAGAGATTATTTTGTTCCAACGTTCTCGCAACATGTGGCTTTCTAATATGGATAGAAACGCATCTTATTATCACCACACAATAATGGTTCGAGGGCAAAACAATTCACCACCGGCTTGCAACTCGCGAATGGTGGCTGGTGTGACAACCCGGAGATATTGAAGACTATGGCAACTAATATTACAGGGAGCTTTTCTCTAGTGAAGATTCACCATTAGTTGATTGGGAGGTGATCTCAACGTACCGACACATTATAAGTGCAATCATACACTGTAAACAAAAATAATAAAGTAGACACACACAAGGTGTGTGTATGTTGAGTTATCGAATCACACAAGGATTGTAGTAATTCGTAGTTGTTATTGATTGTAGATAAATTAAAGGTTATGTGTGTAACACCCATTTCCCAATTTGTAGAAATTCGGGTTAGAAAGTGTCACTGGTGAACAAAATGATATTCGATACAATATTTTATTTGATAATAAATAATTGAATGAGATTCGATGTTCAATACAATAAGATATTCATTACATTAAGACTGGTAGTCCGGTATGATACAAAAATTATCTATTTTAGACCAATTTTAAACTTTTATAAGTTTTAGGGACTAAACTATAAATTTAAAAAATTAAGGGTCTATTTTAGAAACTAAACTAACCACAGTGTAATTTGAGCTACGGCCAGTGAAACTGTAAATTTTCAACTCGTTTAAAGTTCGTTTACTAGTTCAATTTAGCCTTACAAAATTCAGTGACCAAACTGTAAAATTCCAAAATTCGTTTTAACCTTTATTAACAAAATTAACGGTTCGGGTATCGGTACGTGTTGGGCCATACCGATATGCCTTTATTGAGTTCGGTAAGTTAGTTGTTGCAATATAGGGACCGTACCGATACGAGTCATGCCGTATCGATTCGCTATGTTTAATATGACTTAACCATTTTATAGATTCAAGAGGTCGTACCAATACGGGTCCTACCGTATCTATATGCTAATAACGTTAATACAGTTGTAACATAATGTATACATACTGATATGGGGCATCGAAACGTAAGGCCTTAATTCAAAAACCAGGTTCCAGTAACATAAAGGAGTACTGATACGCATACACCCATATCGGTACGAAGCTATCAACACAAGAAGGGGATCGTTATGCCTTGTACCCGTATCGATACCCAGATACAACCAAGTTTCTAGATTCTAAAACCTGTACTGGTACGGATCAAGCCGTATCGGTACAACCTTTAACCTGGGTCAAAAATGTTGGGAAACGCCGGTACACCACATGGCGTAGCGAAAAAATTATCCGGCGTATTCCGCCAGTGATCCATGTACATGGAACGAATTCGGGTTGAAAAGGGATGAAACGTTACCTTAAATAAATCTGAAAAGCCGCAGGGAGTTAGGAGAATCCAATTCTTCTAGCACGATATTGAATCCAAGTCGTCACAACAGTGTTCCGACCTCTACGTAGTCCACTCGAATGAAACGAACAATATTTTACTTCTCTAATTGTTAGAGAGGTTTTTCGCAAAAGGCATATTTCGGCTGCTAGACCTTATGCCTTTATATAGCATTCAAAAACCTAATTCTAATTAAATTCGGATTCATTAAATATACAATATATTTAACCGAATATAATTAAATATGTAGAATCTGATCCTACTTTAATTAGGTTTCTTTAGAGATATATATTTGTAATAGTATTTGATAATTACAATAATTATCTAGTATTAAAATATATATAAACAAGATTATCTATAATTACAATAATTATAATAATTCCAGTTTTTACTTATTATGTGTACAACAATTTTGTATACATGTTATCTAGACGATATTTGTTCGTTTCAATCATAGGGTGTGACCGTTGTAGGTTCATGTAACATTAGCAGTAATATCTAGAACAATTCTAATATTACAAGCAATGAATGGCATATAGCAATGCATCATTGCTACCTAAGTTGTAGGAAGTCGTGGTTCGACATAACCTTTTTTTCGTGATTAACTCTTTTCATGTATTACATCCTTTTATCCTCATATCTAGATCGGACACAAGTCATAGAATAGTCACACATGTATAGTCCATCTAATATTTCTTGATATCTTGAGTAGACTATTATAAACGAATAGCTATGATATCTGATATCAATTTATTCGAGCATGGCCATGCATTTTCTAGTCTCACTCAATCAAGCGGCCTTTGATATTATTCCTATTATGTAGGAGGGACAAATCCTATCTTGATCAACCATATTCCGCTACATAGATTGTGCATATCCAATATTAGTCTTTATAGTGTAGTTAGTTACGACACACGTTTGAACGCATCAAAATATGTCACTCACGATGTTGAAATAATGATGATCTCAAGTCTGAGGATCATACATGTAGTCATCATTATGAGCAATGTTGTGATTGTCACATAATAATCCAAGAAACATACTCATAGTGGGTCAATCCAATATGTCATTCTCTAACACATACTTATGTATTGATTTTGACATCTTCATGTCAATGACAACACTTTGTCATCAATCAACTACATATTAGTCTTAATATATTATTGTTGTCAATGCCCACAATAATACTCGACTAAGGACATTCAAGAATAGCTATATTATTCTAAGGACTTTATTATAATTAAGTTTATTTATAAATCCACAGAATATGACTGGAAAATAATAATGGCTTTATATTAATAAACATAATAAAATAAGTATGCCTTTTACAACCATATCATGATTGGACTTTGGGCATACTCTAATAATCTCCCACTAGCACTAAGACCAATCACTCATGTATCTAATACCAAGAGACTTAGTGTAACGATCATTTTCTACTGTGTCATAGGCTTTGTCAGTGGATCGACAATATTGTTATCCGTTGGTACTCTATACATTTTTACGTCCCATCAATCAATGATTTCTCGAATGAGATGGTAACGCCTAAGTATATGTTTGGATCGCTGGTGAGATCTGAGTTCTTTTGCTTGTGCGATGGCTCTTTTGTTGTCACAACGTAGATCTATAGCATTTGATATGCTAGGCACAACCCCTAGTTCAAATATGAAGTTTTTGATCCAAACAACCTCTTTTGCAGCATCGCTTGTTGTAATATACTCGGTTTCTATTGTAGAATTTGCTACTGTATCTTGCTTTGAACTTTTCCAGCTTACAGCACCTCCATTAAGGCAAAACAAAAAACCCGATTGAGATCGAGAATTATTCTTACCAGTTTGGAAGCTTGCGTCAATATAACCTTTTATACTTAGCTCTTCCTCACCTCCATACATAAGGAATGTATCCTTAGTTCTTCTTAAGTACTTAAGGATATTTTTTACTGCAACCCAATGACCTTCATCGGGATCCACTTGGTATCAACTTGTCATACTTAATGCATATGATACATCTGAACGTGTACATAACATGTCATACATGATAGATCCAATAGCCGAAGCATATGGAAACTTACTCACGCTCTCTCTTTCTTAAGGCGTTGAATGACACATTTCGTTTGAGAGTGAAATACCATGTCTCATAGGTAAGAATCCTGTTTTAGCTTCTTCCATACTGAATCTTTTCAGTACTTTATCTATATATGTATTTTGACTTAGTCCTAGGAGTCGTCTTGATCTATCTCTATAGATCTTGACTCCTAATATGTAGGTTGCTTCACCCAAGTCTTTCATAGAAAAACATTTTCCTAACCAAGTCTTTATAGACTGTAAGGTAGGTATGTCATTTCATATTATTAGTATGTCATCCACATACAATACCCAGAATGTGACAGTGCCCCCACTAGTTTTCTTGAAAACACATGGCTTGTCTTCATTTTTAATGAAACCAAATTCTTTGATTGCATCATTAAAACGAAGATTCCAACTTCGAGAAGCTTGCTTCAACCCATAAATGGATCTTTGTAGCTTGCATACTTTTTGGGCATCTTTTGGATCGATAAAACCCTCAGGTTGTGTCATGTACACATCCTCATCTTATTTTCCATTAAGGAAAACGATTTTGACATCCATTTGCCAGATTTCATAATCATAAAATGCAGCTATTGCAAGCAATATCCGAATGTATTTAAACATAGCAACAGGGGAAAACGTTTCATTATAGTCTATACCATGAATCTGATGAAGTCCCTTAGCGACCAATCGCCATTTGTATGTTTGTACATTGCCATCCATGTCGGTCTTCCTTTTAAAAACCCATTTACACCCTATGGGCTTTATCCCTTCAGGTGGGTCAACCAAAGTCCATACTAGGTTTTCTAACATGGAATCCATCTCAGATTTCATGGCTTCTAGCCATTTTTCGGAGTCTGGGTCGCCACTGCTTCCTGATAAGTCCTAGGCTTATCTTGGTCCATGAGGAGAACATCACCATGCAATGTGATGAGAAAGCCATATCTCTCAGGTTCATTGCGTTCTCTCATAGATCTCCGTAGTGGTTGTGTTTCAAGAATGATTGGATGTTCCTCAACTATTTGTGGAACTTGTTGTTGTTCAATCTTTGGTTGATCTTGAATTTCCTCAAGTTCAATATTTCTCCCACTTCCTTTTTTTGAAAATAAATTCTCTTTCGAGGAAGACTCCTGTTCGAGCAACAAACACTTTGTTCTCAGATGGATTGAAGAAATAATATCCTTTAGTTTCTTTAGGATATCCCGCAAAATTACAATTATGAGATTTCGGTTCGAGTTTTGTAGACATCTGATGTTTAACATAAACTTCGCATCCCCAAATTTTTATAAAAGACATACTATGATGCTTCCCAGTCTATATCTCACACGGTGTCTTTTGAACCGATTTAGATGGAACATTAGTGTGAAAGCAACAGTTTCTAGTTCATGTCCCCAAAAAGAAGTTGGAAAATCAACATGACTCATCATTAATCGAACCATGTCTAACAATGTTCAATTTCTCCTTTCAGAGACTCCATTATGTTGTGGAGTACCAGGAGGTGTAAGTTGTGAGACAATCCCACATTCTTTAAGAAGTTCATCAAACTCTAAGCTTGAGTATTCTCCTCCTCGATCTGATCAAAGAGCTTTGATACTCTTTCCTAGTTGGTTTTATACTTCATTCTTAAATTCCTTGAACTTTTCAAGGGATTCAGATTTATGATGCATTAGGTAAATGTACCCATATGTACTAAAGTCGTCAGTGAAAGTAATGAAGTATTGAAACCCTCCTCTGGCTTGCGTATTCATTGGTCCACATACATCACTATGTATTAGACCTAATAAATCACTTGCTCGCTCGTTTTTACCATCAAATGGTGATTTGGTCATTTTCCCATTAAGCAAGGTTCACATATATTAAATTTTTCAAAAACAAAAGAATCCAAAAATCCATCTTTATGAAGTTTTGATATACGTTTCTCACATATATGACCCAAGCGATAATGCCAGAGATAAGTTTGATTAAAGTCATTTGTTTTTGATCTTTTCGTATTTATGTTATATATGGAATTGTCTTGATCTAAGATACAGAAGCCATTTATTAAATGTGTCGTACCATAAAAAACATTATTGAGATAAAAGGAACAACTAGTCTTCTTAATAATAATCTCAAGACCAATCTTGTCCAAACAAGAAATTGAAATATTTTTTTAGTCAAACTAGGTACGAAATAACAATCCTCTAAATCTAAAACAAGTCCACTAGGTAATGACAAAGTACATGTTCCTCTACCTAATGCAACAACTCTTGCTCCATTTCCCACTCGTAGGTCCACATCTCCTTTTGCCAATTTCTACTCCTTTTTAGTCCCTATACAAAAGTACAAATGTGAGAACCACAACTGGTATCTAATACCCAAGAAGTAGACGTTGATATATTTATATCAATAACATAAATACCTGATCCGGACTGTCCATTTTCTCTTGACTTCTTGATGTCCTCAAGATAGACAGGGCAATTTCTCTTCCAATGTCCAGCATTGTTGCAATGGAAACACTTTCCTTCTTTTGCAACTCCTCCTTTAGGTTTCAATGCAGCCTTTTCTTTGTTGGGCTTTGGATTTGCCTTAGTGTTGGGCTTTCCTTTTCTTTTATCCTTTCGGACCATCAGAATGGGCTTGCAACCAACCTTTTCATGTTGTTCTCTGCTTTTCTTAATAGAATAAGCAATTGAGGCAACGATTTGTTAATTTTATTCATATTGAAATTAAGAGCAAACTGATTAAAACTATCCGGCAATGGTTGCAGGATAACATCAGTAGCCAATTCAACACTTAGAGGGAAGCCCAACTTTTCCAGGGTCTGAATATACCCTATCATTTTGAGAACATGAGTTCCTAACAGAGTTCCTTCCACTATCTTGCATCAAAAAAAGCCTTAGAGGTCTCATACCTCTCTTGATGAGCTTGCCCCTCATATAATTCCTTGAGATTTTTAACCATCTCATATGGAACCATGTCCTCATGTTGTTTCTGAAGCTTAGGAGTCATGGTCGCAAGCATCAAACACCCGACATCTGCCATGTCACTTGTGTATTTTCAAAGGCTTCCAAGTCATCTTTGGAGGCATTATCTGCTGGCTTTTTAGGGACAGGTTCTTCGATGACTTGTAATTTTCGTTCTTGCTTGAGGATAATCTTCAAGTTATAGAACCAGTCAAGGAAGTTCAAGCCATTCAATTTGTCCTTCTCAAGGACGGATCGCAATGATAATGAGTTTGAGTTTGCCATAACAAATCTACAATGATAAAATATGATTTATAAGTACCTTTTATCATGTTTATAAGGTAATAACATTCCCACTATTAAAAACCCTAAAATTGAAAAACTTACTAAAAAGTATTTCTAGTGGGTAAGGATCCATATTTCATTTCATCTTAAGTCAGCTTTGGCTTTACTCCTAGAATTCAATTATTTAGGTAAACAACACTTGCTAATTACATCTCATGTAATTCCTATATTTGGTGAACAACTATTGTTCCTAATCATCTCATGATTATCCAAATCATTAGCCTTTATGTTTCTAATCTCATTAGGACAACCTAGTTTAACCAATATTACAACCAGTGAATATCACTTGCTTATTCTTCGCGTTTAACCCAGATAAGTACTTCGCTTTGGCAAAACCTACATAGTACTAATCGAGGTTTTAAAGAGGGTTAATATTGCATGTCTATTTTCATTAAATATGGAGCTTTTTGTAATATTAATCTCACCATTCAAATATGATCTAATCAGTTACCATCATGCTAAAACATACATTGTAACACATATATGTAAAACAGTAAATATAAATGCAATGGTTATAGCCCTTAAAACTAAGGTGGCTCATCCCAAGCCAATGGGAGAACCAAAATAAACTAAGGATAGAACTTATGTAACCCCCTCGACCCAGTCTAGTCGTAAGACCGAACCGAGCGAGCTACATTAGGTTTACCGAAGTAAACCATAAAGATACAACTCAAACGCGCCCATTTTTCTTTTTATCTTGTTTAGATGCATGATTATTACCCTATGTGTACATACTGATCTCTGATGAAAACCCAACTCAATCGAGCATCAAATTGACATCCAATTGAACCCAAATGCAATTTAGGGACCAAATTGTAAATCCTAAAAATTCCAAGGACTTAGCCCAATTTTAAGTTACCAACCTTTAATTAGACAGGTTACATGCTTACACATCAAAATTCAGCTCAAAACGATCATCCGATCTTAACCAATTGCATCCACAATATTCATGGACTAAAATGCAAGAAAACAGAGTTTAAGAAGATTCCAAATAACAGACTTAACAGTCACTGTACCGATACGGCAAGGGGTGTTTCGATACGCCTACCATCATTTGAAATCCCAGAATTCTAGTGACCAAATACCGTTTCAATATGCCTTGAGCGTATCAGAACACCTCTCTTGAAAACCCCTGATCGTATTGAAACGCCTTCCCATGTACCGAAACGTTGGGTATTTTTTTGCCTTTTTTTCGCACCAAAATGGTTACCCGCGTACCGGTACGCTAAGCCTGAAATGGATTACCCGTACCGAAATAGGGACACCCGTACCGATACGCCTGGACCTGTAATGTCCATTTTTGCTGGTTTAATAAGCTTTCAACCATACCAAAACATTTTAACATTCCCCTAACATACAACCAACATAATCTAAAATCCAACCACTGTAACACCCCTTTCCCGTACTGAATATGAGTCAGAGATGTCACATTACTAATGCCTTATCTTGTTTTATCCATATACGTTTCATCATCAAACTGATTAATTCTCTATATGTTTAGTTTAATTTCATGCATCATACTCTACTAGTAATCAAATAATTACATGCCCACTAGAGATTATCATAAGCTAGAATATCTTACTGATGTTTTGCAGATTGAAGCTTGATCAACATGCTTACTTCTCTTCATGTACTCCACCTTAACCTACGTATGAATCAAACACACGCTAAGTTTTCACTTAGCGAGGCAATAAACAAAATTAATAATAATTTAAACTTATTAAACTTTATGGCTACATTTATATAGCATGATATATGCCAATGTATTAACTTTTATATATAGAGAGAAACTTAAGTATGCGAGATCGTTACTCCCAGAGTACTAGTCACCGAAGTGATGATAAACATATGGACACATAAAGTGCCGGTAACATATAGACACATAAGTGTCGATATTATATAGACACATAAGGTCGTGCCCACCATCCGTACGTAAGACCGTGCTAACCATCCACACATTTATAAGGCAGTACTAACCATCCGCACATTTATAAGGCTGTGCTAACCATCCGCATGTTTATAAGGTTGTGCTAACCATCAGCACATAAAGTTGTGCTAACCATCCGCACTAAGTGTCCTTTATATACACTATAGTTCTAAATCGTATATTCAACGTGCTGCTGGACTCTATGGCATGCCAACTATATCATGTCCCTTAATAACTTACTTGGGCATGTATTTCATATTCCATAATCATTTCATCCATGGCAATATATATATCAACATAATTGAACTTGGGCAGTTCATACCCGAAATATTATGCATAAGCATATCAACATTGTCAATATAAATAATCAAATGATCAATGCATTTTATTTCCTGAAACTTGACATATTCATATTATATCAATCATATGTTCAATGACATAAATATTAATGTATTATGATATGCATGCAATTGCACTCACCTGGACCATTTATTAGCTTGCCTCACTAAGCTCTATTCGATCCTTTCTTTTATAGTACCTCGAACCTTCTTTTGATTCGGATCCAAACTTCATTAATCACCTGAATGTAAACAACATTTGTTAGATTCAAATCTAACAATTCCTCAAACATGCTATCAAATCTAATCATTTGAGTATACAAATTTCCTCTCTTTCTTATGCTGTCCAAAACTCATTTTTGGTCCCTAATGACCATTTTGAACTTCAAATAATTCCTCCAAGCTTTGCTAACTAACATTAGATACAAAATGTCTCAATTTCCATTTTCTAGTAGCTTGCACTACCTTCAAAGATTTATTTCTATAAAGTGATCTCTAAAACTCGAAATTCGATTCTATTTGTTTTAAAAGAAACTAGATTTAATAAGCTTTTCAACCATATAAACTAATAGCCCAAATTCAACTTGTACGATTTATGGCGAATTTTCAAAGTCAATTACAATGCTGGAATTCGGAATAGACTGGTGTTCCGTTTTCTGACCTTTAATCACTTAAAAATTCATATATTTTGTCTCGGAACTCGAAATCAGTTTTCGTTTGTTGGAAAAGAAACTAGACGAAAAAAAATCTTTGTATCAGTATAAAATTCACCATCTAACCATTTATGAAGAATTTATGGTGAATTTTCGAACTTATTGCCGTAATCCAGTTTTCTACACTGCTTCCATAAATAACTCCAAACTTTATACTAAATTCTCCTTACTTCTCTACTTTTCAATTTAGTCCAATTACTTGCTTTAAACCACCAACTTATCACTATCTTCATCAAGTAATTATTCTAAAATAATTCCCTTTATTTTGCCTCCTTTACCGAAATAGTCACTAAAATGCAAAGATAAAGATTTAAGCTTCTTAACTTTGCAAATTAGTCCTCAATTCAACATTACTACCTTAATTCTATTATTTCAACTAAAATTCAGATTTAATCCTCATCCAAAACTCCCTTGCCGAAATGGTCACTTAACTTTGACAAATTGTCAAAATGGTCACTAATTCAATTCAACATCGGTTTAGCATTCTAACATCAATTTCACATCTCCAACATCATTAATAACATAAATACACTTCAAAATTATAAAAATTCAGATGAGTCCTCTAACTTTTAAAATTTTTGAAATGGTCCCTATCTAATAACTTTAGGGCTTTGCTTCCAAATAACAATTCAAGCTTACTAGATCATTAATTCAACATCACAAACCCTAAATTAAACTTGAATCCATAAACCATAATCATCTTCATAATAATCAAAACATGTAGAGTTTAAATCTCAACTCAATAACATGATTTTAACATCATAAAAGCTTGATTTCAACATGAAATCATAAAATCTCAAAACCCCCAATTTAGTCCATAAACTCTAATTTCTTCTCATACAAAATTCTCATCAATAAAGCATGTTTTCCATGAATTATTTACACCAAAAGATAAAGCTTGACGAGTAGAATAACTTTGTAGTTGAGGAGATTACCTGAAAATCGAGTTTCGGGGCTTGAATCGAGCTTGGAAAATTTCTCCCCTTTTCCCTCTAATTTTCGAAATTTAGAAGATGAAGAAGACTTCATCTTTTTGGCCTTTAACTATTTAATCTCTACAATTATGCCAATTGTAAATATTCATTTAAATAGTGAAATTACTAAAATGCCCTTTTAATCTAATGGTCGAGATTGATCTTATCATCAATCAAGGTCCAAGATTAAATCTCCCATTTCTATCTTCCAAAAATGCCCTTGTAACTTTTTAAATATTTCAAAATTACCATTGGGGCCAAATGACCAATTTGCCCTCCAACTAGTTTTTATTTACTTGTTTGCCATTCTTGTAAAAATTCAACCAAATCTAGTTGGAATCCAACCAACTATAAAAAAATAGTATTTTATGACTTTTCCATGGAATTGGATCAGTCTCTTATTTTCCATTCAATTCGATATATCGATATTCATTAAATACTTCTACTACGATTTTACCTTTTCTGAGCTATCAGATTTATTCCAAAAATTCTATATTTCCATATTCGGGAAATCCACACTACCATCTCATAAAAATTTCCTTTCCCAAGGACTTAGACTGAATTTTCCTAACTCATTCTATTATTCCGATAATTATCGAAAATCTTTATAGAATAAAATTTCTCTTAGAAAACCTTTATCGATAATCCATACGAATATTCTCTACTCTTACTGAGTCCAAATTATCGATAAGAAACACTTTTATGGGACCTTCCCGGAGGTCACCCATCCTAATATTTCCCTGGCCTGAGCATGCTTAACAATTTTATTCGATCCAAATTCAGTACCTTTTACTGCATCTTAAATCTTAAAACCGGTATCAAGGTACTTATTTCGATCTGATTCAATCTTACACTGAATAAAATTACTTATTGGGGAAATTTATACTTTAATCCCTAAACTTTTCCAAAGTTTATACTTTTAACCCCAAAACTTTCAAAATTTATAATTTGGTCACTGGCCAAAATTTGGGATATTACAACCACCATTTTACATCACAGATTCGACATCATTTCATGTCATTTTGAATCAAATGTAAATCTATAGGCATGCAACCTAGAAAACCATTCAAGTAAAACATTAAGCTCCAAACTATCACCAAAATCAACCCATAAAGGCCATTTACAATCCAAGAACAGCTAAACAAACTTGCTCAAATAGGGAGTTTAACAAAACCTCTCCCAAAACAACGGAACTCCCATTGCCCTTATTACTTATAGTCTAGTTCAAACATACTTTGGTTACCAAGTTTTGTACCGATCTCTTGCTTCTCGCTGCCTTCCCAAGCTTTTACTTCTCTGCATTGATGGATAAAGGGAGCGTAAGCACACTAGGCTTAGTGAGGGGTGCTCAAAACAACACACCATCAATGAATTAAAATCATTTCTCAACATTAAATTAAAATCTCATTTCAATCATCTCTTAAAACATTATCATGCCTTTAAAACCATGCACTTAACATATATAAAACTAGCATATTAAACCATATGCAAAATGTATCATTTACCAACAGCAAGTCTCATTGCACATCCTCAATTTAAGCCTTTCCATGCATAACTACCATATACAAAGCTTAAAGAGTAAACATGTATAAATCACATTATACAACATAAACTTTCCAATGATACATCAACAATTATATTGGCTCACAAGTGATCATTTACCAAAAGAGTTCATCGGATACATGGATTCAAACAAGTGTCCTCGCAACACTTCAAGCCATCTCAACCGGAATAGCGATATAATCAAAATCGTGGTACATTAACAATCGGGTACACTTTCAACCCACGGGGATACCAACCCCTTTCATCGGTTAGATGCTTAATCCACTAACGGGAGTTTACGGTACCATATAACCCCTCGACCATTAAGGTACTTGGATGGAGTATTCGGTACACCGTATAAACCCCTCGACATCCAAGGCGACTTATTATAGTGCACTATCAATCCTATGGCCGGCCAACTATATCCGATAACAATTTTAAAACCACATCACTTGCAAATATAATTAACCATTTACCTCACTGTTTTTAACAAGCATTACACCAAACCATTTTCCAAAGAAACAACCATGCTTTAAACCAAAAGTATAGACCATATACTTACAAGGATCACTTACCACGTGCATTCTTCAGCATTTCACGCTTAAAGGCAGTATCTCAAATACTTTAAAATATGCTTAAACAGTAGGTAACATGTAATTCAAAACAAGTGCATAAAACCATTTCAATCTAGCATGACCGAGAGAGAAAAACCATATTTACTTACTTCCGAGTTTAAACCAGCGTTACAAGCTAAGTTTAAACTCTATAAACCACCTTTAAAACATTCCAATCACTCACTGATACGCGAAACCTCGATTTACCGACGTGAAATCAAGCGTTCGAAGCCTCCAAAGCTCCACCAATCACTTCCGGATTAACCTCATCTATTTTGACCATATTACTATAGAGGATTAATGCATCTCAATGCATTCAAAACACTGCAACAACAAATCCTCACGGACTTCCACAATCCTCTCAAAATTACCCAACCACAACAACCGAAATCATTACCTAATCCTTTCCAATCATAACCCAGCCACAACCTAACAATCTAACACTTCCATAATCATCAATTAACACTCAAAAATAGGATTAACACATCCAAATACTTCCAGCAATTAAAAGCCACTACAACTCCACAAAAAACACCAATCTAACAACCTAAACAACTAGGGATTCAAGAGTTTCGAGATTCTATTGTTAAAACAACTTATCAACATAACAATACTTCCAAAATATGATTAAAATCAATCTTTATCATTGGAAAACAGATCCAATACGAATCTATAACTATTTCACCAAAATCACTCAATTACATCATTCAATTCAATATAAAAACATAAAATCAGATTATAAACCATAAATCAAGGATGAAACACTTGGGAATATCAATAAAGAACCATTCAATAGAGGAGATCATGGACCTTTCCCCTATTGTGTGATTTATCCGTCAATTGGCTTGTTTAAAGCTAAGAAAACACAAGATTTTAATGAGATTTTGTAAATCAAAGTTAAAGAATCAATTACAAATCATTAAACTGAGTAAAATAATCTATCACCTTTGATTTTTGATGAAAACTTGAGTGTTTGGCTGAAGAAAATTGGAGAGAAATGCTGAGAAAAAAGTTATGTGAATTTTCTTTAAAATGATAACTAACTTTTTAATAACCAAATCCCCTTTTAATTAGCCTTCAAAACACATGTTAAAAATACTTAATTGATAGGATAAATCACAAAAAACTTGGTAAAATAGCCCTTTAAGGATTCTAAGAGTTTGATCTTTTTCATTTTAGTAACCTTTAAAAACATTTTTTAAAAATTGCATTTTGGTCACTAGCAAAATGCCATACTTCCAAAACCCATTTTCCAAAATTGGTTCCACTAACATTAATCATATATTAAAATATGATTTTTAGTCATTTTCCACATTTTTATCTTACAAAAAAATATACGATCCCGAATCTGACTCGAATCTCTAACCCGGTCCACTAGACCGTTTAACAAGCCACAAAACTGCTAGGCCCAAAATCAGGGCGTTACAACTCTCCCTCACTTAAGAAATTTTGTCCTTGAAATTTTACCTGGAGGAAACAGGTGTGGAAATTGTTCCAACATATCCGACTTGAGTTCCCACGTGGCCTCCTCAACACCGCAGTGCCTCCACAACACCTTAACAAACTCGACCGTCTTGCCACGCAATACCTTACTGCTAGTATCAAGAACCTTTACCGGTTCTTCATCATAAGATAGATCCAGCCTCAACTCAATATCCTCCACTGCATTACATGCGAGGGATTCGACTGATTCCTCCGCAACATCGAAACATGAAACACATCATGAATCCTCTCCAACTCAGGAGGTAACCTTAAACGGTACGCAACAGGACCCACACGCTCAACAACATCGTATGATCCAATAAACCTTGGGCTAAGCTTCCCTTTTCACCCAAAACGCATCACCTTCTTCTAAGGCGATACCTTCAAAAACACTCGGTCACCAACATCATACTCTATATCCCTACGCCTCAAATCCGTGTAGGATTTCTGACAATCTGAAGCCGCTTTCAAGTGTTCACATATCAACTTCACTTTATCGTTCGTGCCTTTCAATACATCAGGCAGGGAAAGATGCTTCTCCCCAACCTCAGCCCAACATACGGGCATACGGCACCTCCTACCATACAACGCCTCATACGCTGCCATCTGTATACTAGCCTGGTAACTGTTATTATAAGCAAACTCCACCAATGACAATTGCTTCTCCCATGTGCCCTAGAACTCAATAATACAGTATCTCAACATATCCTCTAGAACCTGAATCACACGTTCTGACTGACCATCCGACTGAGGATGATACGAAGTGCTGAAATTAAGTCTAGTTCCCAGAGCACGATGCAAGCATATCCAAAACCTTACCGTGAAACGTGGATCTCTATCCGAAACTATGGATTTAGGCACCCCATGCAAATGCACAATCTCGGAGATGTACAGATCGGCCAACCTGTCTAAGGTATACGTAGTATGAACTGGCACAAATGCGCACACTTCGTGAACTGATCAACAATCACCCAAATGTAATCCTTTTTGGTCGACGTCAAAGGCAGCCCAGACAAAAAATCCATGGTGATTCTTTCCCACTTCCATTTCGGTATCCTCAATGGTTGCAATAACTTAGAAGAAAACTGATGCTCAGCCTTCACCCGCTGACATACCAAGCATCGAGAAACAAAATCAGCCACATCTTTCTTCAGCCCAACCCAATAATACTCTTCCTTCAACCCACGATACATCTTAGTTCTACTGGGAAGCATAGCAAAAGGACTATGCGCTTCAGTCAGAATGGTACGCCTCAACTCATCATCTTCAGGCACCACTATTCGACCTTTAAAACAAAACACCCCATAATCATTAAAATGAAAATTCGTAGGATTCTCATCCATGATATCCTTCACATGCGGAACCAAACTCTCATCATCCGGTTGCTTTTCCTTGATCAACTGCGACAAGGATGGTTTCACTTGAAACTCAGCCAACAATCCATCGTCACTTGTCAAACTTAATCGAGGGAACATAGCTCTCAACTCCACAACAGCCTTCCTACTTAAAGCATCTGATACAACGTTAGCTTTGCCCGGATGATACTCAATGGTTAGATCATAATCTTTAAGCAACTCTAACCACCTTCGTTGCCTAAGATTCAGCTCCTTCTGATACATCAAATACTTTAGACTTTTGTGATCCGTAAAAACCGCACATTTCTCGCCATAAAGGTAATGCCTCCAGATTTTCAAGGCAAACACAGCTGCGGCAAGCTCAAGATCATGAGTAGGGTAATTACGTTCATGCACCTTCAAATGTCTAGATACATACGCAACTACCTTACTCTCCTGTATCAACACGCAACCAAGCCCAACATAGGACGCATCACTATAAACAACGAACACTTTTCCTGATTCAGGTTGAACCAAGACTGGAGCTCGTGTCAAAGCTTCCTTCAATCTTTCAACTTGGTTAAAGGAGCCGCCAAACTAGAGAACCCTTCCACAAACCTACAGTAATAACCAGCCAACCCAAGGAAACTCCTAACTTCTCTCACCGACTTAGGCACCTCCCAACTCATCACAGCCTCAACCTTGTGCGGATCAACACGAATTCCCTCGGCCGACACAACATGCCCGAGGAAAACAACCTCCCTAAGCCAAAACACATATTTGTATAACTTGGCATACAACCGATTAGCCAACAATGTCTGAAGCACAATCCGTAAATATTTATCATGATCTTCCTCGGTACGAGAGTACACAAGGATATCATCGATAAACACAACCACAAACTGGTCCAAAAACTCATGGAACACACAGTTCATCATGTCCATGAAAGCATCTGGTGCATTGGTCAAACCAAACGGCATCACCAAAAACTCATAATGCTCGTACCTCGTACGAAAAGCTGTCTTAAGCACATCCACATCCTTCACCTTCAACTGATAGTACCCAAACCTTAAATCTATCTTAGAAAACATTGAGGCACCCAAAAAGATCATCTATTTGTGACAAAGGATACTTGTTCTTTATCGTCAACTTGTTCAGTTGCCGATAGTCTATACACATTTGTAACGTACCATCCTTCATCTTTACAAACAACACCGGTGCACCCCACGGTGAAATAATAAGTCTAATAAAGCCTCAATCTAGCAACTCCCGCAGTTGCGTCTTCAACTCCTTTAACTCCTTCGGGGCCATACGATACGGAGCAATAGACACAGGTACCATATCTTCAAAGACCTAGATACCAAACTCAACCTCATGGTCTGGTGGCAACCCCGATAACTCTTCCAAAAAAACACCTAAAAACTCACATACGGTGCGAATAGCCTACACCTTCAACTCCTTTAAATCAGGATTCATAACGTAGGCTAAGAAAGCTTGTCATCCAGAATCCAACATTCAACTTGCTTCCAAAGTCGAAACAACATTAGACATAAATTTAGCATCCTCACTAACAACTACCACCTCAAAATCATCCGATAACCTCAAAGATATCCGTTTGGTCTCAAAATCCACCATAGGCCTATGTTCAGTTAACCAATCCATACCCAAAATCACATCAAAACTATGGAATGGCAACTCCATCAAGTCCATGGCGAACTCATATCCCTAAACCATCAACGAACACCTACAATACAACCTCCTAGCCCCAAGAGAACTAGTCACTCTAACACCCACATTAAGAATTTCAACAGATATATCAAGCAACTGTGCATGCTCACTCAAGATGTGTGAATGGTAGAACTAGAATCAACCAACTAATACAACGACAAAGACTGTAAGGTGAAAGTACCTGCAATCACATCGGTGTCATTGCGACTCTCTTGGTGTGCATACACCCTAGCCCGTCCACCTCCCTCAGGCTGGATAGCAAGGGTATGAGCTACAGTCCTCTGCCTGTCATCTCTATGCTGAAACAGTCAACGACCACGACCACGGCCTCTCTACGGAGCTATATCAGGTGCAGCGCCCTGCCCACCTCCAGCCAACAAAGGACAATTATGTCTCAGATGGTCGCTAGACCCACAACTCCAACAAGAATTTTCCATAACAGGCGCAGGTGCCTAACCCTCCCTGGCAAACCGTGGACAATCTCACCTCAAATGATCTCAGGATCCAAAAATCCAACAGGTGTTAAATGGAGCTCCAGCCTGGGTACCCTGCCCCTGGACTCTCCGTCCAACAACACCTCCGCCACGCCTCGGCTCCGGGCGAGACCTCCGATCACGATGTTTCTTGGCTTGACCACCGCCATTACTAGAATTAGCCCCTCTTACTAGTGTAGACACAAATTTTGTCCGGTTTTAAATTAAAATGCTCGAAATAAGATCTATCCACATCACCCTTTTAATACCCAAAATTACATGACCCATTACATATAATTTTATATAGTAAAAAAAAATAAAAATACAAAAAATAAAAATCTCAACTCCTTCCTCATTAAGTCTTTAATCCCATTGGTTGGAAAGTACTTGGGGCCCAAAACCTTAATTTTTATTGGTTCTCATCTTTTTAAAGGGATAACCCCAAAATACCCTTTAGCACCCCCATGTATTAAAACCTATATCCCATTTTTATTCCCATAAAATACCCTTCTTCACCCCCTCTCTCTCTATATATATAACACCCAAAAAGGAACCACTACATTTTTTCATTCTTTCCAGTCGTTCCCTACCCCCTGTTCACCCATTCCCTATATCTCTCTTTTACGCCATTATTCATTCAAATCAAAACCTAACCTATTTTTCATTTTTTCCTTAGCTGCCTCACCCCCTCACGGCGTTCCCATTTAATTTCCCCAAAACAATTCCCCACTCACCCAGCAGCTCCAAAACCGATCACTTCCCTATTCAAACCATCAACCCTTAAATCAAGCTTTTCAACCCATCAACAACGATTCGTGGATTGATTGATCGAGCCTATATTTGGGCATTGGTATTTTCTTCTCTTATTTATTTATTATGTAACCCATTCTTATGGTTTAATGAAATATTGATGAGATTTGTCGGTATCCTCTTTATTTATTTTTAGTTTTTCTTATGTGGTTTATTTTGTTTAATATTTTGTTTGTGATATGTATGTTATTTTACTTGTTGGATGTTGTTTAATCTATTTGCTTGCATATCTTATTATTATATATTATCTATATTATCACTAGTATATATATATATATTATTACCTTTAACATTTAATTCCCGCATCTAACATTTAATTTCCTGCATCTAACATTTAATTTCCGCAACTAACATTTACTTTTCGCTATTTAGTTTTCGCATCGCTCTTTTTCTCGATCCAGTCCTTTTTTTATTGCTTTATTCGATCCGGTCCTTTTTTCGGATTGCTTTGATCGATTTGGTCCTTTTCTCTGGATTGCTTTTTTCAATCCGGTCCCTTTCCAGATTTTTTTTTAATTATGCTTTTATTTTCCTTGCAATTTAATTTCTTGTATTTTAATTTCCTTATTTATTTTGTGCTTTTCTTTTGCTCGATCCGGTCTTTCTTCTGGATATTTCTTTTATCTTGTTCGATCCGGTCCTTTTTCAAATTTTTAATTTCTGCCTTTATTTATGTTTTTATTTTGTATATATGTTTGCTTTATTTTCTTGCATTTGGGATTTAAGTTTGTTAGTGTGGTGCCTTGTTATTCGAGGGTAAACGCGGCCAATATCAAACGTAGTGATTGTGGTTTTACGGTTTACTTTCAAATAACGGGGCCCTTAAAATTTACTCGCATGTATAACCAGATCTTAACTTAATTGTCACTTTAATTCGAAAAGTTTAATATTAAAAAGCGGTAATTATATTTTTTTCTTTTGGTACCAATTTTTGGGTGGTGTGGTGGTGCCAAAACCTTCCCCATCCTAACCAACTCCTGAACCTTCTTTCAAATGAATCTCTGGTTTTTATGGTGTCCGGCCTACCTCAATGGTCGGTGGCGACTCCAAGTTTTATTATTTTTAAAATACGGATTTTTAAAGGACTTCCCATTTTTCAAATATTTTCCCAAAAACAAAGGAAACCTACTACTCTTTTTTTAGAGATCCCATTCAAATTTCAAAAAGGTCGCTATAGTTGGCGACTCCGCTGGAGATTGGTTTTGATTTTTCAAAATTAAAGTGAGTCATGCCATTTTTAAGAAAAATAAAATAATAATTACCGCTTTATTAATATCGGAAGTTGTGAATTAAAGTGACGATTAAATTAATATTTATTTATGAATGCAAGTTTATTTTAACACATTTAAAATATGACATTTAAACCCGACCTTTTAAGTGGGGGAAAATGCTAGTGCTTTCATGTGGATATTGTTCCTCCGTATGGGCCTAGTAAGTACCTTCGGGGCTCGACTACCTTATGTTTCCGTGGGAATATTGTTTCCTCGTACGGACATAGCGAAAGGGTCCCCCTGAATTGAACTCGGTTGAAAGGAGCCTATAATGGGTGATGACCGAGGGCCTTGCTACCCTTAGGAAGGGACAACGAGGACAGGTCGGGTACCTTTTAGAACCAAAATTGCATGTAGAAAACATAGAAAGTCCACCCCTTTAGAGCCATGCGGTTAATCTAGATTCTTTAGAAATGAGGTAAATAGGGTTATTTTGTTTGATGTTTGATTTAATTTCCGGCTTTATTTTTATCCGTTGATTTTATCCGGTACCGACTGGTTTTTTTTGCGTTTTATTTTGCACATATTTTTGCATCAACATTGCATGACATAAAGGTGCCGATTCGAGTGGTTTACCCAATTTGAGATCTTTCACTATGGATAAGACGTATCTCAAGAAGAAGGATACCAGCTCAGCAATTTGACAGTGGTGCGAGGTCAACCAAAGGGATCTAGATGACCGTTTGCCAGGTAAGCGCATAATAACGGAGTATTCCCAGGTGACCCTAGCAAGATGACCTTTGTAGATTCAAAAAAAGTGTGGATGATTCGATCGGTCTTTCCAAGAGTGTCACAATCAGAATGGATTCCTCGAGCCTCATAATAGTTAAAATTAGAAGGAGATATTTCAAATTCCAATCAAAATTTGATGAAAGAAATTAAGTGTTGTAACATCTTAGAAGTTGATCGAAGTCTGTGCTGTAACATCTTAGATATCTCTTTCATCAAATTCTGATCTCCCAAGTTCTGACTGGGATTTTCAACCGGGCGTGACCTTTTGAATTATAAAAAATATCGGAGATAGCATCCCAGACTTTGATGAGTTAAAAAAATTGAACCAGGTCAAGGTAGTGTTCTCCAAGCAATTAGAGAAAACCGAAAAGGATCTTGAAGAGAAATTTCAAGCAAAGGACGACGAGGACAGTTCCTATGGGCTTCATGCTAGGGATCTCAGTTTGGTTCCAGATGTGGAGATCCCGTACAAGTTCAAGACCCTAGAATTTGAAAAGTTCAACGGGACAACTTGCCCCACTGCCCACATATCCATGTTTTGCCGCAAGATGGAGGGGTTTATTGACTATGAGAAGTTGTTGATCCACTAGTTCCAAGACAGTTTGATAGGGCCTGCCATGAGGTGGTACAATCAACTAACAAAGGCTCAAATCAAGTCGTAGAAGGATTTAGCCAAAGCATTCATAGAATAGTACAAACATATAATGAAGATGATCCCAAACCAATTCCTACTACAAAGTTTGGAACAGACGTCTGACGAGAGTTTTTGCCAATACGCTCAACGATGGTGAGACATGGTAGCTCAGGTTCAGCCTCCAATTTAGGAAAAATAAATTACTCTTATGTTTGTGAATACTCTAAAGTGAGCATTGTATGATCGCTTGATAAGCCACTCTTATATCCATATAGTGGGTTCTCACTCAACTAATCAGCTTCAAGGCCACTACCGTAATCGATCATCATGGTCTGCAAAGCCTCCAAAGGCTCTTCACCCAGTTCCAATCTTGTACACTGATTTGCTCTCCATGCTTATTGAAAGGAGCTTCTGACCCCAGTTTAGTCCAAAATGAAAGATCCTCCCTATCTCGGTGTTTATGATGTTAATGCCATAGTGACTACCATGTGGGTAGTACGGGCCATACTTCGGAGAATTGTGGAGCCCTAAAAAATAAGGTTTAAAGTTTGATTGAGACCAGCCTTTTGAGGTTTTGAGAAGAGAGAATGGTGGGCATGACTTTTGTGGGGTGTTGATTTCTTAGTTTACCTTCATAGGAATTTGTCTTCTTATATTTCCTTGCATTTTGTATTTTTCTTTTGAAGTAATGCGTGAAATTAACTTTGCTATTGCTTGCCCGAAAGTAGCAAGGATCCTTTGTAAGGGCATATGTTATGTTTGCCTTTTTATTTCAATGAAATGATGCATCTTTTTAAGTAAATATATGTATATTCTTTCTTACCCTCATGGATCCCCGGATATCACGTGCATGATGTGGCATTGATTCTAATAAAAAGATCAGTTGAATGTTGTGATCACAATGAAGTATGATTTCCTACTCAGCCCGCTCTAGTCGGTAAAACGCAAGACGTAAGATTACTACTCCTTCGATAATGTTCGATGATAAGAAAATCTCCTAGAAAATCCCAATAGAGTTGCTTGAATGTGAGAATCCTCTAAAAATAGATATTAAAATAGAAAAAATAGAAGGGTACTCCGCTATAGCAAAAGGGCTAAATAAGGATGTTTTGCTCCACTTACTCTAATTAAGTCAAAAGTCTTTGCTATATGAGTAAGTTTTCAAATCATGACTATGCCGAGTAACTCGGGGTATTGTTGTATGCTCCATCATTATTCTTGAGACAAAGGACTGTGATGAGTTGAATTCCCGATAAGAAAGAGAAATTTTTTAAAAATTAAGAAATGAATGAACAATCAAATAAGTCCCGGAGCATCCTGATAGAACTGTGGGGGAGAACAAATATAATAAGGAGATATGCTCTACCTGTTCAATACCCTAGCGTCAAAGATGACTCTTTGAAGGCACTGACATGGAATTAATTACAATTGGAAGAATACATTTGCACTAAGAATTCTCAGTTTGATATTTTTGCACTCCGTGTGTTAAGCAAATTCAAACACCTGGAATATATTTTGGAGAAACAATGAGAACTAGAAGGAGTAGTTTTCGAACAAATCAAGCAAATATCGTAATCATGAGAATGAACCGAGCAATCTGGGAAGAATTTCACAACTTTAAGTATCGTCACAACATTCAAAGGCAAGTTATTGATCATTGGAGGATTGAATCTAAGACACTCTTGCATCTGATATCCGGGGTATTCTATTCTTTTTTATATTGATTTTGATCTTATATATTAATCCAAAAAGCATCCTTTGTTAAAATGTTAATCGGTAAACCGACATATAGATGAAAAAAAGAAAATAAAGAAAAAAATAAGAGAAAGAAAAAAAAAAAGAAAAGAAAAGAAAAGAATAGAAAGAATAGGGTTCTCTGTATTGTTTCAAGAATAGAGTTTAGAATGCAAGTTCAAAGATGTATATGATCTACCTAACACAAAGGAATAACTCGTCGGTGATCCCGAAAGGAATAGTATCAAGCCTTGGTATGCTACACGATTCAAAGGCTCAAAGTGAGTGTCTGCCATAATGCCTTGGTTGATTCAGAAAAATAAAGACTGAACCTTATTAAGGAAATAAAGTTTAGGGATTTAGGGGCATGTGTTCACCCTAACATTGAGATAGAAGAAGGCTCGTCGTGAAGAGTCGTGGAAGAGGTAACAGTTGAGCCCAAGTTGAGTGAGGGCAATGTTACAAGGTGGAAAACGATAGATTTTGTATGACCAGTGTAAGCCAGCAATGGCCTTTCAGAGAGAAACAAAAGTTGAAGATTCAGTAAAGACAGAAGAAATACTTTGTTTGGTTTAGGAAGTTGAAAATTAGACCTTATCGAAGTATGAAAAGCTTAGATACTTGGGGGCACGGTGTTCACCCCAATGATGAGATAAAGGAAGACTCGTCATGAAAAGTCACTAAAAAGACAAAATTTAAGCCCAAGTGAAGTGAGGAGTAAAATTTTAGAGTTAAACTTCAGGGATGATAGATTTTGTTATGACCAGTGTAAGTCAGCAATCTCACTTGAGATGAGACAAAAAATTTAACAAAGACAGAAATCCCATGGAAATTAAGGGTGATCGACCAGAAAGCAAGGGTTTTCCCCCAACAATTCTAAAAATGACTTCCACTCATGCATCAGTTTTAGTTAGACGTCCTTATGTTAGGAGCATGCTAACTCATTCCATCATAGCATTTTAAACAGGTTTTTGAAGATTGATAAAAGATTTGATCCATAGCTTCACGAGAGGAGAAGTAGATCTCAACAAAGATTCAAGAGTCCTTTGACTTTCATGATTATGATTTCTAAGGGTTTTCCAATCTTCGGTTAATCGAGTGCGGCGAACATCTTTTTGTGTCAAGACGATCCGAAGTTATGACATTCAGTCGAGGTATTCTGGTGGTTTCTAAGTGAGACACCACTTTCAGTCGAGGTATTCTGGTAGTCTCTATGTGAGACACCATTTTTATGAGGAATTTCAATAGCCTCAAAGCAAGATACCATTTCATTTTAAAACTTAGATTTCTCGATTTTATCCTTTCTTAAGGATATTTTTCTTAAAACAACGAATTTCGTAATTCGATCTTTTCTTAAGGATGATTTCTTAAAACAACAAATTTCTTAATTCGATCCTTTCTCAAGGAATTTTTTCTTAAAACAATGTTTTCTTAATTCGATCCTTTCTTAAGGATGTTTTTTCTTAAAACGAATTTCTTAATTTGATCCTTTCTCAAGGATTTTTTTTCTTAAAACGAATTTCTTAAGTCGATCCTTTCTCAAAGATGTTTTTTTTCTTAAAATGAATTTCTTAATTCGATCCTTTCTTAAGGATGTTTTTCTTAAAACAAATGAATTTCTTAATTCGATCCTTTATTAAGGATGTTTTTCTTAAAACACATGAATTTCTTAATTCGAGCCCTTCTTAAGGATGTTTTTATTAAAACTCGGATTCTACAATTTTATTCATTCCTCAAGGATGTTTTTCTTAAAACTATGATTCCCCAGTTTTATCCATTTCTTAAGGGTGTTTTTCTTAAAACGAATTTCTTAATTCGATCCCTTCCTTAAGGGTGTTTTTCTTAGAACAAAAATTTCTCAATTTTGATCCTTTCTTAAGGATATTTTTCTCAAAACCAATTCTCATTTCGGTCCTTTTACAAGGACGAGTTTTTATTCTTTAAATTTGACTCCTTCCAAAAAAGAAGAAAGAAAAATAAAAGAGAAAAATACCTCTAAAGCAAAAACCCTAAAGGGCACTTTAGAGCAAAGTTTTGGAGAATATGATAAAGAGGGTCGAACGGGGGCTGAGTCCTGACACAAAGAGAAACAAAAAATATGCAAAGACGAAGAAGAAATCGAAAGAAAACTGAAACAAGATGCCAAGAAAGAAGGCATCCGGGCATTGACTAAATTTTATTTGTCATGCATCATGAATAGTTAGACATCCTTAAGGTAGGAGCATGCTAACTAGCATCATCGAATTATTGTGTCTATTTTTTTCAGGTCTTTGAGAAACAATAGAAAATAAGAAGTAGATACCAACAAAAATCAAGAGATCTTTTAAATATTTGTGGAGCGACGAATATCATATGCCGAGACGACGAAGATCGAGGGCATTCTAATAGTCTCTAAGCGAGACATCGTTCGGTGTCAATGCGACCAGAAATCAGGAAATCACCTTTCGGGGTCCTCAAGGTGAGGTACCACTCTATGCCGAGGCGATAAAGATCGAGGGCATTCCAGTAGTCTCTAAGTGAGATATCATTCGGTGTTAAGGCGACCAGAAATCGGGACATCATCTTTCGGGAGTTTCAAAGAGAGAATTACAAGAAGAGGAAGGGTGAACAGTTCTATATATGAGGAACTCGCAGCTCAGAATCTTCGGATAAGGAAATGGGACAAATTTTGTATCTTTAGTCTTTGCTTTATTCCTGTTTCAGGGCAATGAGCAAAGAAGGGCAATTGTAGACACAAATTTTGTTCGATTTTAAACTAAAATGCTTGAAATAAGATCAATCCACATCACCCTTTAAATACCCAGAACCTTATATCCTAAGCCCAGAGTTACATGGCCCATTACATATAATTTTATATAGTAAAAAAATAAGAATACAAAAAAAATCCCAACTCCTTCCTCATTAAGTCTTTACTCCCATTGGTTGAAAAGTACTTAGGGTCCAAGACCTTAATTTTTATTGGTTATCATCTTTTTAAAGGGATAACCCCAAAATACCCTTTAGCACCCATGTATTAAAACCTATATTTCATTTTTATTCACATAAGATACCCTTCTTCACCCTCTCTATATATATAAAACACCCAAAAAAAGGAACCACTACATTTTTTCATTCTTTCCGGCCGTTCCCTACCCCTTGTTCACCCATTCTCTATATCTCCCCTTTACGCCATTATTCATTCAAAACAAAACCTACCCTATTTTTCATTTTTTCCTTAGCTACCTCACCCCCCTCACGGCATTCCCATTTAATTTCCCCAAAACAATTCCCCACTCACCCAGCAGCCCCCTAAAGCTACCGATCACTTCCCTATTAGAACCATCAACCCTTAAATCAAGCTTTTCAACCCATCAACAACGATCCGTGGATTGATTGATCGAGCCTATATTTGGGTATTGATATTTTCTTCTCTTATTTATATATTATGTAACTCATTCTTATGGTTTAATGAAATATTCATGAGATTTGTTGGTATCCTCTTTATTTATTTTTAGGTTTTCTTATTTGGTTTATTTTGTTTAATATGTTGTTTGTGATATGTATGTTATTTTACTTGTTGGATGTTGTTTAATTTATTTGTTTGCATATCTTATTATTATATATTATCTATATTATCACTAGTATAATATAATATTTACATATATATATTATTATCTCTAACATTTAATTCCCGCATCTAACATTTAATTTACGGCACCTAACATTTAATTTCTGCAACTAACATTTACTTTCCGCTATTTAATTTCTGCATCGCTCTTTTGTTCGATCCGGTCCTTTTTTCCATATTGCTTTGTTCGATCCGGTCCTTTTTCCGGATTGCTTTGATTGATCCGGTCCTTTTCTCCAGATTGCTTTTTTCAATCCATTCCCTTTCCGGATTCTTTTTAATTATGCTTTTATTTTCCTCGCAATTTAATTTTCCCGCAATTTAATTTCTTGTATTTTAATTTTCGTATTTATTTTGCGCTTTTCTTTTGCTCTATCCGGTCCTTCTTCCGGATATTTCTTTTATCTTGTTCGATCCGGTCCTTTTCCGAATTTTTTATTTCTGCCTTTATTTATGTTTTTATTTCGTATATATATTTGCTTTATTTTCTTGCATTTGGGATTTAAATTTGTTAGTGCGGTGCCTTGTTATTCGAGGGTAAATGCGGCCAGTATCAAACGTAGTGATAGTGGTTTTGCGGTTTACTTTCGAATAACGGGGTCCTTAAAATTTACTTGCATGTATAACCAGATCATAACTTAATTGTCACTTTAATTCGGAAAGTTTAATATTAAAAAAACGGTAATTATATTTTTTCTTTTGGTACCAATTTTTGGGCGGTGTGGTGGTGCCAAAACCTTTCCCATCCGTAACTGACTCCCGAACCTGCTTTCAAATGAATCTATATTTTTTATGGTGTCCGGTCTACGTCAGTGGCCGGTGGTGACTCCAAGTTTTATCGTTTTCAAAATACGGATTTTTAAAGGACTTCCCATTTTCTAAATATTTTCCCGAAAAACAAAGGAACCCTACCACTTCTTTTTCAGTGATCCCATTCGAATTTCAAAAAGGTCGCTACAACTAGAGCTAATGTCCTGAGACCCATAAGCCATACCCAAATTCTGCTCAACATCATTAGCTCGCGAAACCAACACATCGAAATCTGTGTAATTAACAGCAAGCATGTATGTCTTAACCTCTTGCACAAGCCCGTAGCAGAATCGATCACATCGCGTACACGCGTCAGGAACTAACTCAGGTGCATACTAACTCAACCTCACGAACTGCACCTCATACTCAGCAACAGACATACTGCCCTGCACCAAAGCCATGAACTCACGCTTCCTATCGTCCTGATATCGGACTCCCAGGTACTTCTTCCGGAAAGCACCATAAAAGAACTCCCATGTTACATCCTCAGTCTCCACACCGGATATCGTGGTAGTCCACTATGTATACGCATCACCCTATAACAGGGACACATCACAACCCAGCTTACGGGCATCAGAAGAGCCCATCTGGCCAGTATCCCCTCAGTACTGGCCAATCATCCCTTAGAAGCCTCAGGTGACAACCCTCGAAACTCAACTCTGCCCAAACTACAAATGCGCTCTAGCAGCAAACCCTGCCCAACCACTGGTGGTTCCAGCACATGAACACCCGCAACTACTGCCTGAAAAGCACCGGTCATGGCCTAAATCAACAACGCCATATCACCCATCCCTGGCCCAGCTGGCTCAGGTGGTACTTGCTCCACTAACTCAGGTGGAATAGGTGGGGGTGGTGGCAACCCTCTAGGAGGTATAACATTCTACTCAATCTCCTGCCTAGTGGCAGCAACAATCATACCAGATCGCAACTCTCTCCTCGGTCCCATTGTGCTAACAATATATCTAAAGCATGATAATCATTCAAATACAAAACAATATGGGTGTGCATTCGGTTAATTCGATCATTGGCCGAACCGAATTAACCATAACCGAATTAACCATAACTGAATTAACCGAAATTTTTAAAACTTTAACCGTTAACTGAACTAAATTAGCCTTAACCCAATTAACCAAATCGAAATTATTTCGGTTAATTCGGTCGGTTTTCGAACTAATTGAAATTTGTTATAAAATTTTGGGTAAATTACAAAATTGGTCACTAAATCGTGGTAAAATGACCTTTTTAGTCACTGAACTTTCATTTTATACTAATTTGATAAAAGTTTAATGAACATTTTATAATATATCAAAAACTTTAATGATCATGTTATAATTTTTAAAAGTTAAATGACCAAAAATAAATATATGTAATATATATATATAATATTTAATATATAATAATTTCAGTTAATTTAGTTAATTAACCGATTTCGAACTGAATTAACCGATAACCGAATTTCTAAAAAAATTAATCGTTAACCGAACTTACCTAAAATTAACCGACCGACTTAACCAAAAAAATTCGGTTCGGTCGGTTAATTCGGCTAAAACCGAATAATGCACACCCCTACAAAACAATTAGGCCAGCTTCAAGCAAGGATCTAAGACATCCATTTCAAAATCATAACATTTCAGACTATAATAATGAGGCAATGGGTTTTCCAAATTTCCCCCAACATGGCTCAAAGCAATCACTGTGCATATTAAACATCAGATAACAGCTCACAATAACATCACAACAATCAAACCAACTCCCAACTATCGCAAGCATGGCCTTAATACCACCAAATGTAACCCCCTCGACCAGGCCTAGTCGCAAGACCGAACCGAGCGAGCTACGTTAGGTTTACCAAAGTAAACCGTAAAGATACAACTCAAACGCGCCCATTTTTTTCTTTTTATCTTGTCTAGATGCATGATTATTACCCTATGTGTACATATTGATCTCTGGTGAAAACCCAACTCAATCGGGCATCAAATTGACATCCAATTGAACCCAAAATAAATTTAGGGACCAAATTGTAAATCCTAAAAATTCCAAAGACTTAGCCCAATTTTAAGTTACCAATCTTTTATAAGACAGGTTACATGCTTAAACGTCAAAATTCAGCTCAAAACGATCATCCGATCTTAACCAATTGCATCCATAATATTCAGGGACTAAAATGCAAGAAAACAGAGTTTAAGAAGATTCCAAATAATAGACTTAATGGTCACCGTACCGATACGACAAGGGGTGTTTCGATACGCCTATCATCATTTGAAATCCCAGAATTCCAGTTACCAAATACCGTTTTAATACGCCTTGGGCGTATCTAACACTTCTCTTGAAAACCCCTAACCGTATCGAAACGCCTTCCCGTGTACCGAAACGCTGGGCATTTTTTTTTTGCCTTTTTCCATACCAAAACGGTTGCCCTCGTACCGGTACGCTAAGCCTGAAATGCTTTACCTGTACTGAAACGGAGACACCCGTACCGATACGCTTGGACCTGTAATGTCCATTTTTGCTGGTTTAACAAGCTTTCAACCATACCAAAAACATTCTAACATGCCCCTAACATACAACCAACATAATCTAAATTCCAACCACCACATTACATCACAGATTCGACATCATTTCATGGCATTTTGCATCAAATATAAATCTATAGGCATGCAACCTAGAAAACCATTCAAGTAAAATATGAAACTCCAAACCATCACCAAAATCAACTTATAAAGGCCATTTACAATCCAAGAGCAGCTAAACAAACTTGCTCAAACATGGAGTTTAACAAAACCTCTCCCAAAACAACAACGGAACCCCCATTGCCCTTATTACTTATAGTCTAGTTCAAACATACTTTGGTTACCAAGTCTTGTACCGATCCCTTGCTTCTCCCTGCTTTCCCAAGCTTTTAATTCTCTGCATTGATTGATAAAGGGAGCATAAGCACACTAGGCTTAGTGAGGAGTGCTCAAAACTACACACCATCAATGCATTAAAATCATTTCTCAACATTACATTAAAATCTCATTTCAATCATCTTTTAAAACATTATCATGCCTTTAAAACCATGCATTTAACATCTTTAAAACCAGCATATTAAACCATATGCAACATGTATCATTTACCAACAACAAGTCTCATTGCACATCCTCAATTTAAGCCTTTCCATGCATAACTACCATATGCAAAGCTTAAAGAGTAAACATGTATAAATCACATTATACAACATAAACTTTCCAATGATACCTCAACAATTATATTGGCTCACAAGTGATCATTTACGAAAAGAGTTCATCGAATACACGGATTCAAACAAGTGTCCTCGCAACACTTCAAGTCATCTCAACCAGAATAGCGATAAAATCACAATCGCGGTACGTTAACAACCGGGTACACTTTCAACCCACGGGGACACCAACCCCTTTCATCGGTTAGATGTTTAATCCACTAACGGGAGTTTACGGTACCATATAACCCCTCGACTGTTAGGGTACTTGGATGGAGTATTTGGTACACCGTATAAACCCCTCGACATCCAAGGCGACTTATTATAGTGCACTATCAATCCTATGGTCTGCCAACTATATCCGATAACAATTTTAAAACCACATCACTTGCCAATATAATTAACCATTTACCTTATTGTTTTAACAAGCATTACACCAAACCATTTTCCAAAGCAACAACCATGCTTTAAACCACAATTATAGACCATATACTTACAAGGATCACTTACCACGCGCATCCTTCAGCATTTCATGCATAAAGACAGTATCTCAAATACTTTAAAACATGCTTAAACAGTAGGTAACATATAATTCAAAACAAGTGCATAAAACCATTTCAATCTAGTACGACAGAGAGAGAAAAACCATATTTACTTACTTTCGAGTTTAAACCAGCGTTTCAAGCTAAGTTTAAACTCCCATAAACCACCTTTAAAACATTCCAAAGCTGGAATTCACGTTCTCACTCACCGATACATGAAACCTCGATTCGCCTACGCGAAATCAAGCGTCCGAAGCCTCCAGAGCTCAACCAATCACTTTCGGATCAACCTCCCCTATTTTGACCACATTACAATAGAGCATTTAATGCATCTCAGTGCATTCAAAACACTGCAACAACAAATCGTCACGGACTTCAAACAATCCTCTCAAAATTACCCAACCACAACAACCGAAATCATCACCTAATCCTTTCCAATCACAACCCAGCCACAACCTAACAATCTAACACTTCCATAATCATCAATTAACACTCAAAAACAGGATTAACACATCCAAATACTTCCAGCAATTAAACAGCCACTACAGCTCCACAAAAAACACCAATCTAGCAACCTAAACAACTAGCGATTCAAGAGTTTCGGGATTCTATTGTTAAAAACAACTTATCAACATAACAATTCTTCCAAAATATGATTAAAATCAATCTTTATCAATGGAAAACATATGCAATATGGACCTCTCACTATTTTACCAAAATCACTCAATTACATCAATTAATTCAATATAAAAAGTTAAAATCAGATTATAAACCATAAGTCAAGGATCAAACACTTGGGAATTCAATAAAGAACCATTCAATAGAGGAGATCACGGACCTTACCCCTATTGTGTGATTTCTCCCTCAATTGGCTTGTTTAAAGCTAAGAAAACACAAGATTTCAATGAGATTTTGTAAATCAAAGTTAAAGAATCAATTACAAATCATTAAACTGAGTAAAATGATCTCTCACCTCTGAGTTTTGATGAAAACTTGAGTGTTTGGCAGAAGAAAAGTGGAGAGAAAAGTTACGTGAATTTTCTTTAAAATGATAACTAACTTTTAATAACCAAATCCCCTTTTAAATAACCTTTAAAACACATGTTAAAAAGACTTAATTGATAGGAAATCACCAGCAAAAACTTGGTAAAATAGCCCCTTAAGGATTCTAAGAGTTTGATCCTTTTTCATTTTAGTCACCATTAAAAACAATTTTCAAAAATTGCATTTTGGTCACTAGCCAAAATGTCATACTTCCAAAACCCATTTTCCAAAATTGTTTCTTCCAATATTAATCGTATATTAAAATATGATTTTTAGTCATTTTTTCATATTTTTATCTTACCGAAAAATATATGGTCCCAAATCCAACTTGAATCCCTAACCCGGTCCACCAGACCATCTAACAAGCCACAAAACCGCTAGCCCAAAATCAGGGCGTTACAACTTGCTTCTCAAGCATCTAATCCACCTTTGATAGGCCCATCATTCAGCTCTTGTGATCCACGCTTCCTCCGCAAATATTACAATCTTTCAGAAACTCGTTTTACATACGAGGGAGTAAGATGATAAGAGAATTACAATAGATGAAAGAAAGGCACGACGCACAGGCTGTATTTATAAATATAAAACCAAAGTAAATGTGCTATTGGGCTATAATTATACATTTCAAACACCGTGCATATCGTCCAAAACATACACATGTTTTATCTTGTTAATTATAATTACCAAATAGTTCCTACGACCTTTGTTGCCTACGCAGTCCGGCAGATCCGGTGTTGTCGGGTCCACTCGTAGAGTGCAGGCTGACGGCTTAGGTCTGCCGAGAAAATTTTTAATTTTAGCACTTCGATTACTATAGAAAAACCTCACGATTTGATTACTTTTATCAACAGATTTGTGTTTTTGGGATTTTTCAATCCCTAAGGTTTTTCGCACTTGAACAGCCATTGTTCCTCTGCCGAAAATGATCTGCTACCAGAACTGTATGTTCATCATGTTAACAATTAACATACGAACATTAAAACCTTACAGCAACAAACACGTGATTAACGTTTAACCATCGATTGTAAAAACTTATTTAAAACAGATTAACATATTAACTGTGACTAGATTCAATTTCTTTGTTTCGCACAAATATCGTATACTCGTCAAAAAAGAAAAATAAAACATGCATCTTATACAAAAGCATCATCCAAGTATTTAAGTCCAAATTCGTATCGTACAAGTGGCTCTGATACTATTGTTGAGAAACACCGGTACACCCCATGACGCATAAAAAATTATTCAGCTTATTCCTCTAATGATCCATGTACAAGGAACGAATTCGGGGTGAAAAGAGATGAAACGTTACCTTAAATAAATCTGAAAAGCCGCAGGGAGTTAGGAGAATCCAATTTTTTTAGCACGATATCGAATTCAAGTCGTCACAACAGCGTACTGACCTCTACGTAGTCCACCCGAATGAAACGAACAATATTTTACTTCTCTAATTGTTAGAGAGGTTTTTCGCAAAAGGCATATTTCGGCTGCTAGACCTTATGCCTTTATTTAGCATTCAAAAACCTAATTCTTATTAAATTCGAATTCATTAAATATACAATATATTTAACTGAATATAATTAAATATATAGAATCTGATTCTACTTTAATTAGGTTTCTTTGGAGATATATATATTTTAATAGTATTTGATAATTACAATAATTATCTAGTATTAATATATATAAACAAGATTATCTATAATTACAATAATTACAATAATTTGGTTTTTACTTATTACGTGTACAACAAGTTTGTACACATGCTATCTAGTCGATATTTGTTCGTTTCAATCATAGGGTGTGACCCTGTAGGTTCATGTAATGTTAGCAGTAATATCTAGAACAATTCTAATATTACAAGCAATGAGTGGCATCTAGCAATGCATCATTGCTACCTAAGTTATAGGAAGTCGTGGTTCGACATAACTTTTTTTCGTGATTAACTCTTTTCATGTATTACACTCTTTTGTCCTCATATCTAGATCAGACACAAGTAATGGAATAGTCACACTTGTATAGTCCATCTAATATTTCTTGATATCTTGAGTAGACTATTATAAATGAATAATTATGATATCTCACATCAATTTATTCGAGCATGTCATGCATTTTCTAGTCTCACTCAATCAAGTGGCTTATGATATTACTCCTATTATGTTGGAGGGACAAATCCTATCTTGATCAACCATATTCCGCTACATAGATTGCGGCATATCCAAGATTAGTCTTTATAGTGTAGTCAGTTACGACACACGTTTGACCGCATCAAAATATGTCACTCACGATGTTGAAATAATGATGATCTCAAGTCTGATGATCATACATGTAGTTATCACTATGAGCAATGTTGTGACTGTCATATAATAATCCAATAAACATGCTCATAGCGGGTCAGACCAATATGTCGTTCTCAAACACATACTTATGTATTGATTTTGACATCTTCATGTCAATGACAACAATTTGTCATCAATCAACTACATATTAGTCTTAATATATTATTGTTGTACATGCTCACAATAATACTCGAATAAGGACATTCAAGAATAACTATATTATTCTAAGGACTTTATTATAATTTAGTTTATTTATAAATGCACAGAATTAGACTAAAAAATAATAATGGATTTATATTAATAAACATGATAAAATAAGTATGTATTTTACAACCATCTCATGATTGGTCTTTAGGCATACTCCAACAGAAAAATGCAAGCTCGTGCCGATACACTTCCACCCGTATCGGTACGGTGGGGTCTGTAATATCAATTTTTATCTGGTTTAATGGCCATTTACCCAACCAAACTTCGTCCAAAACCTACGAAATTTTACCAGCAAGTTCATTTAGCCTAAATCTAATAGCATGTCAAATTTTAGGGTCAATTGAATCTATTTACTATATTTTCCCCGATTTAGATAAAATATGCATTTTAGTCCACTTTTTACTAATTTCAAAAGTTTCATTTTAGCTTCTTAAGCATACCAAAAGCATATACAAAATACATGCACCCACGTGGTCAAAATGACCTATAAAATCATTATGCCACCATTCTAGGAGTTTGTACGTTGGACATACTTTACTTTAACGGCTTAGGTGACTTGCCAAAACTCCAACTTGCCCGATCTTGACTCCAAACCTTGTTATCCTGAAATGCATGCAAAAATGAATGCATTAGGCATACTTTGCCTAGTGAGGTAGTCATAAACAATGGGTGCATCAAGAAATGCATTCTAGCCATGCTTCAATATTATTAATGATAATAATAACATGGACATATTCTTCAATGGCAATTTCAACACAATATTGATGGTCAATGCGACAACAAAAATCTATGCAATAGCAATAATCAATGGTAATTTATATTATATCAAAAGGTTTCCTTGGATCGATGTAAGGAGTATGGATACATGAATTCCTATGCCGCACCAAAATCAATAGTGCTCTAGTCCATCTGCTGCACCAATATAGCCAATACACATTATACCTCTGCTGCACCACAATAAAGGCCGAAGCCCAAGGACCGTAGTCCACATGTACCAATGAGCTCATGAATTCTATGGAATGCAATTGTATCCAATTCCACTTGAATCCAAGGTTCGATAACAATAGTTCGATAGCAATAATTTCAATAGCAATGATTCAATATAATGATTCGGTAACAATATTTCCATAACAATGGATCAATAACAATAGTTCAATAGCCATGTCTTAATGTCGATAAGCAATAGCAATGATTTGATACAATATCCAATGACAATAAATCAATACCAATATTCCAATAGCAGTATTCAATGCTTCGATGATTCCGTAACAATAACAATGATGCTACGGACAATGATTCAATGTAAAACTTACCCATACTTACCAATATAGCCTTCAACAATGCTTTATGCAATATCCTTAATACACAAGGTTAGCGATTCAATAATTAATATCAATTAAGTCAGAAAAGGCACCTAGCCCATTCCCGAGACTTCGAATACACTCACCTTAGCTTCCGAAGCTCTCAAGGCTTTTGGATGACAATCCCTTTGTTCTTAGCCTTTGAAGGAGATGATGGTCCCTCTTTCTCCAACTCTTGAGCTAGGTGAAAAAATAGGGAGATGTTAGAATCAATGTTATGAACTCAAAATCAATGTCTAAACTTACAATAGCCATTTGCCAATAATTTTCCATGGAATTTTAAGATTAGAGAACATGGTTTAGCCATAGAGCTCGGTAGCTTTAATTCAAAATTAAACCTCAATCTCCCATGAATTCATGAAATTGTTTGGGGCTTTTATATTACCGAATCAAGGGTTATCCAACGATGTTTAGAAATCAAAGAAAACTTGAGCAATCAAGGGAGGTGTGCTTGCTTGAGCTAAGGTTGAAGATAACAATGGTGGTGTTTGCTTCTTTGCTTAGGGAGAAAAGAAGGTGAGATTGAAGACATAAAGTTTTGGTGGATTCTATATGCAAGAGGAATAGTTTTAAGCTTTCAAAACACTCTTCCTTCACTCAATTAACCCGATGGAGGTTACCCTCAATGAAGGGAAACCTTAAAATAATATCTCCTATATTTTCTACCATTTTTTCTTATTTTAAAGCTATCATAATTAGCCACCAAAACTATCAATTCTTATGAACTTCACGTGAACTTGTCCCAATCAAGGAGGTGAATCATCCTCAAAATGGTATAATTACGAGGGTGGTCCCTCAACTTTCCAAACTTTATACTTTTGCCCCCAAACTTTTAATTTTCACAATTTAATCACTAAATTATTTTCAAGGAGTTCAATTAGGTCCAAAGTCTATAAGTTGGACTCAATTAGAGTCCAATGCGGTATAATTGATTACACAATTAGATTCGATACAATATTTGGACCTTCCCGATATAGGTTTTTCGATCACCAGAACCTAATTCCGACTAGAAAGGTTTTTGGGGGTGTTACAATGTGTTTGGTCAGAAATATAGGTGAGGAATATAGAGATTGTTGTTAATGCTCAAAATGTAACTCATTTCATAATGCCATTTAATCCTATTATAAATAAAATTAAATTGTACTTTGGAAATAACGTTTTTACCCTCACTGTTTAACCTATAAATAATGGGCATCTCTTCTTGTTTTAAATATCCCTAAGCAAATGTTTGCTTTAGAAACACTCTTTTGGTTTTCATAAATCTTTACTGAGTGTTGTTTTGAGTTGAGAGAAGAGTAGTACCACCAAAGTCCATTCCATCTTTTGCGTGTATGAAATTTGGAGAGTCGTGCTAACCTCAAGGGGTCGTTTGTCCATTGTAGCGATTACACACATTGGGGCAAGTTTGCTTCTAAGGCAGTGGTTAATACCATGATACGGTTATTATTTTGTTTAATTATTTTATTATTTTCCAGTCAATGTGAACACCTCGACTTGTACCAAACTATTTTCTAACAATTTAGAAGCGAATTCATTAACTGCTGTCAGAATATGATTGAACTCGTTTAACGACATCCACCGGCGGATTCTCATAATTGTTGATTGTCGAGATTTGTACAAGAATTCGAGTGACGCTGGTAAAAATTTTCTTTATTTCTTTGTGACTAAAGGAAATTTTACTTTGATAATAAATAGAAAAGTGAATGCACGTTGAAAAGAAAACAATGAAAACCTTAAAAATTCGGAGTAAACAATTATAATTGTTATCAACTGAGTTTTAAATTTCAGGTTTATACGGTTTACCGTACTGGATTAATGCGTTTTTGTGTAATTAATTGTATTTTATAAAACGTTTTAAGGTACACTATAAATGTCTTATCATAATGACATTTTAATTATTATTAATATCTTTAAACCTTGTTTACAATCTGTTTGTGTTTTCAAAACAGATTTAGAACATATTTTGTAGCTATTAGCACTTTTTGAATGGATAATTAAAGAATGTTAAGAATATATTTAATGGCTTTTATTTCTTGAATAAGCCATTTAAATCATATATCTTAAATAAATTCCGAAAACTGCTTTAATGTCAGTATATAAAGGCCATTATAATTTACAATCTTTAACATTTGATTTTTAAAATGTTAAAATTAATGACTTTAATAGTGTACCGGGTAAACATTGATTTTTGTTAACTTGGAAAATGTATCGAAAGTATTTGATTTTGAAGAGGTTTCCAAAAACCAAATCTATAATTTACGAAATGTTTACATTGATTATATTTTTCTTGAAATGCATTATAAGTGTACATGCATTATGTAATCACTCATTTTTATCTGGTCTGTAAATACATATTAGTATAATTATTAGTATATTAGCGTTGCATGTATACATTGTATTATATTATGCTATATGTTTATTATGTGCATGAGTGTTATTAATATATGTAAAGTGTGTAGTGTGTGCATGTATATTATAAACTATGTATGTATACGTATTAATAAGTAATACGGTGTATGTGTGTCACGCATGTATCTATATTTAGTATGAGCGTATTTGTTTTTACGGATAATGTGTGTAGATGTTATGTTAATTATGTGTATGATTATATATGTATGTATGCCAGTTTGTTATATTAATTAATGTTTGCATAGGTACATATGTGTGTATTATCGTATGTACATTATTATTATTAATTGTTGTTATAACTAATATTAATGTTATTATTATTGGGCTAATATAAGATGAAATCCAAAAACATGTTAAACCCCAAATGGATAAATTGCTAGTCCAAGTCCATTACAGGTCTGAAATTATTAATATTATTACAAGGCCCGGTTGGCCCAAACCCAAAACCCTATTTAACTCTAATTATTTTTGTGCAGATAACTATGGGCCGTTGGATCAAGATCTGATCCAACGGTCACGATCAAGGGAGGATAAAATATCTAGCCAGCCGCGTGAATTACACGTCTGGACGGTTCGAGTGCCACGCGCGCGTGCGGTCCACGCGCGGACTCTTCAGTATCCCACGCGTGCGTGAGTCCCATGCGTTATAACTCCTCGATTGCTGAGCCCCACATGTCACGATCTGGAGCCGTTTCACCGATCGAGGTTTCATCTGGGCCGTTCATCCTTCAAGCCAGCCCGACCGTTAGATCAGATCTGATCCAACGGCCGAGAACACCTCTGGCCGAAGACAACCCCCCACACCGCCACCATGCTTCCACCATGCCGGTCTCCAACCACCGCGTTCAGACATATTAGAACACAAAAAAAGAGAGATTATGTCAGTATCAGTTCAGATTTGAAAAATAGATTATATTACTTGTTACCAAACCAAAGAGACAGGCATATATGTATGAAATAAGCAATTGTAAGGCAGTCAAGTTGTAATCGAAAAGAAAAAATACAAAAAAACAACCAGTCTTCAGTGGTAATACTCTTCTCTTTTCTTACTTTGTTGCATGCATACAAAAAATATACGTAGTAATAACAAAAAGGGGGTTTAGAGTTATCACCTTCGTCGTCTGTGGATCTCCCCTCACCAGTGACAAGCCTCTTCGGCTTTCCGAAGCCGAACATGGTGAACTGAAGGGAGTGGGAGGCCCCTTTTGGTTTCATTTTGGGGTGAATACAAAAAAGGGGTTTTTCGTTTCGTATTTCTTAGATCTAGGACGAATAGGGGTTTTTTCTCCAAATCCAAGTTCGGATTCGTGTTGAGGGTAAGGCAAGGTTCATTTTGGTGTTTATTTTGGGCTTTCGCCGGCTAGCGGCGGCGGAGAAGACGGCGGTCGGCCGCCGGTTTCTGGGTTCATCAGGGGATGAGTTGAGAGAAAATGAGAGAGAAAGAGTATTATAAAATGGATTGAAATGAATGAAATGGGAAAAGTTTGAGTCCGGCCAAAAAAAGGGGTTTTATAGGTGTTATTATTTTGTGAAATGGGTAAATTCGGAAATAAATCCTCCCGCGTTTTTGATATTTTCATTTCTGTCTCGCCGTATGGTAGATTTACAATTCCAGTCCCCCTTATATTTCAAAATCTTGCAATCCAGTCCCTAAATTACATCGAATCAGTTTTTAAATGGTAAAATTACCCCTTTAACCATCCCGCATTTTTGAATTTTTCACTTCGGGTCTGCCCCTTGGTCCAATTACAGTTTCAGTCCTTTCAAGTTCGGTCCTGCTTGCATTTTCGTCCCTAAATTGCATATTATTGTCCTTTAATTTCTGCTACTGGTGTTTATTTCTTTTCATTTCAGTCCTGTTTCCATGTAAATATTCATGTTCGTTTATTATAATCGTGTATGTTGATGTAGCCTTTTGCCTTATTATATATCTCTCGTATATGCCTTGTATCTTTATGTTTACATGTATATGCGTGTTAAGTTTATGATGATTATGTATCTTTATGTATTGGTTCGGTTATTCGTATCACGCATATTATGTTGATATTCTGGTTGGCTCGTACACAACATGTTTTGTATTTTAGCATGTATTGTTTGTTCTATTGGCTTTAGGGTTATGTGTTAGAATATTTTTCTTTTTCACGTATAATATTTTGTTCTACATATGTTGAAATGTGTTTATTTCTAATATGTATGTTTTCTTGAAATATGTGTTTTTGTTCACACATGTATCTATTCATGCCTTGTTATTGTGATATGTTAAATTTGTTTTTATTTACTATTAAGAGTAATATGTATGTATGTATGTTTTAGTTACGTATTTTATTTATGTTAGATTAGTATTCTATTATGTTAATATTTATTTGTATTGTATTTAAATTATTTGCCATGTTTTATATTTTGCTCACTAAGGTTGCATAATGATATAAATTGTCAATGAGGTGCCCTTTTATCCGAGCGTAAACGGGGCCAGTATCAAGCGTAGTGATAGTGGTTGGGCGTTTACCCTCGGATAACGGGGCCCTTAAAATTTATTCGCAATTATAACCGAATTTTAAACTAATCGTCACTTTAATCCGAAAAATCTAATATTAATAAAGCGGTAATTATTAAAGTACCAATTTTGGGCGGTGTGGGGGTGCTAATCCTTCCCCATCCATAACCGAATCCCGAACCCAATAATTTTCAAATCTCTGGTTTTATGGTGTCCGGCCTACCTAAGTGGCCGGTGGCGACTCCGATTTTTTATAAAATGCGGTTTAAAAAAACCCCACGGAATAAACGTTTTATATCCGAAAAATCACAAACACTTCGAAAACCTCGTTTTTTTTAGCGAAAAAAGGACATCGCTACACATTAATGTCGTTTAAATATTATAATTTTAACGTCTACAGTTTTGGCTTATGAGTAGACATACATTTGTAGACATCTGATTGTAATATCGTTTATAAATGATATTTATTGGTGAGCATTAATTACCAAATAAGTAATATGATTAGTATTTTTAAAATAAACGACATTTGCATTGTTTGTGTTTGTAAATGCATATTGATATATTAACCATATGGTTTGATGGGTTAATATAAGATTAGAAACGTGACCGCGAGATTATGATAGCTCTTACATGCTTGCTCTTATATTGGTTAAACAAAAAGTGATATTTGGTTCATGTTAAGATGTGCAATCATTCGTTCATGGCTGAAGTAAAAATTATTTAGATCATGAAAACAAAGATAATGGCTGTGAATTATTTTTGTTGCACTAATATTTTTTTTGAAAAATTTAGAAAAACAGCAGGACAACATAAATTTGAAAAAGAAAATACGAAGCTGGGAACCTTGGAATGAAATGTTCTCCAAATTAAATGGTTGTCAAATTATGGTTCAATATGATGTGAAGAGTGAAGATTACATGCATGGAGAATGAGCAAGTCTACTTGAATATTATGATTCTACCTACGAGGTCAGATTATTTAGACTTGTTTATTAATTCATGCTTTTATATACATGAACTTTTATTGAGCCTTTAAGCTAGTCTGCAAACTCAGTGAGCATGTTTTAGATTAGTATAAAGACTAAGGCTAAATTGTTGACTATTCTAACTAGTGAGCCTTATATTAAATATGCTTAATGAGATACTATTGTGAGTAAAAGTATCAAGCATAATTCTTTAAAAGACCTTAATTAAAGAAAGAGAAAATTTCATAAATGACTTATCGGAAAGCGTTAGGAAATGCATGTCTAGGATTGGTTCTATGAAAGACCTGGTATTTAAGTATGCCTAGTGCACCACCTCTCTTTCATGGTAACCTACATGTTACATTGTTCTTTAATGAGCTCAATTTTATATAAAAAAAAACTATGGCAAATAAGATCTCTTTAAACTTAGTGTAGAAGTTAAAAGAGTTTAGATTAATTTGGTTGAGTAGAATACCAAATTTATCATAGTAAATAAAATATATTATGGTCTCTTTGAGGCTAATATGTTGAATAATATGAATGAAAATATGATAGAAATTAGTGCTACTAAAAGATTGCTTGTAGCTAGTAAATCTCTTTGAGTTCTTTTCCTAAGTGAAGGATAGGAAATAGATGGTCTATCTCAGGAGTTGTGTTAAAATCTCTTGTAATAAACTTGAGATAATTTTCATGTTGCTAGGAGAAGTTAAAAACTCCTCATAAACATTTTTATAATTTTCTTAAACACTTCTTATGAAGAATTAGGAAAACTGAAATTCCTTTTGAATTGAGAAAAATCATGAATGACTATTGATGAGATATAAGGAATTTCATAATCGTTTGAGATTATGCATGCTAATCTTAATAATTAGTAAATTCTCAAATCTTTGGAAAATATAATCAAGCGTAAACAAGATTTGAGTTTGTTAAAACTTAATTTTATGATTAAAACTCATAACAAACTTTCCTCTAGTATAATTGAGTATTTGTTTACACGTTGTCCAAGACACTTATGGATTTATTTCTATCTTAAAAAATGTTAAAAATGTGGGCTATCTTAAGATGATGATTAAAGTCAGAGAAGAACCGAGTTGATCCGCTTACCAAAGGTTAAAGTCAGATCTAGATTTGTCGACGGGAATGGGTCTAAAGCACATTGGTTGAGAAATTCATGGTGGATACCCAACTTAGTTATCTAAGTTCAATGTGGTCAAACGAAATCATAGAAAGACTTATAGTGTACATTTCTACCTACTTATCCCTATGACAAATAATGTACATGCACATGATGAGCTTTATTACTCTTAATAAATTCATAGCCCGGGCTTTGGGTGGTCTTAGTGAGAAAGACTTGATGAATTTACCGATTTTGGATGAATATCTACTTTTAATAAGTTCATAACCCAATGTTGAGTGGGTGGTCCTATTGCAAAGGATTAGATGAACATACCGCAAGAGAGGATGAGTTTTCTTAAACTCTTAATGAATTCAATCCTTAGTTTTAAAAGGCGCTAGGCTCACCGAGGCGCCAAAGGTCTCTAGAGCCGAGGAAGGCGCACGCCTTTCGTAGGTGAGGCGCTCTTTATATTAAATAACATAAATATTATTTATATCAATTTAAATACAAATAAACAAATGAAATGAAAATGAAATATATATGTGTTCTTTATTAAGTGATGAAAATAACTAATAATAATATATTTACAATAATTTATAGATTTAAAAACTATTAAAAATGAATATTTTAATATATTAATAAATTTATATTATTTGTATAGATAATTTTAATATTTTATTTAATTTACTAAATATTTAGAAATAAAATTTATTTTATTAAACTAATTTACATCAAAATTAGTATTAGAATATTCTTTTTAATCTAGAGTAAGTCTTTAAATCACAAAAGTAATAATATTATTGTTTTATAATAATAATAATAACAACAACAAAAAGTTATAGTAAAAAAAACCAATTTTTGTTTTAAATAGATAATCATATAAAAAAAAAGCAATGGTTCAGTGAACTATGCCACCAAAACTTTCATTAAAACATATTTTGGGTCCCACAAGATCCATAAAATAACAATTAAAGAAAAATAAATTAAAGTAAAAAGCTTTACTTTTTCTAAATATGTTGTTATTGGAAAATATTGTAGCGATATCCCTCTCGCTAAAAAAATGTGTTTTATTTTGAAAATGATGTCTTCCGTGGGATTTTAGAAAAATCGTATTTTATTTAAAAATGGAGTCACCACAGGCCACTCAAGGTGGACCGGACACCGTAAAAACCAGAGATTTCAAAATGTCGGGTTCGGGAGTTGGTTACGGATGGGGAAGGATTAGCACCCCTACACCGCCCTAAATTGGTACTTTAATAATTACCGCTTTATTAATATTAGACTTTCCGGATTAATGTGACGACCAAATTAAAATTCGGTTATATGTGCGAGTAAATTTTAAAAGCCCCGTTATCCGAGGGTAAACGCCCAACCACTATCACTACGCCTGATACTTGCCCCATTTATGCTCGGATAAAAGGGCACCACATTGACAAAATATATATCCGAAATGCAACTTAAAACATAACAAACATAAATAAATACATAATATACGTATTAAATACCTATATATAAAAAATTAAAATATAGAAAGCTATATATATTATAATGTATATACACATATTTAAAACTAAAAAACATATATTAATTTATAACATATAGAAAGAAACATGTGAAGAAAAATATATGTTATACATATTATACTTTAATATTACAATAACTTACGATATACTTTACATCATACTAATGCTATAATATACTACATAATACGATAAAAACATATATAGTATAAAAACAAGTAAAAAATATATATAATATAATATATAATACACAAAACTTATCAAATACTTACATATACATAGCTTTTTTCAAATATATAAACATAGTATATATATATATAAACATATACTTAGATAAAAAGAAGCATAATATATACATATATTACTTAATATATATATATATATAACGTAATATACATAGATACATACTAAAACACACATATATATACGCACATATACACAAAGAAACAATTATACAAGAACAAATAAAAGAAATATTATGACAAAACCACATATTAAGCATGTCAAAAACAAAGATATACATACATACATACCATACATGTAGAAACAAATAAGAGAATAAAACAAATATGATAAAAAAAAACACATATTTATAGATGAGAAAAAAAAATATTAAACAACCACCAAAAATTAATTTAAACACAATCTAACAAGACATAGAAACATATGATCATAAAAATATATAAAACATAAGAACTAAAATAAAGAAAAGATTACTTAATAAAACACCATTTCTATTAGATCATGAAAAAAAGGATTATGCTACAAACATACATAAAAAAGGATACCCAATCCTAAATATAGTAGAGAGTTCTCTCCTTTTTCTTTCTCAATTGGGGTATCTTCAAAATAAATTGAGAGTCTCTCCCCTCCTTTTTTGCTACTGCTGAGAGCTCCTCCAATTGTTTCCAATCTGTTTGTGGTTTTTTTGCTTCTCAATCTGCTCTCCTCTTCAATGGATAATGGTAAAGGAATTAAAAAGATGGGGATGTGGCAGCATGGTGAGGTATAGGGTTAACATTTTGGGGATTAGGGTTTTTTTGGTTTGGGTTAGATCTGGGTTATTGGGCCGGGTTAGGGTTTGGATCGAGTTTGGTTTAGGTTTTGGGTCGTGGGCTATTTGTTTGGGTGTAAAGGGGTTTTGAGCTTGAACCGGGTTTGGGTTGGATCCGGGTAGGTTTGGATAACCCGGGCAAAAATGGGTAATTACAGTTGTCCCTCTTTGCTCATTGTTGTGTAACAGCAATAGAGAAAAGACTAAAAATGACCCGTTTTGCCCGGTTCGGCTAAGCTTCTTCTCTTGATGTATGTCTTCATTTTTCGGTAGGTCTTCTTTCTCTTCGACTCAGGTCTTCTCTCTTGACTTCGTTGATCCACCTTGTCACTCTTGGGAAGCAAAAATCTTCAGAATAGGGGGTTGTCGGTTGGGGAAGCAAAATGAGTTCAACTTGCTACATTATTAACGGCGATAATACCTAAAGAAAACTTGACCCAGCTGCAACACCGACGAAGAGCCAGGGTCTACAAAATTTGATCCAGCTGCAACACTGACGAAGAGGCAGGATCAAAAGATTGAAAGCTCATTTTGATTTTCCTTTTTTTCCTTTTTTTGTTTTTTTGTTTTTTTCCATTCTTCTTTTTCTTTTTCGTTATTTTTTCTTTTTTCTTTTTTTCTTTTTCTCATTTTTTGAATTTCTTTTTTGCTTTTTTCATTTTTTCTCTTTTCTTGCTTTTTTCTTCATTTTTTCAAGAAACAACATTGATAAAATTTGAAAATTAGTAAATTTTGACCATGCTACAACACCGACGAAGAGGCATGGTCTAAAGTTAGTAATGTTGATCCAGCTACGACACCGGCGAAGAAGCAAGATCAAGAGTTAGTGAATTTTGTCTAACTGCAACACCGACGAAGAGGCAAGATCGGAAGTTAGTAGGTTTGGTTCAGCTACAACACCGACGAAAAGGCAGAACCGGAAGTTAAATTTGACCAAGCTACAACACCGACGAAGAGGCAAGGTCTGAAGATTTGATCCAGCTACAACACCGACGAAGAGGCAGGATCGAAGAGTTGATTTCTTTGCGATCAAGCTATGACTCTAACGAAAAGGCGTGATCGAAATTTGGCAAATTTGGTTCAGCTACAACACCAACGAAGAGGTAGAACCGAAAGTTATATTTGTTGGATCTATCCACACTATCAACGGAGAGATAAGATCGAATTTCAGCATTTGGACTCCACTAAACAATCAACGGAGAAGCATAATCGGATGATGTCAACTTGAGCACGGCCACACCATCAACGGAGGGACATGATCAGATAACACTTGAATATTTTTTTTATTTTTAATTTTTAATTTTTTTATTTTTTTCATTTTCTTCTTTCTTTTCTTTTTTCATTTTTTCATTTTTCATTTTTCATTTTTTCTTCTTTTTTTCTTTTTTCTTTGATTTTTTTCTTCTTTTTTATTTTTTTCTTTTTTTAGCTACAACATTAATAAAGAGAACTTGAAAATCAGTAAAGTTGGATCTAACCTCGCCATCAACGGATGGGTAAGATCGAATAATAGCATTTTGGACCCTACTCGCCATCAACGGAGAAGCAGAACATTAACTGGAACCCTACTACACCATCAGCGGAGAAGTAGGATAGCAACAACTGGGACCTAGCCACTCCATCAGTGGAGGGACTGGATTAGATAATGACGACCAAGAATCGGCTACACCATTAGCGGAGAGAAAGATTAGAGGACGACAACGGCTTGGACCTAGCCACTCCATCAATAGAGGACTAGATCGGATAATGACGACCTGGAATCGGCTACACCATCAGCGAAGAGTAGGATCTAAGGACGACGGGAGCTTGGACCCGGCCACTCCATCGGCGGAGGACTAGATCGGATAATGACGACCTAGAACCGGCTACACCGTCAGCGAAGAGCAGGATTTGAGGACGACGACAACTTGGACTCGGCCACTCCATCAGCGGAGGACTGGATCAGATAATGACGACCTGAAACCGGCTACACCATCAGCGGAGAGTAGGATCTGAGGATGATGGGAGCTTAGACTCGGCCACTCCATCAGCGGATGACTGGATCAGATAATGACGACCTGGAACCGGCTACACCATCAGTGGAGAGCAGGATCTGAGGACGACGGAAGCTTGTACCCAGCCACTTTATCAGTAGAGGACTGGATCGGATAATGATGACCTAGAATCGGCTACACCGTCAGCGGAGAGCAGGATCTAAGGATGACGGCAGCTTGGACCTGGTCACTCTATCAGCGAAGGACTGGATCAGATAATGACGACCTGGAACCGGCTACACCATCAGCGGAGAGCAGGATCTGAGGACGACGAGAGCTTGGACCCAGCCACTCCATCAGCAGAGGGACTGGATCGGATAATGACAACCTAGAACCGGCTACACTATTAGCGGAGAGTAGGATCTGAGGACGACGGCTTGGACCTAGCCACTCTATCAGCGGAGGACTGGATCGGATAATGATGGCTTGGAACCGGCTACACCATCAGCAGAGAGCAGGATCTGAGGACAACGATAACTTGTACCTAGCCACTCCATCAGCGGAGATACTAGATCGGACGATGAAAGTTGATAAATTTTCTTTTGATTTTTCATTTCATTTTTTTCTTTTTCATTTTTACTTTTTTATTGATTTTTTTTACTTCTTCTGATTTTTTTGATGATTTTTTTCTTTTTCTTGAACTGTACAAAGAAGTAAAACTCGAGAAAAAAATAGGTCTGGTTGCACCGTCAGTGGAGAAACAAGACCTGAATAGAAATTCGATCTGCTTGGGGAAAGGTTCAGATCTGTTGCACCATCAATGGAGAAACGAGATCTTCAGGATGTCTATACTGCTGCACCATCATCGGTAAAGCAAAATCTGGAAATGTTGGCCTATCAACAATGACGAAGGCAAGATCTGAAAAAGGCTAGTTCTGTTGCTCTTCTGGCGGAGGGGTATGACCTGAAAATGAAAAAAAACATTAATCAGTAAATGTTCACAAAATTTGTCATTGTTACCTTTTATTGATGTTTCATCATCCTCTTTGTGTTTGGCCTCCTCTAAGACTAAGGTTAGCCGTCGTGTTGTTGCCCCCATGGTTGAGGTTCTTCGATCCCTTTCGTAGACCTGTTATGTACAAGCGAAAATGCATGAATGCATCTAATTTTATGCCTAAATGCATGTTTCTATCCTAAATGTATGACGACTTAAATGTATGCACCTAATCTAAATGTATGATGTATGCAAGAATGATTCAATGCTAGATGAATGCAACTAAATGCATGAATGCGACATGATTTGATTTTTTTTTGTCTTCAAAGGGATGCCCCTGACTCTCGATTGGTCATGTCGAGATCTTGGTCCTTTGTGTGGCGGTGCCCCAACCTCCTTCGGCTTTGAACATCTTCTTTGGACTCATTTTCCTGTTTGGATGCCCCCCAAACTTTTACATACTGTTCTGGGAATGCCTTTGTAGCATGTTTCAACTTTGAGTTGCATTGTCGCCTTTTTGGATGACTTTCAGTGCTCTCATGAACGCGTTGTGTTGCCTCTTAAGTTGGGTTTATGATTTGTCATGTTGGTTTCTAGCCGCTTATCACTTTCGGATTAGGTGGAACGCTGTAGATGGTGATTGGTGTTTAGCATTTAGGATGTGGAGGTATGATTCCAAAAAAGGGTAGCAAAGGTTTGCTCGCTTTCGGTTTTTTGAATGGCTTTGGGTAGAATGGTAGAGCTGAAGGGCTTGGTTGTCGGGTGATGGTAAGTCGAGAGTTCAAAAGGACTCAAACATAAGGGTTCAAGCATTGAAATGAGGGGTTCTCTGTTCGAGTATTTTGGTCGATGGGTAGCGATGATAGTGGGGATGGAAAAAACTTTATTGTGTTTTCGGTTGGAAATGGTGAGTGTGAATGATTTCTGAAGGATGAAATGTGGTGGGCTAATTTCGGTGATGGAGAGTGAAGGGTGGGTGTTGGAATTTGGCACTTGTCGAGAGATGCCCCAGACCGAAGTTCTGTGGAGGTTTGGTAATGGTGCTGAATTGGTCGACTTTGCTTTCTCTGGTATTAATGACGCGGGACATCCCAATGATCGATTTTAAAATTGATGCATCTATATGCAAAATGTGTCTTAAATGCAAAATGATTTATGTGAATGCAATGCGAAATTAAGATTGTGATGATGTTGTGTAATGATGCCAATGAAATTGATGTGATGAAAATGAAACGAGGTAGTATCGAATAAAATTATTAAATAAAACAAATGGTAAACAAAATAAAGTAATTAAAACTGTTCATGAACAAGAAATAAGGCACCGAGCCTAAACAGGTGACCACTAAGGCAGAAAACCGACATGGCTCTAAAAGGTTGGCTCCTACGACTTACTATATGCAGTTTTGGTGCTAAGAGGTACCCAAATTGTATTTATTGTCCTCTACTAAGAGTAGCAAGGCCCCCAGTCATCACCCATTATAGGCTCCTTTCAACCGGGTTCAATTCAGGGGGATCCATTCGCTTATGCCTGTACGAAGGAACGATATCCTTACGAAAGCATAAGGTACTCGAGCCCCGAAGGTACTTGCTAGGCCTACACAGAGGAATGATATCCTCACGAAAGCATTAGTGTTTCCCCCTCACTTAAAAGGAAGGGTTTATATGCCAAATTTTAAATGCGTTAAAATAAACGTGCAATTATAACCAAATTTTAACTTAATCGTCACTTTAATCCGGAACTTCTAATATTACTAAGCGGTAATTATTTGAACAAGCATGACTCTCTTTTTTGTTTTTAAAAAACAAATAAGTTTGTCCCCAGCGGAGTCGCCATTTGTAGCGATGTCCCTCTCGCTAAAAAAGGTAGTTTTTATTTTGAAAATGATGTCTTCCGTGGGATTTTAGAAAAACCGTATTTTATTTAAAAATGGAGTCGCCACCGGCCACTCAAGGTGGACCGGAAAAAACCAGAGATTTCAAAATGTCGGGTTCGGGAGTTGATTACGGATGGGGAAGGATTAGCACCCCCACACCGCCCAAAATTGGTACTTTAATAATTACCGCTTTATTAATATTAGACTTTCCAGATTAATGTGACGATCAAATTAAAATTCGGTTATATGTGCGAGTAAATTTTAAACCCCCGTTATCCGAGAGTAAATGCTCAACCACTATCACTACGCCTGATACTGGCCCCGTTTAGGCTCGGATAAAAGGGCACCGCATTGACAAAATATATATCCGAAATGCAACTTAAAACATGACAAACATAAATAAATACATAATATACGTATTAAATACCTATATATAAAAAATTAAAATATAGAAAACTATATATATTATAATGTATATACACATATTTAAAACTAAAAAACATATATTAATTTATAACATATAGAAAGAAACTTGTGAAGAAAAATATATGTTATACATATTATACTTTAATATTACAATAACTTTACAATATACTAATGCTATAATATACTACATAATACGATAAAAATATATATAGCGTAAAAACAAGTAAAATATATATAATATAATATATAATACACAAAAGTTATCAAATACTTACATATACATAGCTTTTTTCAAATATATAAACATATACTTAGATAAAAAGAAGCATAGTATATACATATATTACTTAATATATATATATATAACGTAATATACATAGATACATACTAAAAAAACACATATATATATATGCACATATACACAAAGAAACAATTATACAAGAACAAATAAAAGAAATATTATGACAAAACCACATATTAAGCATGTCAAAAACAAAGATATACATACATACATACCATACATGTAGAAACAAATAAGAGAATAAAACAAATATGATAAAAAAAACACATATTTATAGATGAGAAAAAAAAAATATTAAACAACCACCAAAAATTAATTTAAACACAATCTAACAAGACATAGAAACATATGATCATAAAAATATATAAAACATAAGAACTAAAATAAAGAAAAGATTACTTAATAAAACATCATTTCTATTAGATCATGAAAAAAGGATTATGCTACAAACATACATAAAAAGGTTACCCAAACCTAAATATAGTAGAGAGTTCTCTCCTTTTTCTTTCTCAATTTGGGGTATCTTCAAAATAAATTGAGAGTCTCTCCCCTCCTTTTTTTTGCTCTATGAGAGCTCCTCCAATTGTTTCCAATCTGTTTTTGTGGTTTTTTTGCTTCTCAATATGCTATCCTCTTCAATGGATAATGGTAAAGGAATTAAAAAGATGGGGATGTGGCAGCATGGTGAGGTATAGGGTTAACATTTTGGGGATTAGGTTTTTTTGGTTTGGGTTAGATCTGGGTTATTGGGCGGGTTAGGGTTTGGATCGAGTTTGGTTTAGGTTTTGGGTCGTGGGCTATTTGTTTGGGTGTAAAGGGGTTTTGAGCTTGAACCGGGTTTGGGTTGGATCCGGGTAGGTTTGGATAACCGGGCAAAATGGGTAATTACAGTTGTCCCTCTTTGCTCATTGTTGTGTAACAGCAATAGAGAAAAGACTAAAAATGACCCGTTTTGCCCGGTTCGGCTAAGCTTCTTCTCTTGATGTATGTCTTCATTTTTCGGTAGGTCTTCTTTCTCTTCGACTCAGGTCTTCTCTCTTGACTTCGTTGATCCACCTTGTCACTCTTGGGAAGCAAAAATCTTCAGAATAGGGGGTTGTCGGTTGGGGAAGCAAAATGAGTTCAACTTGCTACATTATTAACGGCGATAATACCTAAAGAAAACTTGACCCAGCTGCAACACTGACGAAGAGGCAAGATCAAAAGATTGAAAGCTCATTTTGATTTTCCTTTTTTTCCTTTTTTTGTTTTTTTCTTTTTTTCCATTCTTCTTTTTCTTTTTCTTTTTCGTTCTTTTTTCTTTTTTCTTTTTTTCTTTTTCTCATTTTTTGAATTTCTTTTTTGCTTTTTTGCTTTTTTCTCTTTTCTTGCTTTTTTCTTCATTTTTTCAAGAAACAACATTGATAAAATTTGAAAATTAGTAAATTTTGACCATGCTACAACACCGACGAAGAGGCATGGTCTAAAGTTAGTAATGTTGATCCAGCTACGACACCGGCGAAGAGGCAAGATCAAGAGTTAGTGAATTTTGTCTAGCTGCAACACCGACGAAGAGGCAAGATCGGAAGTTAGTAGGTTTGGTTCAGCTACAACACCGACGAAAAGGCAGAACCGGAAGTTAAATTTGACCAAGCTACAACACCGACGAAGAGGCAAGGTCTGAAGATTTGATCCAGCTACAACACCGACGAAGAGGCAGGATCGAAGAGTTGATTTCTTTGCGATCAAGCTATGACTCTAACGAAAAGGCGTGATCGAAATTTGGCAAATTTGGTTCAGCTACAACACCAACGAAGAGGTAGAACCGAAAGTTATATTTGTTGGATCTATCCACACTATCAACGGAGAGATAAGATCGAATTTCAGCATTTGGACTCCACTAAACAATCAACGGAGAAGCATAATCGGATGATGTCAACTTGAGCACGGCCACACCATCAACGGAGGGACATGATCAGATAACACTTGAATATTTTTTTTATTTTTTATTTTTTATTTTTTTTATTTTTTTCATTTTCTTCTTTCTTTTCTTTTTTCATTTTTTCATTTTTCATTTTTCATTTTTTCTTCTTTTTTCTTTTTTCTTTGATTTTTTTCTTTTTTATTTTTTTCTTTTTTTAGCTACAACATTAATAAAGAGAACTTGAAAATCAGTAAAGTTGGATCTAACCTCGCCATCAACGGATGGGTAAGATCGAATAATAGCATTTTGGACCCTACTCGCCATCAACGGAGAAGCAGAACATTAACTGGAACCCTACTACACCATCAGCGGAGAAGTAGGATAGCAACAACTGGGACCTAGCCACTCCATCAGTGGAGGGACTGGATTAGATAATGACGACCAAGAATCGGCTACACCATTAGCGGAGAGAAAGATTAGAGGACGACAACGGCTTGGACCTAGCCACTCCATCAATAGAGGACTAGATCGGATAATGACGACCTGGAATCGGCTACACCATCAGCGAAGAGTAGGATCTAAGGACGACGGGAGCTTGGACCCGGCCACTCCATCGGCGGAGGACTAGATCGGATAATGACGACCTAGAACCGGCTACACCGTCAGCGAAGAGCAGGATTTGAGGACGACGACAACTTGGACTCGGCCACTCCATCAGCGGAGGACTGGATCAGATAATGACGACCTGAAACCGGCTACACCATCAGCGGAGAGTAGGATCTGAGGATGATGGGAGCTTAGACTCGGCCACTCCATCAGCGGATGACTGGATCGGATAATGACGACTGGAACCGCTACACCATCGGTGGAGAGCGAGGATCCGAGGACGACGGAAGCTTGTACCCAGCCACTTTATCAGTAGAGGACTGGATCGGATAATGATGACCTAGAATCGGCTACACCGTCAGCGGAGAGCAGGATCTAAGGATGACGGCAGCTTGGACCTGGTCACTCTATCAGCGGAGGACTGGATCAGATAATGACGACCTGGAACCGGCTACACCATCAGCGGAGAGCAGGATCTGAGGACGACGAGAGCTTGGACCCAGCCACTCCATCAGCAGAGGGACTGGATCGGATAATGACAACCTAGAACCGCTACACTATTAGCGGAGAGTAGGATCTGAGGACGACGGCTTGGACCTAGCCACTCTATCAGCGGAGGACTGGATCGGATAATGATGGCTTGGAACCGGCTACACCATCAGCAGAGAGCAGGATCTGAGGACAACGATAACTTGTACCTAGCCACTCCATCAGCGGAGATACTAGATCGGACGATGAAAGTTGATAAATTTTCTTTTGATTTTTCATTTCATTTTTTTCTTTTTCATTTTTACTTTTTATTGATTTTTTTTTACTTCTCGATTTTTTTGATGATTTTTTTCTTTTTCTTGAACTGCATACAAAGAAGTAAAACTGAGAAAAAAATAGGTCAGTTGCACCGTCGGTGGAGAAACAAGACCGAATAGAAATTCGATCTGCTTGGGGAAAGGTTCAGATCTGTTGCACCATCAATGGAGAAACGAGATCTTCAGGATGTCTATACTGCTGCACCATCATCGGTAAAGCAAAATCTGGAAATGTTGGCCTATCAACAATGACGAAGGCAAGATCTGAAAAAGGCTAGTTCTGTTGCTCTTCTGGCGGAGGGGTATGACCTGAAAATGAAAAAAAACATTAATCAGTAAATGTTCACAAAATTTGTCATTGTTACCTTTTATTGATGTTTCATCATCCTCTTTGTGTTTGGCCTCCTCTAAGACTAAGGTTTAGTCGTGTTGTTGCCCCCATGGTTGAGGTTCTTCGATCCCTTTCGTAGACCTGTTATGTACAAGCGAAAATGCATGAATGCATCTAATTTTATGCCTAAATGCATGTTTCTATCCTAAATGTATGACGACTTAAATGTATGCACCTAATCTAAATGTATGATGTATGCAAGAATGATTCAATGCTAGATGAATGCAACTAAATGCATGAATGCGACATGATTTGATTTTTTTTGTCTTCAAAGGGATGCCACGACTCGATTGGTCATGTCGAGATCTTGGTCCTTTGTGTGGCGGTGCCCCAACCTCCTTCGGCTTTGAACATCTTCTTTGGACTCATTTTCCTGTTTGGATGCCCCCCAAACTTTTACATACTGTTCTGGGAATGCCTTTGTAGCATGTTTCAACTTTGAGTTGCATTGTCGCCTTTTTGGATGACTTTCAGTGCTCTCATGAACGCGTTGTGTTGCCTCTTAAGTTGGGTTTATGATTTGTCATGTTGGTTTCTAGCCGCTTATCACTTTCGGATTAGGTGGAACGCTGTAGATGGTGATTGGTGTTTAGCATTTAGGATGTGGAGGTATGATTCCAAAAAAAGGGTAGCAAAGGTTTGCTCTGCTTTCGGTTTTTTTGAATGGCTTTGGGTAGAATGGTAGAGCTGAAGGGCTTGGTTGTCGGGTGATGGTAAGTCGAGAGTTCAAAAGGACTCAAACATAAGGGTTCAAGCATTGAAATGAGGGGTTCTCTGTTCGAGTATTTTGGTCGATGGGTAGTGATGATAGTGGGGATGGAAAAAACTTTATTGTGTTTTCGGTTGGAAATGGTGAGTGTGAATGATTTCTGAAGGATGAAATGTGGTGGGCTAATTTCGGTGATGGAGAGTGAAGGGTGGGTGTTGGAATTTGGCACTTGTCGAGAGATGCCCCCAGACTGAGTTCTTGTGGAGGTTTGGTAATGGTGCTGAATTGGTCGACTTTGCTTTCTCTGGTATTAATGACGCGGGACATCCCAATGATCGATTTTAAAATTGATGCATCTATATGCAAAATGTGTCTTAAATGCAAAATGATTTATGTGAATGCAATGCGAAATTAAGATTGTGATGATGTTGTGTAATGATGCCAATGAAATTGATGTGATGAAAATGAAACGAGGTAGTATCGAATAAAATTATTAAATAAAACAAATGGTAAACAAAATAAAGTAATTAAAACTGTTCATGAACAAGAAATAAGGCACCAGAGCCTAAACAGGGTGACCACTAACGGGCAGAGTACCGACATGGCTCTAAAAGGTTGGCTCCTACGGCTTACTATATGCAGTTTTGGTGCTAAGAGGTACCCAAATTGTATTTATTGTCCTCTACTAAGAGTAGCAAGGCCCCCAGTCATCACCCATTATAGGCTCCTTTCAACCGGGTTCAATTCAGGGGGATCCATTCGCTTATGCCTGCACGAAGGAACGATATCCTTACGAAAGCATAAGGTACTCGAGCCCCGAAGGTACTTGCTAGGCCTACACAGAGGAATGATATCCTCACGAAAGCATTAGTGTTTCCCCCTCACTTAAAAGGAAGGGTTTATATGCCAAATTTTAAATGCGTTAAAATAAACGTGCAATTATAACCAAATTTTAACTTAATCGTCACTTTAATCCGGAACTTCTAATATTACTAAGCGGTAATTATTTGAACAAGCATGACTCTCTTTTTTGTTTTTAAAAAACAAATAAGTTTGTCCCCAGCGGAGTCGCCATTTGTAGCGATGTCCCTCTCGCTAAAAAAGGTAGTTTTTATTTTGAAAATGATGTCTTCCGTGGGATTTTAGAAAAACCGTATTTTATTTAAAAATGGAGTCGCCACCGGCCACTCAAGGTGGACCGGAAAAAACCAGAGATTTCAAAATGTCGGGTTCGGGAGTCGGTTACGGATGGGGAAGGATTAGCACCCCCACACCGCCCAAAATTGGTACTTTAATAATTACCGCTTTATTAATATTAGACTTTCCAGATTAATGTGACGATCAAATTAAAATTCGGTTATATGTGCGAGTAAATTTTAAACCCCCGTTATCCGAGAGTAAATGCTCAACCACTATCACTACGCCTGATACTGGCCCCGTTTAGGCTCGGATAAAAGGGCACCGCATTGACAAAATATATATCCGAAATGCAACTTAAAACATGACAAACATAAATAAATACATAATATACGTATTAAATACCTATATATAAAAAATTAAAATATAGAAAACTATATATATTATAATGTATATACACATATTTAAAACTAAAAAACATATATTAATTTATAACATATAGAAAGAAACTTGTGAAGAAAAATATATGTTATACATATTATACTTTAATATTACAATATACTTTACATCATACTAATGCTATAATATACTACATAATACGATAAAAATATATATAGTATAAAAACAAGTAAAAAATATAATATAACATATAATACACAAAACTTATCAAATACTTACATATACATAGCTTTTTTCAAATATATAAACATAGTATATATATAAACATATACTTAGATAAAAAGAAGCATAGTATATACATATATTACTTAATATATATATATATAACGTAATATACATAGATACATACTAAAACACACATATATATATATGCACATATACACAAAGAAACAATTATGCAAGAACAAATAAAAGAAATATTATGACAAAACCACATATTAAGCATGTCAAAAACAAAGATATACATACATACATACCGTACATGTAGAAACAAATAAGAGAATAAAACAAATATGATAAAAAAACACATATTTATAGATGAGAAAAAAATAAAAAATATTAAACAACCACCAAAAATTAATTTAAACACAATCTAACAAGACATAGAAACATATGATCATAAAAATATATAAAACATAAGAACTAAAATAAAGAAAAGATTACTTAATAAAACATCATTTCTATTAGATCATGAAAAAAAAGGATTATGCTACAAACATGCATAAAAAAGGTTATCCAAACCTAAATATAGTAGAGAGTTCTCTCCTTTTTCTTTCTCAATTTGGGGTATCTTCAAAATAAATTGAGAGTCCCTCCCCTCCTTTTTTTTGCTACTGTCGAGAGCTCCTCCAATTGTTTCCAATCTGTTTTTGTGGTTTTTTTGCTTCTCAATATGCTATCCTCTTCAATGGATAATGGGAAATGAATTAAAAAGATGGGGAGGTGGCGGCATGGTGAGGCGTGGGGTTAACATTTTAGGGATTAGGATTTTTTGGTTTGGGTCAGATCTGGGTTACTGGCCGGGTTAGGGTTTGGTTTAGGTTTTGGGTCGTGGGCTATTTGTTTGAGTGTAAAGGGGTTTTGGGCTTGAACTAGGTTTGGGTTGGATCCGGGTAGGTTTGGATAACCCGGGCAAAAACGGGTAATTACAAATATCTAAGAAAATGAAATAAATTAAAGAATATTATAAAGAATGTTAACATAAAAAAAACCCTCCATCCCCCTCTTCCTCCTCCTCCTTCTTCTTCTTCTTCTCCTTCAACTCAAAAAAAAAAAAAAAAAAACTAAAGAACAGAGTACTAAAAATCAGAGAAAAAAGACAAAAATCAAAGGTAAGCTTGGGCTTCTTCTTCTTCTTAAAAGAGCCAAAAGCGTCGCGCTTAGTTCCTTCAAAAAGGCGTGCACCTCTCGGCGCCTCCCTACACCTCCGGTTAGCAGAGGCGTTTTCCTTGGCGCATCCATGCGCCCAGCGCCTTAGGCGCGTTTTTTAAAACTAAGATTCAATCCCAAGATTTTGGGTGATCCTAAGTGAGGACTCATTGAATTCATTGGTTGAGTATTTATTATTAATGATTTCTTATCCTAGAGTTTGGATGGTCCATTTAATATGAACTTGAAAAAAATCACCTTATTCTTGTGAGGTTGATCTGTTTTAAAAGCTCTTAATTATTTTATAGTCTGATTTTGGGTGTTTTATGTTATGATAAACCCGATGAAATAACCTACGTAAGTGAGAAGAACTAGCCACCTTCTATAAAAAAAACGTTGGGCCATTTTTTAGTACGCTTACTAGAATCTTGAGGAAAGAGGGCTATATATATACTTTTTAGACACATCGAGGACTTCAGTGGATGAAAGGGTTAGTTATGTGTTATGAGTTCATCCTAATACTAAATAGTTCAAGATTCGTTCACTTATCTAAGAGAATAATTACTCATCATCACTGTTCTAGTTCCTGATACGTTCACTAGTGCTTAAGCAATTAATCTCGCTATTGCTCTTCTCATGTTTTAACTCCAATGCTCTCATATTTACGAAGGATATTCTTTCGAATTAGTGGGGGAATGTTTTTAATGCTCAAAATGTAACTCATTTCATAATGTCATTTAATTCTATTATAAATAGAATTAAATTATGCTTTAGAAATGACATTTTTGCCCTTACTATTTATCCTATAAATAGTGGGTATCTCTTCTCATTCTAAATATCCATGAGCAAATGTTTGCTTTAGAAACGCTCTTTAGTTTTCATAAACCTTTACTGAGTGTTGTTTTGAGTTGAGAGAAGAGTAGTACCACCAAAGTCCATTCCATCTTTCGGGTGTACGAAATTTGGAGAGTCGTGCTAACCTCAAGGGGTTGTCCGTCCATTGTAGCGATTACACGTATCGGGGCGAATTCGCTTATAAGGAAGTGGTTAATACCACAACACGGTTTATCATTTTGTTTAGTTATTTTATTATTTTTAGTCAGTGTTAACGCCTCCTCTTGCAGCAGTCTTTTTTTTCCAACAGTGACAAATTCCAAGGGAAATTGAAGGGATCCTAGTACTTCTGGTTGCAATCAACAAGTTGTGATCAAACAGATTTCTTAAGTTAACATAACACTTTTCGGGTTATTTATATCTTTGCTACAATACAACATAGTTGATGGTAGGTGTTGGGTTTCATAGGAAATAAACTGATCTAATCAAGCAAATAAACGGAGCGGGAAAATATCTAGTGAAGAATTTCCAGGATCTCATGCAATCATATTAATGTACGCAAGAGGAAATAAAAAATACCTTGATTTCTAATTCAGGAATCCGGTTGTGTTGAGGTGCTGCCTTTCTGAAAGACGACCGCCCTCTACAAGTATCCACACGCGAATAGACGACGAACGGCTATCAGAATGCTAGTTCCAATCAAGATTTTGAAAATCTAGTTTTTGTAGTTTTGGTGGCTATTTCGAAATCCCTAGATCCCTTTCAAAACCTTTGGCATACATACATATATATATGACTTGAATAAGGTTATTTAAAATGAATTAAATAATATATTCTAAAATGAATTATTTTATCTTATAAAAAATTCAAATTCAACCAACTCTAGATAAAGTGATTTATTTAATAATGTTATTTATTTAAAATAAATAATATATTCTAAAATAGATTCTTTATCTAATAAGAAATTTAAATTCAATCAAATCTAGATAGTGAGATTATTTGATAATATTATTTATTTATATTATTTTTAAAAAATAATAAAATAAATAAGATATTCAATTACGAATTTAACCTTTTAAATTCGAATAAATAATCACTAATAATATAATTTAAAATAATCGCATTATCTTAAATTTATTATTGAGAGTAATAACCACAACCATTCTTATCCATTCTTAGTGTGCAACCCTATAGGTTCATTTAACGTTGGTAGTAGATAAAATCACATTTTATTCTACAAGTCATAAGTGGCCTCTAGCAAGACATTATGACTACCCAAGTTAAATGAAAAGCTCATAATCCGGGACAACCTTAATTCAGTTTATGTCATAATCCTTTTATCTCAAGATATCTTGATAGAATATAAGGCATGAAAAATGTTAACCTTATATCGTTCTATCTTTAGTTTCCCAATGCCCAATTGAACTGATTAAACAAATGACATTGATCTCTATCAACTCATTTGAGCACGACCATGCATTTCTCAGTCTCAATCATCAAGGGACCCAAAGATATCTCTCTAATGTTAAGAGGGATAAATTCCATCTTAATCACTCACATCTCACTACATGATTCCTTATTATGTTCAAGCATAACCTTTATAATCGTCCGATTAAAAACGATGTTTGACTATGTCAAAACATAATAGTTATCATGTTGAGAACCATAGCAATTTCAGGATCTAAGGATTTAATGCCATAACTGTTTGAAGATTAATATATAACTTCAATCCATGTATTAACCTTAAGACGAGTCGATCCTAATATTTGTTCTCAACAAATACATATATGAATTTGATTTGAATCTCATTCACATATTCATCTTATGAATATCTATCAAACTTCGTACTAATCTTATCTTATTATTGTTCCCACAATAATAACTGATTAGGGATATTTAGAATAATAATATTCAAGGATACAAAAGCATACAAATTTATCATAATAATAAATTCAATAATCAAAATATCATGTCCATACAATAGGCCTTAGGGCACTATCGCTAACAGTAGGTACTCTTTTGAGACCTCATATGAAATATACTCAAGCTAGCGCCTCAATGTATCACTTGACCTAACCCGTCGGTACACCAGTTATTCAGGTGTCGGTATGGCCATCCCTGGCTAAGCCTCATTGTGTCACTTGAATTAGGTCAGGCGGTAACTTTCGTTACTCATGGTGCTAAAACATTTTACATTTATTGCTATTGGAACGTTAAAATGCAGCTACTACACATACAAGAACATATATATGCAACAGTAAATAAGAACATAGCCAATAACAAAGAGCATCAACCAAGGGTTACTATATTAAGAAAAAAGTTAAGATCTACAAAGATAAAAGAAATGATAGATCAGAAAACACCATAGTTTTTCGATCATGCATGATTTACGGCAAGAAACACATTCTTGTTACGAGTACATGACTCAAACTAGCGAGGCTTGCAGAGACCACGATTACAACGCGACGATCAGGGGGCCTTTCGGCTACCCTATTGCTTCCTTCAACACCAAGACCTCAAAGATTCTTAAGCTTCCATGGAAAGAGCCATTTTCTCGGAAAAAAATTCTCTAAGAAAACTCTCCAAAATAGACCTCCTTTCCTGTAAGCTGAGGGCCTCTATATATGGTAGGAGGAGTGAGAAATGGCACGTCAATAGAAAAGCAACACTTGTTGGCTCTCACTTGTGGTCCGTCTCGACAAGTCCTTTTGTCTTGATGCAGCAGGCAACCTTCACCTTCAAATATTGTTTGATACCTCCTCATCGAGATTTGTCATAATGCAGCAGGCAGAATGTGGCCTCAACCACCATCGTGGTCCCGACTCAAATATGCACCGCGTGACTCTTATATCAATTGTAATAGGGCACCTGTGAAGGTCAGCTTGTCTTTGTGGTTCCGAGTGGTCTCAAGCTCTCGCATATGAGTAGTTGTGAATTGGCTCTTGTATAATAAAGACAACCCTTTTAATTCCTATCTATTTTGCACGCACTAGCACACAAGTCAGGTAGCTCTCTCTTGGCAGAAATATGCCAACTACCGACAAAAAGGTATAAAATACAAAACTACCCTAAATGCATGAAAAAAAATATATAAGGGCAAAAATATATACAAGAAAGATAAAATTAAAAACAAAGGTGGTGCAAAAATATATGTATATTCGAGACTTATCAAAAAGGCTGTAATAATTTCTTCAGGTTCGAAAAGAGTGAGCTACACCCTTTACAATTGGAGGTGTCAGAAGATGAGGTCAAAAGAGCAGTTTTTGACATGATCTCTTTGAAAGTGTCTGGCAATTACGGGATTCGCGCACATTTCTACCAAAAGAATTGGGCTACTGTAGAAAAGAGCATGCACCGTTTGGTTAATATGCTATGTGACGGAGTCGATCAAATCAATAAGACTTTATTAGTCTTACTACTGAAAGTTGATAACCAAGAATCTCTTGCCCAATTTAGACTGATTTGATCATTTACAAAGTGTTGTCTAAAGTGATAGTCAACCGTTTAAAAACGTATCTTCCTAGTTGGATATCTGATAATTAATCAAGTTTTGTTTTAGGGAGAACATTACGGACAATATTGTCCATGCAAAAGAAATTATTTATTCGATGAGGAAGAAAAAGGGAGAACAGGTCGAATGACACTAAAAATTGACCTGAAAAAAAGCTTATGATCGCCTAGAATGTAAATTTATTGAGAACACCTTTATAGACGCTGACATCCCAAATTCTATGGTTGATCTAATTATGAGGTGCATCTCCACTTCAACTGCTCAGGTGGCGTGGAATGAAGAGTTATGTGAGCCATTCAAGCCGACTAGGGGCATTCGACAAAGTGATCCATTGTCCTTATACATATTTGTGATGTGCATGGGACGTCTTTCGTAAGCCATACTCTCTAAAGTTTCTGTTCGGGAGTGGCGACAAATCTAATTACCTCGTAATGGTCTTGAAATTTCTCACTTATTTTTCGCCAACAATTTGATACTTTTTGCGGAAACTTCCATGGATCAATTGAGTACCATTCAGCATGTTCTCAAGAATTTTCGTGATCATTCTGGTCACCGTGTCAGCATTGTGAAAACTCAAATTCACTTTTCCACTAACGTCCCATGAAGATTTGTGTATTTTTAATTGTGCATCGCTTTGAGTTTACAAAGGTATGAGACTTGGGGAGGTATTTGGGGGTGTCGTTACTTCATCAACGGGTAACAAAATCGACATATGCTTACTTGGATGATAAGGTATGGTGTTATCGTCCCGGATGGGTGACAAGGTTCTTGTCTTTAGTGGATCATATTACTCTAGTCAAGTCGGTATCACAAGCCATTTCTATTTATGCGATATAATCCACATGGCTACCCAAAAGAATTTGTGATGATACGGAGAAATATGTAGCTTTATTTGGGGTTCAACCATAGAAAATAAGAAACTCCACCTGGTGAATGGTAAACCATTCAACAACTTTTAGAAAAAGGTGGGCTAGGCTTGAAGGATTTACACTTCCAAAACAAAGTTTTCCTTGTGATGCTTGGCTTCCTATTAATTATCAACGCGAAAAAGCTATAGGTTCGTGTTGTTAAGGCAAAGTATAACTTGTCTGAGCCGGTGCCGCATCATCTACAATCAGGCAAATTGTTCACGCTTAAGGAGGGGTCTTATTGATGTTTGGGATGTTGTTCAGCAAGGGATTCAATGGAATGTGCGTAAGGGACAACAAACTAATTTTTGGTTGGATACATGGGTCGATAAAAATGGTTCGCTTTGTGATTATTATCTTGGAAATGAAAGTCCCCTTCCTGACTGGGTCACTGATACCGGTTCATGAAATTGGAATGCATCGTGCCAAGTACTCCCAGATTCTGCTTTGCGTCGTATTGCTGGTATTCCCCCTCTGAGTGATTTATTTGGTGTTGATGTAGCGTGTTAGCGATGGGAGGATAAATAGTTCTCAATGAAATTTTCTTATGCTTCATTGAGGGTCTCGGATGAGACGTTTGCATGGAAAAAGATTTGGCAGCTATTAGTTTCGCAGCACGTTTGGGTATTCTTATGGTTTACATGAAAAAACTTCTAACGAATAAGGAGGCAGCATTTGTCCGATATCGATACATGTCTGATTTGCAACAATGGTCCAGAAGATGTATTGCATGTGTTGAGGGATTGTATAAAGGCTAAACTTATTTGGGAACAAGACATTAAGCCAAACAAAATGGTGGAATTCACCAGCCTTAATGTTCATAGTTGGATACTCCATAATATTTCTAAACCGTGGGAGTTTTCTCGTGTTGGGTTCTTTGGTCACGTCGGAACAACAGGTTATTGATGTGAATCCGCAATATTACAAAAGGAATGCATGTTCCACAGTTGGGAACAAATATCCCAAGTTGGTCTCCTCACTGGTCCAAATCGCAGCTTGGTTGGGTGAAGGGGAATGTACACGGACCAGTCTACTTGTCTGATGACATTGTAGCTTGTGGTGACCTAATTCGTGACGGCATAGGTGCTTAGTTGTTCGGTTTCTCCAAGAGTTTGGTTAAATGCCCTGTAATTTTGGCTAAGTTATGGGCAGTTCATTATATACTGAAACATTATTGGAGCTTGGGTTATCGGAAAGTCTTAGTTGAAACTGACAGCGCTGATGTGGTTGATCTTCTCAACTACCAATATGATTTCCTTCAAGGCAATACTATCGCTGATGTGGTTCAGAACCTTCTAAAACTCGTTGGGAGGTCAGGATCCGAAAAATAAATCAAATGCATAGCAAGGTTGTTGATACTTTGGCTAGTGCAAGCTGTGGTGCTCCTGTTGGTAAAACCATTTATAGTTGTTGTCCATCGTTTATGCTGAAGTTATTTCTGGAAGGGTACTAGCTTCATCCTGTAACAACTTTAAATACTTGGTATATGCTTTTAAATTAATGAACTATGTTTAATTGGGATCATTTTATTTATTTTGCTAAACTTTGGTTTTAAATGGATGGCAGGTCGAGTCGATGACCCAATGTGGCACTTTGGGTTCTCTGATTGGACCAGATTGGATCGGGGTGTTACACTCAGGTCGACACTATGTAGAATATCATCAAACAAAAGAACATGTTGACAAATTAAGGCAGGAGCAACTTACCAAAGCACAACATCGAATGAAACAATATGTAGACAAGACGAACGGAGAGACAATTTGAAATCAAGGCAGAGATTTACCTGAAATTACAACCTTACCGTCAAACGTCATTCAGGTTCTATGGTCCTTACTAAAGATTGGATTAGTTGCATACAAACCGGAATTACCATGGACATTCATAATCCATCCCGTCTTTCATGTTAGTTTGCTGAAGAAAATTGGTAACAAAAGAAATTACCTCGATGAATCCACCAGAGTTGGGAGCCGATGAACAACTATGAGTGTATCAGGCGATGGTGCTCGAAAAACGGATGGCCAAATGCAACAATGAATCAGTTACACAGTTGCTTATTCAATGGTCCAACCTCAAACCGAAAAACACCAATTGGGAGGATTTCATAGTATTGCAGATTTCTATCCTTCGAGACGAGGCCTATGCGCAACAGGGGATAGTGTCATGAATATGAGTGGAGAATTAGGGCTTCGAAGAAAAGGGAAAAAGAGTAGTGAAATTATGATCAGATTGGAAAAGTAAATGCATGAGAAATGGATCAAAACAACAATAGTAGCGTCAATAAACAACACGGCAACGTATAAGCAACGGATTAATGAAGGTGAAGCCCAATCAGGTTGGGTGGAAACTGAAGGAAGAGTTCGGGGCAGTTGAGATAAAGAAGCCCAATATGCATGAATTGGTGGAAACAGACCGAGACAGAAGCACCAGCCCAATGCCAGGCTCAGAAATAAAGCAAGAGGCAAGCTCAAGAGCAGCTGCCACGGTTGAGGTAGTTAACTCCCTGAATCAGGTTGCCACAGTTGTCAAATAAGCACTTGTTAGTACCATAGTCTAATATATAGAGCAACAGATGTAATGGATTTACTATGAAAAGTTTTACCAATGAAGTCCTTCAATTCTTCTATCTTACTAAAACATATTATTACCATCAATTTAACAGATTATTACAATTTTGAAATGCATCAATGCAACTCATTCGTTTAAAATGATTCTCGTTAAAACATAGTTTGGTTCGTATCAGTGTGGCATCAAGCTGCAATCACTCGGCATAAACACAACAGTCTGAACATTACATTGATTTAAAGTGAAAAAACAACAACAACAACATTGATTTAAAAACATAAGTATAGTTTACATATTAGTCCAGTATGCAACCAACTGTGGTCTTCAAACTGACTTAAATGCTTAAAATACACGGAAACCAGTAAACTGCATTGCATGGGGAAAAAAATAAAAATTACAACAGAGATAGACACATGTTTTCTTTTAAGGCTTAGACCATCCCAGCAAAGCATGGATTATGCCCATTATGCTACCACCAAGAAGAGCCCGCATTAATCTTAGTTTCCCCGCCGTGTACGGTGGGTACCTCACTGCTGCATCACCAGCAAAACTTCTATAAAGAACAGCCTTCTTATGGCTGAAAGTATCAAAGGAGAATTTCCCATGGTATGCACCCATTCCGCTGTCCCCAACACCTCCGAATGGCAAAGTGGGTTCCGCAAGCTGAAAACAATATCGGATCCATATCACATATACTTCTAATGTTCAATAAGAATGGGAATATGAATTTAGTAAAGTTCACTTCTTGACAAAAAGGAACAACCATCAACATTAGTTAGAATACAAAAACTTGGGATTTATATTTTAATATCTAATCATTCAACTATATTGAGGAAAACAGTATGAGCTTATCAGAAATATAACAAAGGAAACATAATCTCAACGCCTACATCAAAATCCAAATGCAGTACTATGGGCAAATAACCATGGTGAAGTTGGCATTTACATTTAATCATTTAGCTACATATTGAGGAAAATATAATGAATTTGATAGAAAGAAAGCGAAAGAAGCATATCCTCCACTCCTACATCAAAATCCATGTAAGGAAGCAAAATATGAATAAAATTTCCACAACATATATAGTTAATTATATCGAGTATCACCAAGTGTAACTTCGGGGCTACCAAGCAACTCTCAAAAGCACCAAAACAGTGCATGACACTAAAGAATAGGACCATCATAAAGAAGCATGCATCTATGAAAGAATGCTTTTGCGCTACTGGTGCAGATCTAGACACAAGATTATAAGAGAGCAGCAAACAAAATAAGATTCTTCAGCACTTATTAAGTTAAATATGGTCTACTAGTAATATACTTTCCCCTACTAAATTTCTTCTAGAAATTCTGACTGAATAATTTTGAAATAGGTGATTCAAATTGTTGACGTCAATGATTTAAAAGTTTCTAGCGGCAATTTTTCCATATATTCACATAATAAGAACTACTACTAATTAAAAAATTGTTTGTAAAAGCTTAATTTGACAGTATATACCAATTTAACCATCGGAAGACACTCAATATGCTCTCATTAGCCAAATTGAGGGAAGACTTGCAACCTAGCCATGGAGATTAGCACCATTTTTAAAGGTAAATAAATGCAAATCTAAATTGTATAATGCATGCATGCATGCCCACATTGACCCCGAGTTAAAAGTATACTTACATGTACAGTAGTGTCATTGACAACCAAACCCCCTGCAGAGACATTTTCAACAAACTTCTCTTTTAGCTTCTTGTTATTAGTAAATAGGTATGCTGCTAGTGGCTTTGTTCCAGAAGAATTTATCAGATCAAAGCTGTCTTCCACTTTGTCAATCTGTTAAAAAAACCAACCACAAAAAAGCAAGGTGTATGCCACATATAATTCTCTATAACTGATTTAGAAAACTACTGAGTTAAGTATTCATTTCAATTTCCCAGATGGTATAAATTTTGCCTAGCCATTGTTTCTATGCAGAAAAATCATAATGCGAGATGCTACAGACACAAGTAGATCTCACTGTTCACATGTTGATGAAAGTTTTCCCTCGCTCTTTTCAAAAACGTGCCACTTAGTTATTACTTCCCTTAGTTGTTACTTCATAAACTTAATTGCTAGAACAGGGCGAGCAGGTCCCATAATTTGAGTTCCATTTGAAGAAAATGGTATACACTATTTTTCTCAAGAAATAAAAAAAAAGGTTGAGACTGTAATTTTTACGGACAAGTGCTACCACACATTAACAAGAGAAACTTGAAAGAAAAGTAAAAAAAAATAGCAAACTCTCTTATTGAATAGACTCTTCTAGCTCCTACCGTGATAATTGGAAGCAACGGACCAAATATCTCTTCATTCATGATTAGTGAATCTCGTGGGACATCAAGCAAGATAGTGGGAGCAATCTTCCTGCCATTGGAAAAAGAGCATTTTAAAAGTGTTATAATGGCCATTTCACTTAGAAGAGAAGCAAAACCAAGGTTAGAACTCACAAGTTTGTTTCATCTCTTTCACCTCCATAGACGATCTTACTAGAAACCGTGTCCTCATCCAAAAGCTTTAGCAAACGAGCAAAGTGATTAGAATTCACTATACGAGACAAGTCTTTTGACTGCAATGGATTCTTTCCATAAAATCGCTCCAATTCACATTTAAAAGAATCTACCTGCAGGATGAAAAGTGCATGAGAAAAATGATTGAAAAGAAATGGATTACAAATGTAAACCTCAACAGGCAACCTTACCAGCTCCGGAGCATAATCTTTTGTTGTAATGATGTAATCAGGAGAAATACAGGCTTGTCCGTTATTACACCCCCACTTGCCTGCAATTATCCTCCTAGTTGCAACCTAAACATACACACAATGTCAATAAGAAAGTCAACTTGGTGGTAAAATAAACATTATGCTTACCCGTAAATTAATGCCTGAGTCAACAATAACTGGAGACTTTCCTCCAAGCTCCAAAACAACTGGTGTTAAGTGCTTTGCAGCAGTTGCCATCACAATGCGTGCAACTCTCCCATTGCCTAAAATTCAAGATTTTGATTCATAAAACTTTTTTTTATCAGAATGGAATGACAACAGAAATACTATACCATGACAATCCCTAAAGAAACAATGATAACCATAAACTGAAAATTAGTGCTTCTGGAAGAGCACCAAAATTTTGCCATACGTTTTAATCTTTTGAAACACAAATTAAACATAGTGTCATAGCAGATAATCCAAAAGCTGCACATACAGCAAAATTTTTGTAAAACATCAAATATATCTAATACGCTAAAGCAAAATCCTCCAAAACCCTCTTCCATTCTTTCCAAATCCTAAAGCGAGAAACTGTTGAGCACCATTATGCCAGTTGTACATCCTTGTTCAAACAAAATCATGACTAGTTCAAGTGCTTCAATTTTCAAAATCCATTCCTCGAGGTTTAACACATTAGCTCCTTCCAACCAGGGACCATACAACTTTCTTCAAAATATCCCATTAAAGATTTGTTGTAATTCTTTCTAATCAACTCAAGGTGGGGATAAGGTTCATGTTGAGGTGAGATTTCAAATGAAAGAGCCCAACTTAAAGCCCTAATGTTAACTCAGCAACTGAACTAAAAGGTAAGGGAATCATGTTAACTCGTCAACTGTAACCATGTGTCTCTTCTTCACTGTGGACAGAGTCTCTGAGCAGCATAACAGAAAAAGCACAATTTAAGAATTCAAGAATTCTAAATCTAATCCTCCACCCAACTGTTTGGTAATAAATATTAGAAAGCTACAAATCTGATACCAACTTTGATAGAAAACTTCTTGAAGCATGATGCACATATGAACCTATAATTCAGTCGTCCAAGCGTGGAATGCATCATTTTGACACTAAAGATCAAGGTAGAGGAGAAGGTAAATGGATTAAAAATGAACAATAACCTGTATACATGATTTTGTCCCACTTTTGCTCCAGTAGTGCTGTCGTTTCCGGGACAGCCCCTTCAACAACCTTTATGCAAGAACAATCCAAATACTTCTTTACCAGCTTTGCGAGCAATGATGCAGTGGCTGGAGAAATTTCTGATGGCTTTAAGACTATAGCATTACCAGCTGCAATAGCTCCAACCACTGGATCAAGAGACAACACTGAAAGTAGAAATACGATATTAAACATAAGATGGGGAAAAAGACAGAAGAACATAGTTTTCAACATGTCCATCAGGATGATTAACATACAAAAGGGATAATTCCATGCTGAGATAATTAACACAACACCCAATGGATCAGATACAATTTCAGCAGACGAAGGAAATGTCGTCAATGAAGTTTTTGCCTGTAAAAATGGGAATTTAATCATATTCAACTCTGTTAATGTCAAGAAGAATCTATTGCAACAGCTTCCAACCAGTTGAGAGGTCTTGGTAAAAAGTCTACCTTTTCTGGCATCATCCAATGTTTCATTTCCTTGAGAGCCAATTTACATGAGTTCTTTAGCATTGCTATCTGCAGAATAAACAAAGTCAACACCACACATGAGGACCAAACATATCGTATTTCATTTGAGACTTCCCTAGAAAAAAATTAATGAAAGTAAATTCAGGAGGCTAAGTATAAACAACTCAAATAGTGTTGCTTAATCCATGGTACCATGTTTACTAATAGCGTGATATTTAGAGCTTAACAAACAGGTGTAGAATAAAACATCAAATACTACGCGACACAAATTTAACAAGAGAAGAACATCTCAAAATAGAATTGTCTACGTGACAAAAATTTAGTTGCTCCTGAACAATGGTCATCCAGATAATTGTTTTTTAATGAGTTAAAAGCTTAAAAATATAACTAATTGAAAGTTACTTACAGCACTTTACAAAAAATGGACGCTAAAACCAAGACGAATTATTTTAGGAAACCTCAAAAAGGAATTTCCTTGTTGAACTTCATAAGCTTTTAATTCTAATCAACTTCAGTACAGAAAGCTAACTTGAATGATCCACCCTCTTAGCTTAATGTAAACAAACCATCAGCCTCCACAATTAAACCCAGAGACAGAAAATATAAGATTTAAGCACTTGCCTCAGATACTTTTGATTCCAAACATGCAGCAAATAATTATTATAATCAGATTATAGCTGTTGAAAGTTGAAATAAACCCTTAAATATTCTTTAGAATTGAGATAATCAATGTTTGCATAGATTTTACGTTCCCCATTATTCAGTGACTCTCACATTAATCCATCATAATCATAATTGTCCTCACAGTTAACTATCTGTAGCAGCCAAAATTCCAATCATCAAATTATGTTCAAAATAGCCGTAGATTGCAAGAGGTGTATCCCTCTCTCTTTAGCTCTCCTCTTTCTTCCAGTTTGTTCTATCCAGCCACTGATATAAATTCCAGCAATCAAATTCAACCTCAACTGATTAAGGCTGAACTCAGCAACTATCCACCCAAAAGCCCAAACTTATCCACACTTTCATAAAAAGTAACAATTCTGAAGAATCATCACTGCTAAAAGGAACTATCAACATTCAGTAGCTGATACAATTTTTTTTAAAAAAAAAAAGAAAGAAAGAAAGAGAAGCTGCACAAAAAGAATGTTTCAAAAACGGATAGATTTCTGGTTACAATTACATCCTGTCGGTACGTATTCTGCTAGTTGGATTAACAAAAAATATTGCAGTTGAGTTCTAGCTGTTTAGAAACTCCGAGAATTTTAAGCCTAGCAACTATTTTCTAAAGCCTAAAAATGATCAACCATTTCATGAGAAAAGTCAACGGTTAGCATGTCATAAATGCTACTTCTGTCCACCAAGATTTCAAGTGTCTCACGCATTTTTTACACTTTCAAAAAATTTGCACACCAGAAAAGAAGGGGAAAAAAGGCTCTTATTCTCAAAACTGCCTAATTGCTTGATTCATGGGTTTCAGGATGCTCACTTGAAAGTTACATGAAACAAAAGTTTCACACAAAATGTATAATTAATACAAAATATATCTATATATATATGAAAGAGAGAGAGAGAGATCACCAATTAGCCTTAGAGACAGAAGTAATTGAAGTTCTTTCCCAGTAACCAAATATGATTTATATGAACCATCAAATCTTTTGTTCTAAATTATGGAGACAAATCGAATCAACATAGCTGACTCACAGCAGCCTACTGATTCTGTACTAATACTATGATTCACAGTTCATGATATAACTTCATCGCATTGGTAGTCAACAACCAAAATTAAAATTAAAAAAAATCATTGCAATAAATACGAAAGTTTAAAATGAATAAAAGCGTTGACCTCGTAGATGGAGGATTCGAGTTCTGGCTTCGAAAGATCGTCGCTAAGAGCAGCGACGATTTGCGGCTCGTTCTCGTCCATCATTTTCACCATGGCTGTCAACTGAGTCCTTCTCCATTCGTAGGTTTTAGTCTTTCCGGCTACGAAGCTAGTTCTCAATTCTTTAACCACCTCCTTCGCAGATTCTGTATCGAAGACCGCTTTCTTTTCCACTTCGCTACCCATTATTATCCCAAAGCAACTTTCAGAAAACAATCACAGACCAAATTAGATTCAAACTCTGAAACTTATAGAATAAGCGAGATAAATAAAAATCGATATAATTGACTGGCCTTTTACTATAATTTTCTTCGAGAATACGCCGACGTTACTGACGATGTCGTGAGTTTCTTTCTCGTGTGTTTGCGTGCGTGTGTGCATATATATAGGGTAAAATGTAAAGGAAGTCACCAAACTATTTTATTTTAGTCACTAAATTATATTTTTTTGGTAAAATCGTTATTAATATTACCTTTTTTCTCTATTTTGGTCCGGCCATTTTTCTATTAAAAACTAACGGAAATGAGATATGGTAGAATATAATAACAGTTTTAGTTTTAAAACTTATGCATTCTATCAATTTTGTCCTAATTCAATAAATTTAACATTTAGAATAATTTAATTTATATCTAACCGATATTATATTTTATCTTAAATTGTGTCAAAAATAAAGGAAAATGAAATGGGAACAAAAATACTTGAACCTGGAAATTAATGTGCGTGGACACGCAGACAACCACCAAACCAACTTATATATTTGATTCACTTTTACCAAAATTATATTTAAGTTTGATTTTTATTTTTTTAATAAAATATACTTCAATTACATATGTAGAAAAATGTTTATATATGTTATATTTATTATGATCTCCGTCATGAACCCATCCGCACTAAGCTCCTTCGAAGCCACCCATTCGACTATGCTTGATGTGCATCAACCAAGTGGGCATTCGGAGTATGACAATACTAAAGCCCTTCGAACTAACCACTCCCAGAAGCTACACTGAGTTCAACAAGACAGTGTCAAGTCCACTGGCTCACCAGCTATACCTATTAGTTAGAAAACATGACTACTATGTTGCATCCATCATATCCTACGAGGTCTATACTTGATACTTTGATTAGACCTTCTAATATATACACAAGGGGGCTATCAATTACCCTCAAGTTGAATCCCATATAAAAGGGTCAAATCGAACCCATTCTCTTCTTCTTCTTTTTCTTCATCTCCTTTCTCACCATGATCACCATTGACCACAACCCTCCGCCGATATCAACCTAGGTGAACTGCCTGAAGATCTTTCACCACCATCTCATTCAACTCATCAACAATTAGCGCGATGAACGTGGAGAACTTCCAATCTGAGAGAATCAGTGATGATGAAATCCCAAAAAAAGCCCCCTAATTTGTAGCCACATCTAGTTTTCTCAGCCAATGGTGGCAAAATGGTCAGTGATTCACGAGTCAAGCATTGCCACTCGCACATAAGACCTCAAACTCATCAACAAGAAATTCATGATAGATAAACTAGACCAAAGGGGCAAAGCCTAGCACACACCTCGATTTGTTGAGCCAGGAAAGATAAGAAAGATAGAAAAAAATTGGACAACAACCTCTTACCAAATGTGTCTATAAGCAATGATACAGAGGCTATAGGATAACAATCTCATACTAGATACCTAAGTAGGACTTGAATTGTTGTCTTATGAAGCCTCCAATCTAGAGGAAGTTATACCTTGGCAACTGAACCGGAGAAACCAACCCGACACCACACGACGCGTGCATAAAGAAGGTTGAAGTTAACATCTTTAGAGCATGATATAAAGATAGACGAGAGATGTCACTTGATCAAACTGAAGAAGCATCATATCCCCTAAGAGACCATAAAAAATAAATCAAGATCTCACATATGGATAAATCACTAGCTAAAGGGCTAAAGAATAGAGCCAGACTTGTTATTCCATGGTGTTAAGGATTTGTATTATTGATAAACAATAACACTTACAAGAGACAAGTATATGTAGGATTACGAGAAGACCTGACTATACAAAAATAAAGAAAGTCAAAGGTTTACAAAAGGTAAGACTATATAAGGGAAGTCAAAGGTTTACACAAAGTAAAGTTGGATTCAATAAGATTAGATTAGATAATATAATCTAATATTTATCTTTGATACATCCCCGTAAGATAGCGGATCCATCGGAGACACCAACCTTGGATCAAAAATGAAGAAAGAGATTACGTCCAAGCGGTTTCGTGAGAGTGTCTGCAATTTGAGCTTTGGATGGGATGTGTTGAGGTAGTAGTGAACCCACAACAACAAAGTCACGAACAAAGAAGTAATCAAGTGCAAGATGCTTTATACAATAATGAAAGACTGGATTTTTGCAAATATATGTGGCGCTGAGACTGTCACAAAAGAGAGATAGTGGTTTGCTTAATGCCACGCCAATTTCTTAAAGTAGATTTTGAACCTAAAGTACTTCAGTAGTTGCATTTTCCACTATACTATATTCAACTTCTGTGGAGGAACAATAGATCATTTTTTGATGAGCTGACTTCCATGATATAAGATTAGAACCAAGGTAAATAGCATATCCAGTAGTGGATTTGTAGTCCGTAGAGGATCTACCCCAGTCCGCACTGGCAAAGGTAGTGAGATGAAGTGAATATGCTAAGCGGAAAAGAATTCCATGGATAACGTACTTTTTAGATAACGTAGGATGCGTTTAGCTGATGTCCAATTGTAGCGATGTCTGTTTCGCTAAAAAAGTATTTTTGAGGTGTTTGTAGTTTTTCGGGTATTAAAATATTTATTCCGTGGGGTTTTAAAAATACCGTATTTTATTTAAGAAATTGGAGTCGCCACCGGCCACTTAGGCAGGCCGAACACCATAAGACCAGAGATTAAAAAACTGTTGGGTTCGGGAGTCAATTACGGATGGGGAAGGACTAGCACCCTCACACCGCCCAAAATTGGTACTTTAATAATTACCGCTTTATTAATGTTAGACTTTCCAGATTAAAGTGACGATCAATTTAAAATTTGATTATAAGTGCGAGTAGATTTTAAAGGCCCCGTTATCCGAGAATAAACGCCCAACAACCATCACTACGCCTGATACTGGCCCCGTTTACGCTCGGATAAAAGGGCACCGCATTGATAATTTATATTCCATTATGCAACCTTAGAAAGCAAAATAAATACAAAGCGATAAAAATATAAATAAATACTAATATAATAAAATACTAATCTAACATAAATAAAATACTAATCTGAAACATACATACATAAATATTAATCTAACACATAAAACGAATCTAACATAAATAAAACATTGATCTAAAACACAAATAAATATTAATCTAACACATAAATAAAAACAAATCTAACATAAATAAAATATTAATCTAAAACATAAATTTAAAACATAAATAAATACTAATCTAAAACATACATACATAAATACTAATCTAACTCATAAAAACAAATCTAACATAGATAAAATACTAACATTCATAAATATTAATCTAACACATAAATAAAAATAAATCTAACATATATAAAATACTAACATTCATAAATATTAATCTAACACATAAAAAAATTAACAATAATAAAATATTAATACAAAACATAAATTTAAAACATAATAAATACTAATCTAAAGCATAAATAAACATACAAAGTAAAAAGAACACAATTTTAAATTAACTAATACTTCATTAAATCATAGAAATTACAATACAAATAAAAAGGGGAAGAAAATATACCTAACTAGGAGCTCGAATAATGAACCCCGACTGAACCCCACCGGGATCTACCACGACTTCTCCAAAATTATTAACTAGATCGGACCTAAAATAGGACCCCGATCGAATGTTGGATCGAACCAACTGGGGCTGAGGGCACTGCCCTCAACCCCTGCTGGCCTAGCTCCCAATTGGGGAGCCGATTGGATTGCCAATTTCATGGCAATTTTTGGCAATTTGGCGTCTGATTGTGGCTGCCCCCCATGCCTTGTATTTATAGGCAAATGGGTGGGTAAAATAGGGTGACGTGAAGCACCCTGCTCCACGCAATTTCTTCCCTTTTTTTAATAAATAATATATTTATTATTATTTTTTACCTTTATATATATATGTATATATATTTACCTTTTTCATTAATTTTATATTAATAATACTACCATTAAAATAATACTAATAACACTAAAACCCGGTCAAAATGAGTGATTACAGTTGCCCCTCTTTACTTGTTCTTGTGAAACGAGGACAAAACAAAGATCAAAACCACTCATTTTTACCTACTTTCTTGTCTTTGGCTTCGGAATCACGTGTTCTTCTGGAACTCTCCGCTCTTCCTTAGCTGAATCTTCAAGCTGGTAAGTTCTTCCTATATAGAACTTCTTTACCTTCTGATCTTGGAACTATAGGTCCTCACTATATAGAACCTTTCATTCTGAAGTCTTGAGTTACGAGTCCCTCTTATATAGAACTTTTCTCTCTGAGACGGTAAAGCTTGGAGTCCTTCCTATATAGAACTCTTCACCTTCAATGTTGGTTTCTCCTATATAAAACCTTTTGCGCCACTGATGGATTCTTCCGACTGGGAGTTCCTCCTGTATAGAACTGCTAGTCTTCAAACCCTGGAGCCGTCAGTCCTTCCTATATAGAACTTTTAGCTTCTGAAATCTCAAAGCTACAGGTTCTTCCTATATAGAACCTTTCACTCTAAGACAGTAAAGCTCGGAGCCCTTCCTATATAGGATTCTTCGCCTTCAACACAACGGGTTTTCCCTATATAAAACCTTATGTGTCATGGGTGAATTCCTTCGGCTGGGAGTTCTTCCTATATAGAACTGCTAATCTTCACCCTGGAGCTGCAAGCCCTTCCTATATAAAACTTTTAGCTCCTGAAGCCTTGGAGCGACATATTCTTCCTACATAGAACCTCTCGCTACGGAAGCTTGAAAATATAGGTCCTTCCTATATAGAACCGTTATCTTCGAATTTTTATTTTCTCTTTTTTCTCTTTTTGCTTTTCCTTTTTCCCTCTTTTTCTACTCTTTATTTTTCTCTTTTTCTTCATTTTCTCTTCTCTTCTTTTTTCTATCTCATTTTTTTAACAAGGCTGTTGATATCTTTGGACTTACGCTACTTAAGGCTGCCGCATCATGCCCAAAGGACTTACTAATGGCCTGAATGACTTATCACTATGCTCGAAAGACTTACTGGTGGCTCGAAGGACTTAACACCATACTCGAAAGACTTACCGATGACCCGAAGGATTTAACATCTGGGCCTCACGCTGCTATGGCTACCGATTTTTCTGGATTCACACTGCTAAGGCCGCTGAAATCTTTCTTCAAATTGTGGGATTTACACCAAAAATGGCTACCGATCTTCTAGGACTCACGCTACTATAGCTGCCGAAATCTTTCTTCAATTTGGGGATTCATGCCAAAAATGGCTACCGATCTTCTAGGACTCACGCTACTATAGCTGCCAAAATCTTTCTTCAATTTGGGGATTTATGCTAAAAATGGCTACCAATCTTTTAGGACTCACGCTACTATAGCTTCCGAAATCTTTCTTCAATTTGGGGATTCACGCCGAAAATGGCTACCGATCTTCTAGGACTTACGCTACTATAGCTGCCGAAATCTTTCTTCAATTTGGGGATTTACGCCGAAAATAGGTACCAATCTTCTAGGACTCACGCTACTATAGCTACCGAAATCTTTCTTCAATTTGGGGATTCATGCCAAAAATGGCTACCGATCTTCTAGGACTCACACTACTATAGCTGCCGAAATCTTTCTTCAACTTGGGGATTTATGCTGAAAATGGCTACCGATCTTTTAGGACTCACGCTACTATAGCTGCCGAAATCTTTCTTCAATTTGGGGATTCACGCTGAAAATGGCTACCGATCTTCTAGGACTCACGCTACTATAGCTGCCAAAATCTTTCTTCAATTTGGGGATTCACGCCGAAAATGGCTACCGATCTTCTAGGACTCACGCTACTATAGCTGCCGAAATCTTTCTTCAATTTGGGGATTCACGCCAAAAATGGCTACCGATCTTCTAGGACTCACGCTACTATAGCTGCCGAAATCTTTCTTCAAATTTTGGGATTCACGCCAAAAATGGCTACCGACCTTTCTTCAGATTTAGGGATTCACGCCGAAAATGGATACCGATCTTTTTGGACTCACGCTGCTAAGGCCGCCGAAATCTTTCTTCAAATTTTGGGATTCACGCCGAAAATGGCTACCGATCTTTCTGGACTCACGTTGCTGAGGTTGCCAGAATCTTTCTTCAATTTGGGGATTCATGACGAAAATGGCTACCGATCTTTCTTCAAATTTGGGGACTCATGCCGAAAATGGCTGCCAAACTTTCTTCAAATTTGGGGACTCACGCCGAAAATAGCCGTAAAACGTTCTTCAAATTTGGGGACTCACGCCGAAAGTGGTCGCCAAACCTTCTTCAATTTTGGGGGCTCACACCGAAAATGGCCGCCAAACCTTCTTCAAATTTGGGGCTCACGCCGAAAATGGCTGTCAAACCTTCTTCAAATTTGGGGACTCACGCCGAAAATGGCCGCCAAACCTTCTTCAAATTTGGGGACTCACGCCGAAAATGGCCGCCAAACCTTCTTTCTTTAATGAAATCCACTTCTTAATACTCTTTAATAATTCTTCAAGTAGCTGTCCAAAACAAGCAAAAATTGGCATGCCCCTATCTATATGATGCATGCAATGTAATGCTTTCTTTCTCCTCTTTTTCTCTTTTCTCTCTTCTCATTTTCTTTTTCTTTTTTCTTTCAGCCCTTTTTTGTTCTAAAGTCTTACACCCTGAAAAGTCACTCCTCAGATTTCTTCATCTCTTTACTTCTTCACTGTATGCTCTTAAATCCTCATCTAAACATGCTTTCAAACCCTTTATAGGGAAGGCTTTCTTGTCTTCGTGGTTATCACTCGTCTTCATAAATGATCTTCTGGTTCTTATATTATTCTTATAAGAACCCTTGTCATCTTCTTCGCTTGGCGTTGCCCCATTCAACCACGGGCTTCACTGCTTTGAATTTTCTGACCCATCATACAGAGCCTTGATCTATTTCTAGTCACCAGGGTGAGCCAAAATGCTTTTATCCCTTGAGCTCATCCTTGATCTTCTCGTAGCACTTTGACGGGAACTAACTCTCGGTCCCTATGCTTTAAATCTCATCATCATTCATTTTTAAAGTAATGCAAAAGGTAATTTACTTGCGTATATTTCAAAAAATAACGATTGTTTAAAAAGATAACAGTCATTTTGAAAATCACAACTTGGAGGGGATACCAAACATTTTGAAAACATTGTTTGGAACAAATGGTAAACATCATTTTTCTTTTTTGAGGACCAAATATTTTTTTTAAAAAATAATGTTTGAAGAGTGTTAAACAAAATTCGAAGTATATTGCCAAACATTTTAAAAACTAATGTTTAGGGGAAATGGTAAACATCAAAACTTTGGGAGAAAATGTCAAACCTTTTAAAACATGTTTTCCCCTGAAATATCAAACACCATAGCGCATCTGCTTCAAGTTGCCAGAGATCAACTCTAATGAAGTGCATATTTAGAAGATCTTGACCATTGTGGAGATATATTCCAATGTATAGTTTCTTCTGGTCCAATAGGCATTTGAGAGGAACAACCTTACCTAGTTTCTACCCCGTTTAAGGTGGCTCTCTTAATCTCACTATCTCACCATGCCCCATCATTCCCTCATTTAGGTGTCGATCAAGCACTTCGAAGTTTGACGTTCCTTGAAGCAAAGTTAACCCTTATAAGCGGAATAAAATCTGAAGACATTCTCATTCAACTTGGATATCTATGGATGACCATAATGGTCTTTCGGGGCTTGTAATGTAGGCCTTTGGTTTATGGTTAAGTGAAACAGTATTTCTGTACTTGTGTAACTTGGATATGCCCATTATTCCTTCCCTTTTTTGGATCACTCTAGACTGCCCGTTTTTGGGTTTTCACCCTAGAGTTCATTTCCTTTCTTTTTACTGTAGGCTGTCTTGCATTCTGGCAATAACTGATGTTCGTTTTCTGTTCAATAATGTTTGATCCTCTAATACTCCTCGAAACTGAGATTTCTTGAATGAAGGACTACGAATACATTTCTGGGAGTTCTTGTGATTGGCACGCCCAGATGAAATGTTATTCTTTCTTTCTTTCTTTTTTTCTCTTCTTTTTTTCTTTTTTTTTCACTTTTTCTCTTGGATCGCTCTAGACTACCCATTTTTAGGTTTTCACCCTAGAGGTCACTTCCTTCAGTGTATTTTGGTTGGATATTGATGCTAGCAGTCTCAGGTAGACTACTCTTTTTCTTCATTTTTAGGATCACTCTAGACTGCCCATTTTTGGGTTTTCACCCTAGAGGTCATTTCCTTTTTCAAAATTGGCAATCTTCGGGCCGACTTGTCTTGACTTGGCTTCAATTCGAGCTTCTATACTAATTTTCAAAATTGATATTTACTTGAAATGTGGATTCCTTGTGTCTCTTGCTCATAGTTGAAGTCTCGTTCTTGTATTGTTTGATCCGTGTGTGAAGCATATACAGTATTCTTTAATTCTCTTTTTCTTTTCTCCTTTTTTTTTTCTTTTTCTTTTTTTTCTTTTTTCTTTCTCTCATTTTCTTCTTTTCTTCTTTTTTTCTTTTATTTTTTCTTTTCTTCTCTTTTTTTCTTTCCTTTTTTTCTTTTTTAGACTGTCCATTTTGGGTTTTTAGCATTGAATCTCTTTCTTCTTATTCGAGTCTATGAATGTATCCTCGAATCAACATGTATCTATACTGGGTATTGATGTTATCTTCCGCTCAAAGTTAATTGCCTCTCTGCAGCTCTTCTGATATTTACTCGATCTAGATTGCTTCGGCCTTCTAATTACCATTTCTCTTCTTTTCTTTGGTTTTTCGTTTGGACATATCTTTGTTTTCAACCACTTTCTTCTGATGATTTTCTGATCTTCGTATCTAATCTGTCTGGACTCATCTCTGTCTTCTGGTAAAGTAAAAGAATATCATTCGTTGTCAAATTCACATATATCCTGAGAATACCTTCAGGGGTAGTGGTTTAGGGTCAACTCTCGTTTCAAGGATCTTAAACGACAAGTGCCTGAGAAGATAAATTCTTAAAATGGGAAATACCCATTGTCTAAACACTTTCTTTGTTCCTCTGTTGGCCTAAGTAAACTAGCAGATACTCACATTTACAGTATCCCCACAACATTCAATCTCTTCTAAATATATGCAACTTAGAGTTGATCTTTGGATCTGAAGCAAATGTACTGTTGCATTCAAAATTCGAGGACCTGGTATAGAAATGATATATACATATGTCTATTCAAAAATGCGTGTATATGCATATGGGAGAACAAAAACTACCCCATAAAAATAAAATGTTTAAAGAATCAAAAAATGTAAAAATGTTTTCTAAATGGAAATGTGATTTGTTATTCTGACAAACAATGAGTTTTTTGTTGAGAATTTCTTTGTGAAATGATGAGAAAACCGTAGGGACCTTTGAACTATCTCTAGGGTACTAACTCATTCTGGCCCTTTCAAGGTAGTGTAGGTTTGTGCCACTTCTCTTGTTTTTCCTTGCTGGATCAATTCTTGTCATGACTCCCTCGTCAACCACATTCTTGATTTCTTCTATTAACGACCCCAAATTTCTTGGTTTCATGCCCCGGTGCCTTAGTGTAGAACTCACATGCACTGTATGGATCAAAACTGTGAGCAGATGAGCTTGGCGTAATCTTCATCGGCCCGGAGGTAAGGTACTAACCCTTGACCAGATGAGGCCATATGTACGAGATGAAATACTCCGAATATCTCTTGTTCGAGGAATTTTTTGGTGATTCAGAGGAATCTGCCTATCTTCTTCTCTTACGATTACGAGAACCTTGAGAGTGGTACCCATTTATCTCTTTCTTTCCTTCTGCTTCTAGGCATGTCTGGTTCGTTGAATTAAAACTCAATTTTTCTTCTTGGATCATGTATTCTATAAAGTCATCACATTTGCCCATCAATTTCCCGAGCATCTTATAGAAGATGGCTTGAGACATGGAAGTCACTTTCCTCTTCAGCAATGAGAGACTGCACTTGGGCGGCTAATCTCCGTCGTCTCAAAGCACATTCCTTGAAACTCTCATCAGGTTTCATCCTCGTACCCTGGAGATACTGACGACTTGGTGCTTGGTTCAGAGCATATCTGTATCGCCCATAAAGACGTCGGTTAAGTCTCCGTATGACTACACTTGGTCTCTACTCAAATAGTTGTATCATATTACGGTAGGTTCCGCTAGACTGTCGTAGAAGTAGTGGATCGACAATTTTTTATTCTCGATGTAGCCCTCTATCTTTCTGCAGGACGTGATCAGGTGAATCTTGGGGCAGCTTGTTCTGTCATCATGAGTAAATCTGAGAATCTTTGAAATCCAGAGGAATGACCAAATCAGGGTTCAAATAGAGTTTTCTTGCATCGAAGGCATCAAACTTATTCTTTTTTCCTCTCGAGCCCATCTTTTAACTACTTGAATCTTGATTTTTGAGTGTCTTCAATTCTTTTATCCATGATAAAACCCTAATTGGTCTTTGAATTACTCCTCATAAAATTTATGCAAGGTAATGATAATGTCATGTAAAACATGTCAGGATCGTGCAAAGCAATGCAATGCAATCCTAAAATATAAACATGAATGCAATAAGGTATTGATTCCAAAAGTGATCCCCATAGAACGACGTTCATTGAGGCCAAAAGGTTTCATTATATCAGATATTAGATATTTACAGTTACTGATAAGCTTAGTGCATACTTTCTTAACTTCATCCAGCAGTCCGGTCAGCTTGCCTCTGTAGTCCAACACTTGGTCCATGTTCTGACTAAGCCTGCCACCTTGTTGAGCCGCCTTACCTGCTCGAGTAATATAGATCTTCGGGTCTTCATCTATCCCCTACTTAGTCTTTCGTAGCTTGGAAGTTGCCTTTTCCAACTGAAGAGTGTTGGATTGTCATTGCTCTGTCGTAAACTTGTTTCCAAAACTCTTGTTAATGGCTAAGTTATTCTATAGCTTATCTCTGGAGACTGTCGTACCTATTCCCAATTTATTCAAATTTTTCTGATAACAGCCTAACTCGATTCTTGCTTGACTAGTTTCTCTTCTTCCAATATTCTGAGTCGTCCTTCAACTGAACAACACTGTTCATTTACTTTTTAAAGGTGACCCAATATGATATTCTTAAACACTCAGTAGAGCTTCGGGTGATCATTCTGAAAATTCAATTTTATCAAAGTTATCTCTCTCTTATCTGAGCTGGCTGAACTCGAAAGAATATCCCTCTCCTGCGATGCCCCTATCTCCGATCTTCAAATTTAACTCGCTTGAGTGACCCACTTCGGCATTACTTGAACTTTGTCCTGGATATCGGTTCTTCCTCGACTTTTCCCCTCAGGTGATTGTTAGCTTACTATAGAATTAGGGAACTCCGTCTTTGAAACCTAAAATTCTCATCGCGATAAGATCTTGAACTCGTTCTTCAGGGCCCCGCAATCCTCAATACCGTGACCCAAACTTCCTAAATGGTAACTGCCTCTAGCACGTGTATCGTAAACTCTCGGATAAGACGGTCTATTCGCTAGAGACTTCACCGAGGTAATAAGGCTCTTCTCGATGAATATTAGGAGTAGTTCGGTGTACCTCACAGGAATTGAGATGTACTTCTTTTCATTACTTGCTTCTCGGGTTTCTTCTAGACCGAGCTCTACTTTTTGAAAGCCCAAGTCAGATATACCTTTCGCCTATTTATTGATGCGGATCACAAAAGGGTTCAATTTATCATATTTGGCTGGCTTGGAGGTAGAATTCTGACTATCCTCCTCTCTATTCTGATCCTTAATCGATTCTTCTTTCGGTTCAATGGATCGCTTACCTTCCGTCAAAGTATTCATCTGATTCATCACTTCTTCCCTCTACTTCTTTCAACTCTTGCACTTTACTTTGCTGAATACCAGTACCGTGTCTCCTTACCGTGTCTGACCTGAAGTCTTCAGATGGTTCCTCTTCTATTGTCTCTGATCTTGTTCTGGGACAAAACCCTGGATCCGTGCCCTCTAATATCTGACCAGACGACCCTTTGCCAATTATGAACGATTTCTGAGATTTGAGAAACCACTTCGGGAATCAATACCCTATAAATGCGAGAATGCATGCAAATGCGGTGTTGATTCTCGAACAGTCTTTGAAAAACTTTCAATAGAGAAAATGTATGTTTGTAAGAAATTAATAATGAATTATAGACAACAGTTGGATTTATTCTGGAGACCTTGACTTCGGGAAGCAAAACATGTGCTCCACGTCTCGACGTCGTCTTCAGGATGATGGATGACTCCGTCTTCTCCTCTTATTCTATTCTATGGACTCGTGACGTCATGATCTTTATTTTTGTGGCTTCTGAAAAGGACATCAGACAATATATTTTCTTCTGTAGATCTGGGTACGTCTAAACAGGGATGGATTCTATCGATCCTAGGGGAGTACTTTAAAACTTTTGGGGGATTAAATTAAAAATTTCAAGGATCATTTGGTTTAAAAATTCCCCCTTTTATTATCAAAAAGTTTTAACTTACTTAAAAAAACTTTTAGGTTTCCTTTTGTTATTATTATTATTATTCTGAAAGTTTTAGGAGGAAAAAGATTCAAAGAAAAATAATATTTTCAAAATTTTTAAAGGAGTTAAATTAAAATCTTTGAGATTTTTACAAAAAGGTTAAATGTGAAGATTTAAAATTGGGGTTCTACGACCCTGACTGAATCTTCTGCGTCGCACGTGCCTTACTATCGTACCGTCTTCCTTCTCGATTGGTTTTTGCTCGGCCTAACTTGATACTGTAATATTATCGTTTCAGGCAAAACAAACTTTTTCTATTTTGAAAGCCTTTTAATGAACTATTCTTGAATCAACACCATGTCATGATATGCAACATGAATGCAAATAAAGGCGTTGATTCCGCTGGTAATCACCTTTTCAAACGACTTTCATGGGAATTAAAGGGTCCAAATTACAAAAAGAGTCCACATTACAAAAGGAGTCATTATTACAAAAAGAGTCCCTATTACAAAAAGTCTTAATTACAAAACAAAGTTCTACACATAAGCCCTAGCTCTACCTCTTAGCTCCTCGATGGCTCTGAGCAACTTGATAAACCTTGGTGCGGCTTCGGTAGCTAAGTCATTCACACGTCTTGCAACTCGTCGTATGTCCACCATTAGGGTCTCGTGTATATATTTTGGCACTACACGCTTGCTCGGAAAATTGTTACTTCGGATCTGTTGATTAATCTTTGACCGATGTCGTGCGATTGGATCGATGTCGTCCTTCCTAAGACACATTTTTTCCATGATGAAAGATTTTCTAATCGGGCAAACCACTTGAATCAACGCCTCTATGTAATGTGGATACAATGATAATGCAACAAAAGTATGTGTAAAATAAAAATAAAACACAAAAAAATGAGTTAGTACCAAATAAAAATAATAAATACATAAATAAAATGACAAATAAAATAAGGTAAACAAACAAAAAAACCCTATTTATCCCGTCTAAAACACCTAAGGTTATCCGCATGGCTCTAAAGGGGTGGATTTCTATGTATTCTCTACATGCAGTCTTGGTTCTAGGAGGTACCCGAATTGTCCTTGTTGTCCCCTACTAAGAGTAGCAAGGCCCCCGATCATCACCCATTATAGGCTCCTTTCAACCGGGTTCAATTCAGGGGGACCCATTCGCTTATGCCCGTACGAAGGAACGATATCCTTACGAAATCATAAGGTACTCGAGCCACGAATGTACTTGCTAGGCCCATACGGGAGAACGATATCTCCACGAAAGCATTAGCATTTTCCCCTACTTAAAAAATGGGTTTATATGCCATATTTTAAATGCGTTAAAATAAACGCGCAATTATAACCGGATGTTAATTTAATAGTCACTTTAACCCAAAATTTCTAATATTAATAAAGCGGTAATTATTTTAAAAAGCTTGACTCTCTTCTTGTTTTCGAAAAACAAAAAATTGTCCCCAGCAGAGTCGCCATCTATAGCGATGTCCGTTTCGCTAAAAAAGTATTTTCGAGGTGTTTGTGGTTTTTTGAGTATTAAAATATTTATTTCGTGGGGTTTTAAAAATTCCGTATTTTATTTAAGAAATTGGAGTCGCCATCGGCCACTTAGGTAGGCCAGACACCATAAAACTAGAGATTCAAAAACTGTTGGGTTCGGGAGTCGATTACGGATGGGGAAGGATTAGTACCCCCACACCGCCTAAAATTGGTACTTTAATAATTACCGCTTTATTAATGTTAGACTTTCCAGATTAAAGTGACGATCAATTTAAAATTTAATTATACGTGCGATAGATTTTAAAGGCTACGCCTGATACTGGCCCCGTTTACGCTCGGATAAAAGGGCACTGCATTGATAATTTATATTCCATTATGTAACCTTAGAAAGCAAAATAAATACAAAGCGATAAAAATATATATAAATACTAATATAATAAAATACTAATCTAACATAAATAAAATACTAATCCGAAACATACATACATAAATATTAATCTAACACATAAAACGAATCTAACATAAATAAAACATTGATCTAAAACACAAATAAATATTAATCTAACACATAAATAAAAACAAATCTAACATAAATAAAATATTAATCGAAAACATAAATTTAAAACATAAATAAATTCTAAAACAAACATACATAAATACTAATCTAACTCATAAAAACAAATCTAACATAGATAAAATACTAACATTCATAAATATTAATCTAACACATAAATAAAAACAAATCTAACATATATAAAATACTAACATTTATAAATATTAATCTAACACATAAAAAACAAATTTAACATGAATAAAATATTAATATAAAACATAAATTTAAAACATAATAAATACTAATCTAAAGCATAAATAAACATAGAAAGTAAAAAGAATACAATTTTAAATTAACTAATACTTCATTAAATCATAGAAATTACAATACGAATAAAAAGGGAAAGAAAATATACCTAATTAGGAGCTCGAATAACGAACCCTGACTGAACCCCACCGGGATCTACCACGACTTCTCCAGAATTATTAACTAGATCGGACCTAAAATAGGTCCCCGATCGAATGTTGGATCGAACCAACTGGGGCCGAGGGCACTGCCCCCAACCCCTGGCCAGCCTCGCGGCCGGCCTAGCTCACAATTGGAGAGCCGATTGGATTGCCAATTTCATGGCAATTTTTGGCAATTTGGCGTCTGATTGTGGCTGTCCCCATGCCTTGTATTTATAGGAAAATGGGTGGGTAAAATAGGGTGGCGTGGAGCATCCTGCTCCACCAATTTCTTCCCTTTTTTTAATTAATAATATATTTTTATTATTATTATTTACCTTTAAATATATATATATATTTTACCTTTTTCATTAATTTTATATTAATAATACTACCATTAAAATAATACTAATAACACTAAAACCCAGTCAAAAATGAGTGATTACACCAATGTGCAAGTAAATGACCATGTATGTACTACGATAGACGATTAGAATCAAAAGCAATATCTAAACAAGTAAGTGTAAGATGCTGAAGAAGTCCAAGTAATCGTCGATAAATCGAGATATCTAGTGTTGTGGATGGCTCAGGTGGAGGTAGTTTGTCGGAAGAAGACATATGTGTGGAAATTGTCGTGGCATTTTCTATATGAAATTGAGCCAAGATGTTTGAGATGTATTACGCCTAAGATAGAAATAGTCTAGTTGGAATAAAAATGGCCTCAATGCCAAGAAAGTGGTTGAGCAAGGCCATATCCTTCAAAGCAAACTTCATATATAATACGCTAGTGAAATGAGCAATGAAGTCAGTATTATCACCAATAAGCACAATATTATCCACGTATACTAAAAGATGCAAAATGACTCTATTTGTATTATAAATGAAGAGGGATGTATCAGCCTTTGATTTCTGAAAACCAAACTAAATAAGAAATTGAGAAGGTTCAATATACCATGCCCTCGGTGCCTATTTTAGTCCATACGAGACCTTATGTAACTGAAAAATATGAGAAGGTTTTGTAGAGTTAGCATATCCTTGAGGTTGTTCTAGATAGACATTCTCATGTAATGTGCCATTTAAGAAGGCCTTATTGATATCAATCTGCTTGATAGACCATAAATGATGGAGTGCAAGAGTGAAAATAATAAGCACCGTAACATGTTTTATCACATGACTAAAAGTCTCCTAATAGCCTCGTCCATCTTCTTGAGAATACCCATTTGCTACTAATCTGGCTTTGTATAGATCAACAGAGCCATCATGACACTGTTTCATACAGTATACCCATTTGTACCCTACTACAAATTGTTTAAACCGTGGAACAAAATCCCATGTATGGTTGTGCATCAAGGAAGTAAACTCATCTTCCATAACTTGTCTCCATAACGAAAGGAAAAGGGTGACAAGTAGTGGTATTAACAAAGAAAGGACCAAAATACCTCAGATTTGGCTAATATTTATCTTTGATACATGGAACGTTGGCCACCATCTGGGAGTATCCCCAAACTACGCACGAGGCAATTAGAAAAGGATTAAACCTGAAAATATAAAAGTTAATCCTCTCTGAGCACAAGATTCAAGAACAATGAGAAGGTAGCAACCACTACGAAATTTTTAAATTTTAAAGATCTACCAATGTATAAAAACCCTAAGAAAATTTACATCTTTAATATTTCTATGTAAGTAAAACATTGTAATAAGAAGATAAAATCCTCTAATAAATGAGCTCTAGAGTGCTGCAAAGCCTCCACATGTACCTGACGACCCAGATGAACTAGAGCCCCAGCAACCTGCTCTACATAAACATCCTACCATGTAACTAACTTAAGTAGTTTTATGCATTGAAGCACTTTTGGAGCCTTTAAGCACATAAAGATAGTGTAAAGACATAGTTCTTGCATATAACTATTGTAGTCATCAATACTATGTGTTGATAATATTCGCCCTACTTCTAGCATAGAAACATCTTTAGCGAGAACTTCTTAGAGCCTTATTTATGAGACCCTCCATTCCAAGAGGTACAGAGATAGCCTGAATGATAGACTAACTGTTAAGTGTGAAAAAGTACTATATTTTCTACCCTTTTTACTCATATTATTATTTAGACGTAGGCCCATTTAATTACATTCTTAGTCATTCATGCATTATTTCGTAGTTTTTCTATTCGATGGGCTTGGTCTTATGTTTTGTTAATTTTTATAGAGAAACCGTTGTTGTTTTTACTCTATTTTGTGCAAGACAAGTTGTCAAGCCACTTGCCGAAGGTTATCATGACAAGTTGCGATAAAGCTATTATCTTCAGGATTATTCAAATGCTTTGGATAATTACCTAGGTTCAAATTCAAAATCTGTGTTAGTTAGACATCAAATCCCACTGGTTTCACACTCAATTGGACTCTTCTCCTCACCTATTTTAATGAGATTGCATCAACACATCAGGAGAGGAGAATTTTGGAGAGAGGTCATATCAAAGAGAGGTTTCTGTGTGGAGTCATTAATTCAAATTGGAGGATTTCATCTTCTCTATTTACTTTTATCTTTGTATCGTGCGATCTACCTATGTATGAGTTTCGTTCATTGTTGTTTTCTTTCAACCCAGCCATGAACTAGTTTATTTTGTCTTGGGTTATCGGGTTTGTGGTGTGTAAAGACGAATGATTTGTTTTGGTTTTTAATTCTATAGATTTATTGTTTATCCATTCTTGGTTCTTTAATTAACTTCAATTAAACTTGGGAAAGGAGCTTGATTGCATTTATTTATCTAGACTCAGGAAAGTTAGATTCATGAAATGAATGGATATGGTTTCCATTTGAATGATCGTTGGTGGAAACTAATTCGCCTTAGGAAAGGAATGAATTTTAGTGGCTGGGAGCATCCACAATACACACAATATTTATTCCAGTGAGTAGGGCAGCAAAACACCTTGGAGTTTTACTTGGATCTGTCGCTCATTCCAGAACAAACTTGTCGTCACATTCAAGGATGAGTCTAACTTTCTTGAACCATATCGTCGAAACAAAAACCTCCAAACCTTCTTTCAACGCAAAAAATTCAGCAATAACGGGGGAACCAGACCCAATCGAACGCGAGAAAGATAGAAGCTTATGCCCACGATCATCTCTCAACAAGCTGCCAATGCCACTAGCACTACCATCCAATTTCATAGCCCCATCTACATTCATCCTAAGGAAGCCAGTAGGTGAAATACACCACCGTAATGGTTTGCACACAATGCCTACTGAAATGTTCGAATCTTTCGTAGCAATTGGATCTGCCATTATACAGCAACAAAAACACTAGAATATGGATTTTCAGCTTTAAACCACCATGCCAACATGTACTTAATCAATAGTAGCAACTGGCTAAAATCAAATTCTTTCTTATTGAACACTATATCGTTTCTAAAAAGCCAAATAGATCATAAAATTGCCAAAAGGCAAGATAACCTATAATTTATGCCTTCCCCTACTTTCAAATACAACAAACCATTTTTTAATAAAAAATAAAGGTTCATAATGTATCACCATGGAGAGTCCCCAAAGGCTACAAAAATGGTTCCAGATTTTCTAAGACAAATAACAAGAGAAAAATAAATGACTTACAGATTCGGGAGCGGCACGACAAAAGGGGTAGAGAATATCACCTGAAAAGAGACAATTTGTACGAAGCAACTCTAATTTTATCGGGATTCTACCTCGACACAGAAGCCATATGAAGGCCAACAAAACAAGATTTTTCCACATAGCATACGGGCTATCATTACTCCGCAACAACACTCCTATTGATATGGTAGAATAGAGCCCATCACTAGACCCCGTCCACTTGATCCAATTTTAGTCCATATTCAAGCCATTAAAATTAGATAAAGTATCCAAAATAGCATTCCATTAGAAGATCTCCCAATCGAACACCCTCCGTCTTAATTTAGTCGACCAACACCAACCTAAATCACTGCGTACCCCGAATTCTGAAATGAATCCAGTCTTGTTGATAGCCAATACATAAATTCAAGGAAAAGCCTCCTTGAGGGGACTATCACCCACCCACAAATCTGACCAGAATCAGATGGAATTGCTATCTCCAACTTGAAGTCTTAGATTCTCCCTGATGCATATTCAATTGGGCCAGAGCAATAAATTGAGGACACGATTCCCCTCCAAATCCACGATGGACGGCATGAAGGTGTAATGGGGGAAATAGCAATATTATCATAGGAATATTTTCAAGAAATCACTACTTTCTATAGGTCACAGCCCCTATTTCCAAATCTACATGCCTAGAAAAGCCTTATTTTTTTAACTCCAAATTTACTACGCCGAAGCCTCCAAAGTTATTACGTAAGCATACATCTTTCCAAATGACCCAATGAATCCTCCTTTTGTCTTGAGAGCCACCCCACAAAAAATTATCCATAATACTCGAGAGTCGCTTGTAAATGGAAATTGGCATTTAAAAGAGAGATAGTTAATAAATCGGAAGGCTAGAGAGTACAGATTTAACCATGACTATCATTCCAGCAAGAGAGATTTTTTAACTTCCAATCAACAAGCTTTTTCATGAAATTTTCAATGATTGGATCTCAAATACTAGTAGAGTTTCTGGTTGCCCCAAGAGGGAGACCTAAATAGTCCGAAGAAAATGTACCAACCAAACATCCAGTCAAACCAGCCCACATGTTTAATACATCTTCATCAATATTAATATCAAAGAGTCTGCTTTTCTTGAGATTTAACTAAAGGTTAGAAGCTAACTCAAACAGTCGAAGGGCTCTCTTAACATTAATAACTTTTTGTTCAGAATCCTTGCAGAATATCATGAGATTATTTGCATACTGTAAGTGAGAAATTTGAACTAGATTTGACTTTCTACCAATTAAAAAATAGGAAAATAATCCCGCATCCCTTGATTTTCTCAAAATTAGGTTGAGTGCTTCGCCAACCAGGTTGAAAAGCAAAGAAGAGAGGGGACACCCTTGTCTAAACCCCATCGCAATCTTGTATTTCTCCGTTGGAACTCTGTTAACCAGAATGGATATCGAAGTAGCTGAGACACACTGAAGAATCTATCTACACCAGTGAGAACCAAAGCCCATTTTTTCATTACAAAGATGAGAAATTCCCAGTCCATTGAATCATAGGCTTTCTTGAAATCGATCTTGAAAGGAACCCTTTTACGACCAGCTTTGAACATGAATCGATCACCTTGTTAGTAATTAAAGAGCAGTCCAAAATCTGCCTACTAGGGATAAATGCAAATTAACAGTTGATAACTAATTCATCAATGTAGCCACAAAGTCTATTGGCAGTGACCTTTGACAAGACTTTGTAAACACCACCAACCAAGTTGATGGGATGATATTCATCAAGGGAAATCGGTTTTTGCTTCTTAGGAATCAAGTTTATGAAGGAATAGTTGATACATTCCTCCCAATTTCTGCCAAAATAAAATTTCGTAAAAAATTAATAAATTTATCTTTGAATAAGTGCAAGTAGTTCCTAAAAAAGCCCATGTTGAATTCATCAGGTCCCAAAGTATGATTTCTGTCAGTCGAACAGATGGCTCGCCAAATCTCTTCCTCTGAAAATTTTACCTATAGGGCAGTAGACTGTGCAGCAAATATGGACTTAAAGTTTAAATTAAGATTTTCAATAGGAAGTGAAGATTTTTTATTGTAAGCTTCAAAAAAATACTCATAAACCCCTTCTTAATAGATTCTGGCTCAGTCGTATTAGCACCATTAAAACGAATGGCATTAGCTCTATTCTTGGCAGATGCTGCAGGATGGAAGAACCTTGTGTTCCTATCTCCCTAGGTGAACCATTTCAATCTGGACTTTTGTGGCCACACTCTTTCTTCAGTTTTGTAGAGATGCCACAACTTTATTTTGAGCATTTTTATTTCAACAATGATTCTAGAACTCTAAGAACTGTTGTGAACTAAGCTTTCTAGAGAAGTGATATTTCCTTCAAGAGCTGCAATATCCCCTTTAAGGTTTCTATTCAATCCCTTCGACAATTTTGAGATAGCAATTTTAGATCCTTTAAGGAGACCCCTAATCCTTACCCTATGAATATCACGTTTTAGGTTCTGCACAGCTTCAATAAGCATAGGTTCAAATTACTCATAATTAAACATGTAGTTGAAACATTTGAAGGGCTTCGGTCCCCACAATTGACTGCATCTTCGCAAAGCAGTACAACATTATAATCCGAAAGGGATTTATTTAAAAGTTTTTCAGTCAAACCTGAGAAAGCTAGTGAGAACCCAACAAAAATTAAGAATATGTCCAGTCAGATTGTTGTTGGAGGGTCCCTATTATTGCTGCAAGTGAAGTTGCCACCCACGAGAGGAAGATTCATAAGATCGGTCTCCGAAAGAAATCTTCTAAATACATGCATCTGAGCCAAATTCAGAGAGAAACCAACCTTCTTTTCTGTCAATAAAAACGGATTTAAGTCTTCCCCAACACACTAGGGGATGTCAAAGCCATTAAAAAACCCAACTAATTCAGTGAAAAACTCCTCCTTATCAGCATCGTTCGACGGCCCGTATATATTAGCAAAACCGTAGAGTAAATTTATACCAATAATCTTACCAGTGACATCTATAAACCTTTGAGTGACATGAATCCTATCTACTAGAAAAAAAAACAATATTCTAAATTATAACACGCCCCCCTCAGAACCTAAGGCTGGAAAGTGAATCAACTCAGTGTTTTTATCATACCAGATTTTTCTTTTGAACGAGACAGGGATATTTTCCAGTTTGGTTTATTGGAATATAGCCATAATAGGCTTGTTAGCTTGAATCACCTTAGCTACAACCCTGGTTTTCTCACTTCGGCCGAAAACCCTAACATTCCATGTTAAGACTGAGAAATTTATAGCCAAAATCAAATACCCAATAGAACACCTCAACACATTGTTCTTAACCGGACTAGCTTATATTCCACTCCTTAATTCCTTCTCCAATTCGCAAACCTTTTTAATTACAAGTTCTTGCCCTCCCTTGAACGAGATCTCAAGAATCTTGCACTCTTTCTAGACTATCAACGCTTCCCTAGCACAAGCATCGTCTGGAGAGATGGGATCCAGTGGCTGATCGCCAGCTAGCCCCAAGTTGTTATCACCTTCTAATACATCCTTCACAACTCTTCTAACCATTCTTCTAAATGACGCATCAGAGTTCCCTCCTAACGAAAGACGAAACCTAGACGGAGCGTTAATTGGATCACCACCACCGAAGGTTAAAGAGAAAGTTTTTAAGGCAAAATCTCTGTTATACTTAGAATAGTCTAGAGAGTTTGGGACAGTATGTGAAGAAAAATTGTTGGGCACAAAAGAATTTATCGAAATATTTCGAGAAGAAGATATAAGACTATGGAAAGATGAAGATAAGTCCACATGCGTTTTAGAACCTAACCCAAACTGCAAAGTAGATAATGGGTCACCTCTTAATCTTTAAGTGGCTCATCGTTTAGACCTAAAATATTCAAATTATCAGATTCATCATACGTGTCAAAGACCTTTCCTTTTCCTTTTCCTTTTCCTTTTCCTTTTCCTTTCGGATCATTTAAGGAAAAAATATTTAACATAGTGTAGAGCTTATCAAACACAGCTGGTAAAATCATTGGACCCACATCCTTCTTCCATGTCTTAAATGATTCTAATGTTTCGTGAATTTACTTTAGGAATCACCATAAACATGCGAAAGATCAGGCATCACAAGCTCGTCTGCTTTGGCGTCAGCCTCAGGAGATTTTGATCAGATATCAATAAAGAAAGCCTCTTCGTCAGCCTCATTATCAGCCCCTGATATTTTCTTTTTCCTCCCCAAACCTACATTGATTTTGTAAGAGTATCCTCTAGATAGCACCTTGATTGAATTGGGAATATCCGAGGGGTTGAGGATCCTGATATAAAATTTAGCAAAATCAAGCATTTCCCTATTTAAGGTCTCTTTATCAACTCTAACATTTTCCCACCTGTTACCTAGTGCCTGGAAAAAAAAAGGGTGCCAGAAATATAGGGGAACAGCAGATAGGGAAATAGAAGTTAACATGTAAAGACGACCATCTTCAAGGATTAAAGTGTCCAGAAATTCAAACTAGAATGAAAGATCCTCTCTTCTATGTGACCAAACCTGATCCAAAGCTTCTTTACTTTCGAACATAACTAATAAGTACTCATCCTCATTGAACCATTTAATCACCTTGACTTGAAAACCATCATTGGTCAAAACATTTTGGACTATTTCTCTCTCAAAACATTCCTTCAGCACCCTCACTAAACAATGTTGTAGCCAACCCATATCCTGATCAGGGATGTGAAAATCTGTCAGACAGGCTTTGTTTGGTCCGCACTTCTGCCTATCCGCCTCCAAGTTAAAATCTTTCTGAGCTTTAGGGACCTGAATGCCTTCTTTCTCAATTGTCTTCCCTAGTAACACCTCTTTGTACGTTCTACTATTAGCCAATTTTTTTTTTTTTGGAGCCTATCCCCCCATGGACCTCTTGGTGGTTATTTTTGGAAGCCACAGCCGCACCTTGATGGGAAGAAGCGAACCTAGGCCTTTGTTTCTCCTTAATAGAAATTTCTCTCTTGATACAGAAACCCTCCTACCATCGATCACCGAGTTATCAACTCTACGTATAACATTGTTCAAATCTCTCTCAGAGTAAAAATGGACGAAACCAAAAGTATACGCCCTGTATTTAGCTCTTCGGTTGACTGCTGGAATGAAGACTCTTCTAACCTTACCATGATAACTAAATAGCTCCCATAATGCTCTTCTTGAAACCTTTTCCTAAGGTTATCGATGAAAATAGAAAAAAAACTTCCTCAGCAATTATACCACTATTCTTTGAACCACTGAAATGCTTTCGAATACCTCCCGCTACCTTGGCAACACGAGTTCTGGGCGGAATAAGAATAACAGCTTTAGACTTAGCATGAACAATGTCTGTTGGTGTTTTAATGAAAAGAAAACTCAATGGATGAAGGAAACTGAACAACAATTTTATTCAACAATCATTCAAAATTTATACAAAATAAAATGAATAACCTACTAACAACATGTTCCTAACTTTAAGCAACAACCCATGAATAACTTCTTCCTAAACTTAAGCAACACACAAATAACAAATAACTAAAAATAGAAGCAGTCCTAAACACATCAACTAACACTCCTCCTTGCTTTAGGAACTGCAAACACCAAGTGTTGTTCTCAAAACTTCAAATTTGTTTACTGGAAGTGGTTTGGTGAATATATCTGCAAGCTGCTCCTCTGTTTTGCAATAAACTAGTACAATATCACCTTTTTTTGCACTTCTCTCAAAAAGAAAAGTTTAATGTTGAAATGCTTAGTCTTCCCATGAAACACTGAATTGTGGGAAATTGCTATGGCAGCTTGATTATTAACGAAGACCTTTGTATTTGCTTCTTCTTCAAGATTAAGATCACATAATAATTTTCTCAACCACAAAGTTTGATTAATAGTGGATGCTGCAGCAATAAATTCTACTCCGTTAGTGGATTGAGCCACGATTTCTTGCTTCTTAAAGCTCCATGCAAAAATACCTGATCCAAAAGTGAAACAATAGCCTGAAGTACTCCTTATGTCATCAATGGAACCTCCTCAATCACTATCAGAGAAGCCAACAAGCTTGAACTCCTTGTTTCTTATGAATTTGACACCAAAATTACTCGTGCCTTTGATATAACGAACTACTCTCTTAGCAGCCCTGAGATGCAATCCGCTGGCACAATGCATAAATCGAGACAAAATGCTTACAACATTTAAAATATCAGGACATGTTGTTGTAAGATACATCAAGCAACCAATTAAGCTTCTGAAATATCCTTCATCAACTTTATCAGCTCCATCATCTTTACAAAGCTTCTCATTTTGATTCATAGGAGTGCTTACTTCCTTGCATTCTTCAAGCTTGAACTTTTTCAAAATTTCTTTAGCATACTTCTTTTAGCAGATGAATACTTCATGCTCAGCCTATTTAATTTCCATTTCAAGGAAAAAAGACATCAACCCGAGATCTGTCATCTCAAAAACTTTCATCATCTCTCACTTGAATTGCTCAAGCATTCGTACATCATTTCCCATTAGCAAGAGATCGTCAGCATAAAGAGAGAATATCAAAACATCATTGTCATGATGTTTGACATAATGGGTAGTCTCGGATAGACTTCTTTCAAAACCAAACTTAGCAAATGATCATCTATTTTGCTGTACCAAGCTCTCGGAGCTTGTTTCAGCCTATAGAGGGCTTTCTAGAGAAGAAACACCTTGTATTTCTCTCCTTTTTTTTTACAAAACCTTCAGGTTGCTCAACATAAACTTCTTTCTGCAAAATGCCATTTGAAAAAGCTAATTTTACATCAAGTTGATACACTCTCCAATTCATTTGAGCCGCTACAGCAAGTAAAAGTCTTATGGTGTCTAAACGAGCAACTGGTGCGAAGGTGTCTGAATAGCCCATGCTAAAAACTTGTACATAGCCTTTGACCACAAGTCTTGCTTTGTGCTTGTTGATTGAGCCATCAGCATTAAGTTTGGTTCTGTACACCCATTTGACTCCAATTACCTTTTTATCTTGGGGTCGATCAACCAACTCCCATGTTTTATTATTTTCAATCATGGACAACTCCTCCTTCATTGCAGCCACCCATTTTGTGCCTTTCATTGCCATAGCAAAATCTGCAGGTTCACATACAACTATATTACATCTTGCATAGATGTCAGTAAGCAATCTAGTACCCCTTGTTGGAGTATCATCCACCAACTCATTCAACCAATTTTTATCTTTATCTGTGGTTGGAGCAGGTAACTTAAGCTTCAAATTTGCAGTAGTTGGACCACTTTTCTTATCCCAATTCCACTATTCATCTTCCACGAAATGAACACTCTACTTATAATAATTTTCCCATTATATGGTTGGAAAATTTTATAAGCTTTCACAACATTTCTATAGCCGATAAAGACTTTTGGAAGTGCCATTTTGTCTAACTTGTCTCTTTTGATCTGTGGAACATGAGTGAAGCACAAACAACCAAATATTTTAAGAAAATGCAAAGATGGTTTATGACCATATCAAGCCTCGTAAGGTGTTTGACCTTGACTAATTTTTTGGGCAATCTATTCTGTAGGAAAACCGCAGTACAAGCTATCTCTGCCCAGAACTTATTTGGTAAATTCTTTTCATGCTGCATACATCTAGTCATTTCTAAGATGTATTTGTTTCGTCTTTCACTAACTCTATTTTGCTGCGGTGAATAAGGAGCTGTCAACTGATGCTCAATGCCAACTTCTTCAAAAAATGTATTGAAATTGTCTGACGTATACACTTTACCATTATTAGACCCCAGTATTTGAATGTGATTGCCACTTTGATTTTCCATAATTCTTTTGAATGTCTAGAATGCTCCAGCAATTTTTGACTTGAATTTTAAGAAAAAAATCCAACATATTCTTGTAAAATCATCAATAAAAGTAGCATAATATCGACTACTTGCTAATAACGGAGTTCTTTGAGCTCCATAAATGTCTGTGTAAATTAGCTGTAACTTAAAAGTGGCTCTCTATGCTGTCTTTGGAAATGACTTTCTATTTTGCTTTCCAAACTGACAAGCCTTACATGTCATTATGTGATCATCAAATTCTGGAAGACCAATTGCCATGCTTTTAGACTTCATCTTCAATATCCCTTGATGATGATAGTGTGAGAAAGGGGCCATGGTGGCCGGAGAAGATGAAAGCCGGTGAACAATGAACAATAAAATATAAAAAGCTACAGTTTAACGATAGAACAAAAATAATATTTTCAACAGAGAACAATGTGTTTCTCTGTATTTTCTCGTATTCTTCTTAATCAAATGTGTATAAGGTGAGCCTTTAAATAGGCAATTACAGAGTTTTAATATAACTAAAATTATACTTTTATCTATAATTTAAATAATATTTATCCATAATTTAAATAAGACTTCTAATAAATCTAAACTACTGACTTAGAAATAAACTCTAATTACACATTAAATTAAACTCTAACACTTCTCGTCAACTTACATTCCCCTCAAGCTCTAACACTTCTTGGATAACTTACAGATAGTGTCCGAGCCTTTTATGCCACAACACCGTGATGCTATCTTTGGCTAGAAAAGCTGTTTGCTCCTCATGCATCGAATTGAGCGAAAAACTTCTCCCTACCATCTTAACTTCAAATATTTTATGGCTTGTAGCATTCTCTATTACACATGTCTTCTCCAAGAACTTCACTTTGAATCCATTCTCAACCAATTGACCAACACTAAAAAGATTTTGATCAATATCAGGTACATAAAGAACATGAGAAATAAACTTGGTACCTGAATAACTTGCAACGGCTATTGTCCCTTTTTTTCCTTTGACAACAATGTGTTCACCGTTCCCAATTCTGACCTTCTTGGACTCGGTACTCTTTAACTCTTTGAACAACTTTTTGTCATATGTCATATGGTTAGTGCAGCCACTGTCATTGAGCCAACTTTCACTCATTTCGTGACTAGTGAAATAAGTTGCAACAAAAGATGATCATCTTCTTCTTGATCTGCCACTTGTGCTTCATCTTGTTGTTGGTTTTTATACATGCAAACAACTTCATGTCTCATCTGGTTACTCTTGTTGCACTTTGCATCCGGTCTTCTCCAACACTTGAAAAGTGGGTGGCCTTTTTTTTCCGCAATGTTGACATGGAGGATAATCTTTCTTTACTCCAGGTCTTCTATTCTAGGCTTTACTTTTGTTCCCAAATGTAGAGTTTTCTCCACCCGCAAAGTGAAACTTTTTGTTCTTTGGCCTCCTATTCTTTCCATCATCTTGATGCTTAACCGGTAGAGCACCTTCAATGGCCCTTTCTTGCCTCATTACACGTCTTTACTATTGTGCTTTGCAAAGCACTTAAGAGTTCTGCCAAAGTAATCTTTGACATATCTTTCGTGTTCTCTAATGTGGTGATGGTGGCCTCAAACCTTTCAGGTATCGTTACAAGGATTTTCTGCACAATCCTTGAATCTACTAGAGACGAACCTAGCAGTTTGACCTTATTTGTTATGCTAACGAGCCTGTCAGAATACTCATTGACTGTTTCGATCCCCTTCATCTTCTACAGCTCAAAATTACGTACAAGATTCAACACTTGCATCCCATGAATTTTTTCATCCCCCTCGTACAAAGCCTTGAGATAATCTCATATCTCATTTGTTGACTTTAGAGACATAATTCGGGTGAAAATCGTCGGTGATGTTGCAGCAAATAAACATGCTTTTACTTTTGCTTTCCTTGCTTTCTTTTCTTTTTGTGCTTTGATCTGTGCTAAGGTGGTATTGGCCGGCAATGCAGGAATCTCATAGCCATCTTCCATGGCTTCCTAAAGATCTATAGCCTCCAGGTAAGTCTTCATGCGTACTGCCCAAACTGGATAATTGTCTCCATCAAATGTAGGCAGCGCAATCAAAGAAAAATTACTTTCACCTTCCATGCTATAGCAATAACTAACACAGGTCCTTCCAGCGCAATCAAATGTAGACAGCGCAATCAAAGAAAAATTACTTTCACCTTCCATGCTATAGCAATAACTAACACATGTCCTTCCAGCGCAATCAAATGTAGGCAGCGCAATCAAAGAAAAATTACTTTCACCTTTCATGCTAATAGGGATCAAATATGTAATTATACTAATTTCCATTAACAGCCACGTCACCCTTCCATTAGATTTTAACGGCTGATGGTTAAAATAGGTCTAATTAAATAGTTAGATGGTCAAATTTTGAATTTTTATAGTTCGGTGGTTAAAATAGGTCAGAGCCAACAGTTGGGTGGTCACCCAAGAAGTTTACCCAAAAAAATAAGGCAAGACTAGGCAATTTTGAATGAAAACCCCTTTTTAAGATTTTATTAGAAAAATGACCTCCTGCCAATATTATTTGGAAAAATGATCCCCAAATCGCCCATGTAGGAATACCTCGCATTCTGCAAAATATGATTATGGACCTCGCTTTCCACATGGCTCAAGGTTCATCCGAGCTGGAGGAGCTTTTCAGATAGGCCAATTTAAAATTTCAGAGAAGGACCTCACGTTCTACACATAGCAAGGTCCACGAGAAATTCAAGCAATTTAACGCGGGGCCATTTGGATAAAAATCTATGAAAATATTTAAACAAAAGTTAATCAGAAAAATCATAATTGAAAAAAATATTTTAAATTGTGATAATTTAAAAAAACAATTTAAAGTTGAATTTAAATTATGAACTCTTTAAGTAAGGATCCTTGAAAGGTAAAGTTTACATTTTTTATAAAAAAATTAAAAGATAATTATATAATTAAAATAAATTAGAATTTAAATTTTAAAATCCCGGGAACTCGATTTCTGCAGAAAGCGAGTTCCGCCTATCACACGTTACCATTTGGATAAAAATCTATGAAAATATTTAAAAAATAATTAAAAATCTTAATTGAAAAAAAAAATCTTTGAAACTATGATAATTTTAAAAAAATCTTTTAAGTCTGAATTTAAACTATGATCTCTTTTAAGTAAGGATCCTTAAAAGATAAAGTTTACCATCTTTTATAAAAAAATTAAAAGATAATTATATAATTGAAATAAATTAGAATTTAAAATTTAAAAATCTCAAAAACTCGCTTTCTGCAGAAAGCGAGTTCCCTCTTACATCGCAACAATTCAATTCAAAAAGACGCTACTTTTTTAAATATTTTAATATCTTTTAATAAACATGGTAATTAAAATTTAAATCCTAATTTATTTAAAATTAATTTTTCAAATATCTTAATTCTAAAATATTTTAAAACATGGTAATTAAAGAAATCCTAATTTAAAGAAATAAATAAAACAATTTTAAAAAATAGAAAAGATTCAAATAAATAAAACAATTTTAAAAAAATATAAAATATTTTACAAGTGGCTCTTCATGCAGTTTGGAAATGACTTTCTATTTTTGAAAATGTCATTATGTGATCATCCGGAAGATCAATGCCTGCTTTTGGACTTCAAAACATTTTATGGCCTGTAGCTATCTTCTAGAAAAGCTAATTACATCATGTCTTCTTCCATGAACTTCAAACTTTGAATCCATTGAACTCACTTTGAATCCATTCTCAACCAATTGACCAACACTAAGAAGATTTTGATCAATATCAGGTACATAAAGAACATCAGAAATAAACTTGGTACCAGAATAACTTGCAACGGATACTATCCATTTTCCTTTGACAACAATGTGTTCACCGTTCCCAATTCTGACATTCTTGGACTCGGTACTCTTCAACTCTTTGAACAACTTTTTGTCATGTGTCATATGATTAGTGCAACCACTGTCAATGAGCCAGCTTTCACTCGTTTTCTGACTAGTGAAACAAGTTGCAACAAAAAACTGACCATCTTCTTCTTGATTTGCCATTTATGCTTCATCTTGTTGTTGGTTTTTATGCATACAAACAATAGCTTCATGTCCCATCTGGTTACACTTGTTGCACTTTGCATCCGGTCTTCTCCAACACTTGAAAAGTGGGCGGCCTTTCTTTTCGCAATGTTGACATAGAGGATAATCTTTTTTTACTCCGGTCTTCTATTTCAGGCTTTATTTTTGTTCCCAAATGCAGAGTTTTCTCCACTCACAAAGTGAAACTTTTTGTTCTTTGGCCTCATATTCTTTCCATCATCTTGATGCTTAACCGGTAGAGCACCTCCAATGGCCCTTTCTTGCCTCATTACACGTCTTTGCTATTGTGCTTGCAAATTACTTAAGAGTTCTGCCAAAGTAATCTTTGACATATCTTTCGTGTTCTCTAAGGTGGTGATGGTGGCATCAAACCTTTCAGGTATCGTTACAAGGATTTTCTGCACAATCCTTGAATCTGCTAGAGATGAACCTAGCAGTCTGACCTTATTTGTTATGCTAACGAGCCTGTCAGAATACTTCTTGACTGTCTCGATCTCCTTCATCTTCTGCAGCTCAAAATCACGTACAAGATTCAACACTTGCATCCCACGAAATTTTTCATCTCCCTCGTACTCAGCCTTGAGATAATCTCATATCTCATTTGCTGACTTTAGAGACATAATTCGGGTGAAAATCGTCGGTGATGCTGCAGTAAATAAACATGCTTTTGCTTTTGCTTTCCTTGCTTTCTTTTCTTTTTGTGCTTTGATCTGTGCTAAGGTGGGATTGGCCAACAATGCAGGAATCTCATAGCCATCTTCCACGGCTTCCTAAAGATCTCCAGCCTTCAGGTAAGTCTCCGTGCATACTGCCCAAACTGGATAATTGTCTCCATCAAATGTAGGCAACGCAATCAAAGAAAAATTACTTTCATCTTCCATGCTATTGCAATAACTAACACAGGTCCCTCAAGAAAAAAAAAGCTCTGTTGCCAATTGTTGGTATTTTAATGAAAAGAAAATTCAATGGATGAAGGAAACTGAACAACAATTTTATTCAACATCATTCAGAATTTATACAAAATAAAATGAACAACTCACTAACAACATGTTCCTAAATTTAAGCAACACACAAATAACAAATAACTAAAAATAAAAGCAGTCATAAACACATCAACTAACAGTGTCAGTGTTGGGATCATGGACGACGACGAATGGGGAAGAAGACCTAGCGACATAACCCACGACCTCTCATCTCTCAATTTGATTATATGGATAATCTTAAAAAAATTTAAAAATTCAACAAGAAACCATTTTTGTCCTTAATAAAGAAATTTTAATAGTGACAATAATAAGACTTCAATTTTTTTAAAAAGTAAATAACTAGATTTCTAAAAATAAAAATATAACTAAATTCTAAATATGCGAAGAGTATAAAAGCTTGAAACATATTAACCTTTTAGTAAAATGGTTTATACCGTGCATTGTCACTTTCCATTCTGAAGTTATATCTAGTTTTTCCATAAATAAAAAAAAAAAAAACTTGTTTTTAGATCAATAATCCCAAAACCAAAGAAACTATTTTATTTTTTAAATATAAAACATCAAATATATATATATATATATTACTTGCTTTTATATTTTTCTGAATTCAATTTAGTATATGATAAAGTATATAATGGTCACCAAACTATGATAAAATATTTATTTTGGTCACCCAACATTCAAAAGATACAATATGGTCATTAAATTTTGATATTTTGTTACAAAATAGTCGTTGAGCCGTTAAGAAGATGATTTGGTAAATAAGAAAAATTGTATAATAATACATTTAATCCTTCATATTTACACATTTAATCAATGTAGTCATAATTCAAAAAAATCAATAAATTTAACCCTCCATTATTTACACATTCTATCAGTTTTGTTATATTTTTTAATTAGAAATAGTTTTTACATTTGATAATATTAAATAATATTATTTAATGTATAAATAATGCGGGTTAAATTTATTTATTTTTTCAAATTATGACTAAATTAATTAAATATGTAAATATGGAGGACTAAATGTGTTACTATACAAATTTTCTTAACTGTTGCATCATCCCTTAATGGTAGTTAACGGCTTAGTGATCATTTTATAACAAAAATCAAAGTTTAATGACCATTTTGTAATTTTTGAAAGTTGAGTGACCAAAACAAACTTTTAACCACAATTTAGTGATCATTTGTGTACTTTACCCTTTAGTATATTGTAAAGTAACTTAGTTGTAGGCTTGTAGCTTGTATTTATGTCATATTTCCTTTTCATAATCGTTGGGGATAATTGTTAGGATGTTGCCGTTGAATTTTTTATTTCAATGTTTAGTTTAGTTTGGTGTGGTTTTGTTTTTATTTCATGATTTATGGTGATTTTCATCGCATCAATGTGGCAATCAATAGATTTTGCTGAAATAACGTTAGAAGTCGACATATAGTATGATTGACTTCCTTTTTATTTATCTGAAGTCGGCATATAATTTGGTCGACTTCACTTTTCACTGTAAAAAGTGCAATAAAATTAAAAATAAAATACAATAAATTCAAAAATATTTTTTACAACAACAATATCCAAAAAATTTAGTCTCGTAAAATATTAACATTACATGTATGATGTTTGGCTTCACGATTATAAATTTTGATTTTGGGTAGGTGTATTTGTTAATTTTTTAGTCTTGGAAATTGGAAGTAGCAACAACCTTTGCCTTTGCTCTGTTTCATTATCATCGATGAAATCCAGAAAGCCACCTCATATCTGATTTGGAAGCATTATGGAGAAGATTTAAAATTTTGATTTAGACAAGTCGGAATGTATTTGTACGGTGAAACTATTATTCATTAAATATTAAAACTTTTTATTTGTACATTAAATTTAAATAAAATATTATTAATTATCAAATATAGTTATTTTAACCGGACCAAGTCGGTAAATTTATAGGGTATATTGGATGTAGTGAGGAATTTAGCCAGGAAGAGTTATCCAATAATTTATATAATTTAAATTATAATATAAAAATATAATATCTCTTTATTTAATAAAAAATATCGCAATTATACAATGAACACGTTAGTTGATCAAATCCGCAACTACTGAATATTTGGGCGAATAAAAAAATATATATGATCTAAGGCGAAAATTGCATTCTAAATTTATGTTAAAAAATGCATTAAAATATTATTAATTGTGGGGAAACAAAATGTCAACATATATCATATTTTGGAATTAAATATAATGCAGGTTGTAAGCATGTATTATTTTTATAATGTTTTCTTAGCTGACTACAATGAAATCATTACACGTGGATAGAGTTTTTCTTAGCAGCCAATTTTATTAAAAAATATATTCAAAATTATAATAAGAGTTTACTATTATTATCGTAAATTAAATATATAATTTAAATATTTTTTATAATATTGACAAGAGAAACTGATCACTTTAGACTATACAAAGATCATATATGGAAAATGTTAAAAATTCAATCAAAAGACTTTAACAAAAATTAGATACAAATAAATTTAATTGCATCGACAAACAAACCACAAAAGAAGATTAAGCTATTGAAAGACCTTCGAGAACCACAAATCAGAGCTGAGCGTCGTGAGAAACTATCCACGAATGCAAATCGGTTATCCAAATTTAATTCGAGGGTCCAAAGTAGAGAAGATCAATATGATTACAAATAAGTATCATCTTGATCAGTCGTGGCGTTAACAAATTCAACCTTAAAAAATATAAAATAAAAAGAACAATTAAACAATAAAAAACAAAAAAAATACTCATTCTGTCCCACTCAATATGTCATTTTTGTGTTTTGAGATTGTCTCACTTAAAATGTCTCATTGAAAAAATCAACAATTTTGTAAGGCACATTTCCTTTTATACCCTTTTTTTAGTTTCTTAATAAAATAAAATTCAACTTTTTAAGGATAAAATTGTCTTTTTAATTATTTTACATCATATTTCTTATATATTCTTACACAAACATTTTTTTTAAACTGTGTAAAAAATTAACAATAAATAAAATAAATCGGACGAAGGAAATATATCAAAAGACAGAAATTAATGTACTACTAAAACAGAATTATTTTTATTAAAACCTAAAACAAATAACAAAGAAAAAAAATTGACTGTCGCCGACCGATATTAAAACCAGTGTCACCCTCGGTTAAACAAAGTTAAAGAAAAAAAAAAGTTACAGTGATATGAAGAGCGGCGCAAACCCTACCAGTGCTCTACCTGAACCTTATACTGATAACACGTGGGTAGAGTTTTTATTTCTAATCTTAATTAATATATTACATTATACGTATTCATTTATTTTTTAATAATATACTTGTTGAATATAAAAAAAAAAGAGTGAGAACAAAATAGGAGTGACTGAATTTAATAATATGATAATCACTAAACTATTCTTGTTTTTTGCCACCAAACTATTATTTTAGATAAAAATGTCATTAATGTTACATTTTTTCTATTTTGGTCAATAATGTTATTTTTTTCTTGTTTTGGTCACCAATCTATTGCTTTTTTCCTGTTTTGGTCATCAAACTATTATATTTTTCCGTGAGTGTTTTAACGGCGGATGATCAAAATAGAAAAAAACGTAACGTTAGAGATGATTTTTCCAAAAGTAATAGTTCGGTGACCAAAACAGAAAATTGGGAATAGTTTAGTGACTATTGGTGTTGTTTATCCAAAATAAAATAGAGAAAGATTTCAAATAAAATGAAAATGTAGCAGGAAAATAACAAAACAAAGGGAAACTAAAAAATAGAGAACAAAATATCAGACCAGCAAAACATGTCCAGTGAGCTGCAACGATATGGATGAGATGAAACATTAGAGAAATGAATCATGAAATAAAACACACTGTCTCTATCCACCTACACGTTTAAGGATCAAAGTAGAATTGGCGAGTGAAACCAACAATCTTGCAAGCTGCTTCGCAAAATGTATCTAACTGCATCGACAAACGAAGCACAAAAAGGGACATAACTACTGAAAGACCACTAATAACCGTAAATCAGAGTCGAGCGTCATGAGAAAATCATCCGTGGACGCAAATCTACCATAAGATAGGATAAAACATGCCAGAAGGCAGAGAAAAAGCATGATAAAGGCAAATAAAAACTAGAAGAAACCAGGATATGAAGGAAAACAAGAACTAAATATAAGAAATTAAAGAGAAAAAAATATCGACGGTCAACAACCAGCACTAAAAGTTGGTGCTGTCGTTGGCTAGTTAATTATTAGTAAGTTTATAAATGAATCATTATATATAAAAAATGTCACAAGCAAATTACATTATCTATCGATTATAATAATCGAATCATTATGTCATTAAGTGTGTAAATGACTTTAACGTTTTAGTTATAATCATGTCATTCTATTTATCAATTGCAACAACTAAGTCATTTTTCCATTAAGTGCGTAACGGATGTTAACTTTTTAGTTATAATCAGATCACTTTATTTGTCGATTGTAGCAACCATGCCACTCTATTTATCAATTGTAACAATCAAGTTGTTTAAATGTAACTAAAAAGTTAACATCTGTTACGCTTAACGAAAAGTGACATAATTGTTTCAATTGATAAGTAAAGTGACATGATTATGACTTTTTGAAATATGATGACCCAATTGTAAACTTATTCACAATACAATGACCACATGTATAATTTACCCTTTTAGATTTTATTTTATGCATGGAACTTCATGCTATATAGCCTTTTCCTTCATTGGCCGGCCTTCAATGTCTCGCAATGTCTTTTCCTTTTTCTTTTTAATGGAGCACAAATGCTTTATTGAGAGTAGGAATCGTGGGTAGGCTAAATACCAACACTCCAAAAGCAACATCTTACCAAAACAAATTAAAAAAAAATTGAACTTTCGAAAAAAAACTCTTTTTTTTCAAAAAAAACTTATATTTTTTTCCAAATTAAAACAATTGGAAAAAAAGTGATGCAGACATTAACCTAAAAATAAATTTAAAGAAATAATATAACATTTTAAAAACCATTTTAAAACTAAAAACTACTAAAATATAAATTGTAAAAATATAAAAGTTACTAAAATTATATTAAAATTATTCAAAATTTTTAAAATGAAAAATATATAAAAATCGGGGGAATGAAAAATTACAAAAAATGTAAAAAGTTGTAAAAATACTTAAAAATATAAACATAATAAATTTTAAAAAAATTAAATTATATGAAATATTTAAAAATTATATAAAATATAAAATAATATAAAAATTTATTAAAAGTATATATTATAAAATTATTAAAAAATATACCCCGCTCTCTAATTTTTTTTCTTCACATTTTTGTGTCTACTAGTTAAATGAGTTTCAAGCATATTTAAAGTCGAGTGAGGTTGGATTAAAATAAAAAAATTCTTATGTAACACGCAACCCAACACGAATGTCGAAGAAGGTTCGGAGCACTAAACTGTAGGGGAGTCCGATTCATTCCTGTATCACATATGCCGGTCCGTGTCCTGGCTCACTTTAGCCGGGTATTCACTATTCGAGTATCTGTAAAATTTGAATACTCAAAAAATCGAGTAACATGTACTCGGTTGGCATTTTTATTTATTTATTTTAAAATTTAAAATTTTAAAAAAATAACACAGTAAACACATAAAAATTAAAAGTTTATAATAAATAATATAAACATTAAGATGAATAAATATATATTTTAAAATTTATCACCAAAAAGACATTAAAAATATTAATCTCGTTTTTTTTTTCTTCGAATTTTGTATTAAGAAATTAATAAAAATATATTTGAAAATTAAAAGTACATAATACAAACATAGAAATAATTTAGAGATTTAAATTTAGTTTTAGGTAAAAATATTAAGGAACCTAAAATAAAATATAATTTAAAACTAAAAAAATAAATATATTAAAAGTATCGGGTGGGGTCGAGTACCCGATTAGAAAATTTTTTTGACCCAGACCCGGTCTAATTACCGGGAAAAAAATCACATGAGTTAATAAGGTGTTCAATCTTGTATATTAAGACGTTTATGTTATGATATACAAGATCACATGAAAGGTATGGTATTCCCACACGATTATAAAGTCATCAGTGGTACATATATAGTTTATCAATTTATAGTTTGTGTATCTACAAATACTTCTTCTTCATACATGGGTATTACTATTCTCTAC